>KK351060.1:1365305-1384991 GCA_000671755.1 Glossina brevipalpis
ACTACTACTACTACTACTACTGTTACTACTACTACTACTACTACTGTTACTACTACTACAACTACTACTACTACTTATACTACTACCACTACTACAACTGTTATTACTACTACTACTACTACTACTATTGCTACTGCTACTGTTACTACTACTACCACTACTAATACCGCTACTGCTGCTACCGCTATTATTACAGCTACTGCTACTTTCACTGCTGCTGCAATTACTACTATTACTGTTGCTACTACTACTGCTACTAACATCGCCCGTCTCTGTTCTCTGCATCTATCATAGTAAAGGTTTTAAAAGCAAATAAAGCAAATGCTAAGCAAAACATATATACGTCGGAATGAACAAATGACGTTTCATGGTTCTTTTTGTTACACAACATAAGCAATACTCTCCAGCGAATGCATTAAAAGTCAGTTTATTTATGGACTTGCAATTTCATTCATTAAATGTCCAAAGATAATAATTGCGATTACAAAATTACAGAAAATGAAAAATTTGTTAATTTATAATTAATTGTTATGGCGGTAATAGGAGAGTAAGTAAAATTTTCTACGGGACTTCCAACTGTAGAAAATTGATTTTTCTAAAATTTATTAATAAATTGTACGAGTTGAAAACAAAAAATTTCGCGTGCATTCAGAAGAATCTTACTAAGCAACCTATCATCTGTTACACCTCTCTTTAATTCCTCGCTTCATAAGTATTTCAAAGTCTTTAGTATTACTTCTATATTAAAAAACCCATGAAGTCTGAGAAAAACTAAACGTGGAGTTAGATATAATAGATTGATGAGTAGTCTTTCAACAGTATGGAGAGTTGAATCCACTTATTGTTTCAAAGATAATTCTCATGCATAGCTGCTCTTAGTTTTTGGACTGGTTTGCCCACCTGCTATACGTTATCGAACGAAAATCAAATATGTGAAATAGGTTCTCTCCGAATGATTACATCATCATTTTTGTGATTTTCGGTTGCGAGCAAAGTATATTCTATAAGGAAGTTCCCGATGTTGCATTAAATTTTGATAGCTATTTTCTAAAAATAAAATCTTTTCAATTAAATAAAATTGTAAATGATATCATATCTATACCATAAATGTCGCTTACTTATCATATATATCATATATATATAACATATATATATCATATATATATAATACATATATAACATATATGTATCATATATATACATATATAACATATATGTATATAATACATATATAACAATATATATACAATAATATGTATATAATACATATATAATATAATACATATATAACAATAATACATATATAACATATATGTATCATATATATACCATATTTTTGGAACATGTCATATATATATATATCATATTGTTAGAATAGCAACAATAAAGTCGAAATGTAAACAATTATATCGGGCAGGGCGATAAAATATCATTTTTGATTTACCTTTCTAACGGATATGATAACTAAATTGAGTATTTTTGTCTATTTTCAGATGGTAAGTTCTTATCATCACTAAATCCTACAGAACTAACATACGATGGTAAGTGAAATTTCATAAAATCATATTAACCCAATTATTTGTTTCATTTTTCTTTTTTATTTATTTTTAAATTTATTTCTTAATTTATGATTTAACTGCATATTCAAGCAAAGTTTACGATGACTCACGATGAATACCCCGTTTCTATAATAATAAGAAAAAAAAATAATAATAAATGTATAAATCATTTAGTTTAAAAGAAAGAAAAAAGCAGAAAAAATCTTTAATCAAACAGTAGCAATTTCAAGCAGCACATAAATTAATTAAATACTATCACAGTGTACGGTCAGTTATTAATCATTACACAACCAAAACATGACGAGAGCTTGAAAGGGTTTCTTGTGATGCTCATAAAATCATAAAATTAAAATCTCGATAACATATGTACATGTTGAGTAGCGGCGGTAAATAAATGTGTTTCTTAACATCCCTCTTTTGGTCCCCCTTCTCTTCTCAATGGTTTATATCCTTATAAATGCTTGATATGAGAAATTTAGTTTTAAAAGGTAGTTAAAGGCATCAAATTTTAAATAGTTAAAGATAAAAATTCATTACAAGCTTTTCAATTTTAATTAAAAATTTACTATATATTCAAGAGAGTTAAAATGCGTTCATTTCTTTTTTTCTTCTTTTCGTATCTTGTCGGTCAAGTGAAGTGCTTGTCTACACCTTGTGCTCTTTCATAAACTCATATACATATAAATATATATATATATATATATATGTGTGTGTATATATGCAAGTAGGCATATATAAGTATTGGGCGCATAAATGTGAGTAGTAGTGTATGGTGAATCAATATAAACGAAAGTGAAGACTGATGGACAGCTCCCGCGCGTTCTTTGATCGATCACGTTTTTAGGGCTGTATAAATTCAACGCCCCATCTCTTTGGAGTTTTTCAAGCTCACCTTTAAATATTATTGTCTTGTATATATATGAAGAACTTATTATAAGAATATTAAAAGATCACCTTTAATGAGTTTTGCTTTTGCGCTTTAAAGATAGAGAGATACTCTTTTGTTTTTCAAAGTTAAACTTTCAATGCCTGCCTATGGGACGCACTTTTCCTGTCATAAAAGTATTTGATGTATTCCAGACAAAGTTGATAGTTTTTTTCCCCCTTTTTATTTCTTGCTTTTTGCAAAGCTTATTTTTTGTTTTTGTTTTTTGCAGGCAAAAAAAATTTATTTTCAACAATCTAGAAAACTAACGAAATTCCTTTTGTTTCTGCCATCGTTACCGGTAACCGTTAAGCATATAGTAAGTTGAGAACAGCTACTGCTTGCGGGAGACGATTTGAAGCGCATCTTAATTCAAGTAATAAAAACTTAGTTTTGCAAAGTTTTAGATTTAGTTTTTATCGAATCTAATTATACCCTTCACTTATAATTTCATATGTTGAACTTAGAACTTCATAAAGTCATAACTGGAATTGAGAATTTCCTTTCAGAAAAATAAAAAAAAAAAAAAAACATTTTGTTTGGGAGCTTGGTCGCAAATTTGGTGGAAATATGTCCGCTTTCGGGAAATTCATGAAGTGAAACTTACATCAGCAGCAACAGGCTTTAACTGGCCCATAGTAAAATGTCTATGAAGACTGATTAGTAGTTTAAAATGTATTCCTTTTTCTTCAACGTAAGCGTAAACTAGAGTCACAATAGTTGACATTTTAATATACGATCAGAATCGTCTCCATAAGAAATTCTTTTGCTTTTCATCGATTATTCATCATCAGATATGTCATCTTTATGGCTCATTAGCCGTAACACAGAATGAGAAATTGCCAACCTATTGCATAAAGAATAAGATGCAATAGAGACGAGTAAAATCACTTCATTTCAAAATGTTAAACAATTGATGATTAACTTAATAAAATTTCAGATCATAAAATACATTTTTTTTTAATAAAAATAACTATAAAAAGTCGAACTTCATAAACATGGAAATAATAATTTAAAAATTGTTGCGTTTACCCCGTAGCAGCGGTAGCTTGGCACGTGATTATTGTATTGTATTAAGTAGAGTTCAGTCATGAACTGAAGTAGAGAAAGAGAGAGAGCGAGACAGAGAAAGTCATATAGGATCAAACAAAAGAAGGGTGTGGACTATTTCAGTTTTTTAGGTAAGCAAGTAAAAAAGGTTATATTCATCAAACTTCGAATTCTAAAGGCTCCTAATGCTTGAAACCTAATGAATGTAGCTCTGTTTGTTGTTATTTATAACCGAGCGAAAACATTTCTAAACATATTTATATATCATTGTAATAAATATTTAGCTCAAGTGACGGGTCTATAAGTCCACACTTGCCGTATTCGATCTTTCTAATTCATTTCCTATTTTATTTTCTACCTCAATTTCAGCTTCATTGTCTACTTCATTTTCTGCTTCCTTTTCTGCTTCATTTTCAACTTTTGTTTTCTACTTCATCTTTTGCTTTATTTTCGACTTCATTTCCTAGTTCATTTTTTACTTTATTTTCTGCTTCCTTTTCTGCTTCATTTTCTGCTTATTTTCTACTTTATTTTCTACTTCATTTTCTACTTTATATTCTACTTTATATTTTACTTTATATTCTACTTTATATTCTACTTTATATTCTACTTTATATTCTACTTTATATTCTACTTCATTTTCTGCTTCATTGTCTACATCACCTACTACTTCATTTTCTCCCTTTACTTTCTAATATTCTTTATTGATAGAGACCTGATTTTATCAACCTAAAATTTCGGTTGTATTGTAATGAAGGTCCCATAGGATTCATTGACTTCATTGGGTTCATGAAAAATTAAAAAAATAGTGGTATTAGTGAAAATTCATTCATTTATGTGATAATTATAAAAATGTGTTCGTTTAAGTGCTACAATGATTTATGGCATCTTCAAACTGTTGTTGTTCTGCTATGACTATAAAGTCTTAACATACATATGATGA
Source organism: Glossina brevipalpis (assembly GCA_000671755.1). NCBI lineage: Eukaryota > Metazoa > Arthropoda > Insecta > Diptera > Glossinidae > Glossina > Glossina brevipalpis. The sequence goes on from KK351060.1 coordinate 1,369,783, forward strand.
TAATAATTGTCACTGTAAAGAGATTCGGATTTTGACAGCAATTCGTCCAACAATTCTATAAATAGAGAAATGGATGAACGAACCTTGACTCAGTCTTTGCTACCAGCGAAGATCATTCATTTGGTTTTATGCGAAATGTATTTTTTTTTTGTTTTCTGTTTCTGACATAATTATTTTATAAACTTTTGCATGGCGTTATGAAAAATGTAGCGTAAAAATGTCGGTAGTGTGTTCAGATCATAAAAAACATTTATTGTTTTCTTCTTCTTTAATGCGTTTTTTATATTGTATTTTGCATATAATTTTTTTTGTATTCTTTTTCTTCTTCTCACCAGTCCTCTGCCCTCAAGTAGATTTCGTTGCTGTCGTTGTTGTTGTTGAAAATCATAAAAATCAGTTAAAATATTTATGACTTTTTTTTAAGTAATAATAAAAATACAACAACATATTCGTCTTATACGAATATATGAATACATATATACGTATGTATGTGCATAAATACATGTGTACATGTAGTAAGCATATAGAGTTTCTTATGTAAAATATCACAAACGTATAGATTTGCGCTCATTTGTTAGAGTTTATTACACAAAATGTTAATAAAACGCAATAACACACCAAAGTGCATCTACAATACACTTCATTTTATAGGCAGAACTAATTTTATTTAAAGTTCTTCGAGGCTTAACACCACCACCAGTAGTAGTAGCAATACTATATTCATACTAGTAGTAGCACGGCAAGTTATCAGTTTAGCAGAGGCCAGACTAAGTAAGCGAGCGGCAGTGTAAGCGAAACCATTCAAATAACACATACTGTACATCTACATATACGTATATATATATATATATATATATATCAATGGATCTATATATATATATATACATATATATATATATATATATATATGTCAATATGTAAGTTAAATACAGTAGTACTTAATACTGTAACGAAAGTGAAAAACAACTGAAGAGTTTATATTCCTCAAAAGTCAAAGTTTTCTTTAAAATTTACTACGGCCTGTTCTTTTCAAACTTCTCTGATTTGATGATGATAATGATGATGATGGGAATTTGAAATATTATTGGAAGTGTCTGTCCAACCCCCTTTATAAACATAATGTAGAAATTGGTTTCGCTAGCAAATTTATTTATTTTCAAAATTCTTCAAATTGCTCTATGACGTATGTTCTTTAATCAATAAAAAACGGTATTTAGATTAACTGTACATTCATTTTGAGATTTTTAAACAATTATATAGAAAACATAAAAAATGAATATTTTTTAATAATTTTATAGTTTCATACGCGACTTGAAAGGTATATTTAGTTTAGTATTTTGTTTGTTTGAATCGGATTTATCTAGATGTATACCTTCTATATTTTAAGAAGAGGAGAACATATATTAAATCTCTGGCATTTATCCCTCACTAGTGTGTTTTTCTTATTTTCTTATATTCCGCCTATCAGATCAGATATTTTAGCATAATGCTTTGCTCTTACTTTACAAAACATGCAAAAGATCTTAGAGCATGTGACGAATTTGTAGGATTTGATGCCATAATCAATGTTTTTGAAAGCAAGGAAACCCTTGGCTTCAAGACAAATACCAGATTTAATTGGCATAAAAAGAGTATAAATCGTTCATCAAAAGTGAAGAACTTGAACAATCTCGAGAAAACTTGAAAATTCTTAAGCATTTCCTTCAAGGAACTGTAGTATGTATCGCCCTGAAAATTATTTTACGTTCTGTACAAGAAACTACAGAGTAAAGCGTCCTTCCAAAAATATTCATCAAAAGTCTGAGGAGAAAACAATTTTGATCGCTCTATGATTACGACGTAAGTTGTAGAATTTCTAAGTTCCAGATCGAATAAAATTTTCTCAGCTACTTGATAGAAAAAGGAAGAGATGTAGACGTGATTACCGTAGAAACTTTATCTAGTCTCTCTCTAATCATCCTTCTAACTTATATGAATTCGATCCAGGTGTACTGGATATCCATAGGATATAATGAAAAGATGTCTACGATATCCAATGGATCTCCAAAGAATATGATGAAAATAAAATAGCGCTTCTACTCATTTGCCGTTAAATAAGTAAAAAAGGAAATTACAAATTAAGGCAGGTGATGACTAAACCAGCAAATCTACTGTATCTACTAATAAAGTTTATTTCTCCTGCTAAAAACTAATGTAGATAGATAATCAATGATGAAATTTCTACTTTTATCTAGACATCTGCTTGTGAATCTATGCAGGCGGTCATTTCTTGTATTGAACTAATACTATAAGAATACTATAAGGTGAATACAATTCTTATTATTGCAAGTAAAAAGGCAAACATACCTCATCTGATCCCGATATTTATAGTAATGAAGAATAATTTAAATGTTTCTTATCAAATCTTCGACATCATCCAAGTTTGGTTCTGGTTCTGGTTCTAGTCAAGATATAGAATGAATTTTTGTTTTTTATTTTCATTTAATTTATTATCTTTGCGTGTACAAGAAGAAGAAGAAGAACGAAATTCAAACACAAGGAAGACACAATTTTTGAAATTGTTTCTACTTCTCAAATATGTTATAAAATATTCAACGACCTGTAATCGTTTTGTAAATGTCGTGTACGTTTGCGAAAGCTTTATGAGAAGAGATCGCATCGCATCACATCACATCACGTTCTAGTTTTTTCTTTTTCTTTTCTTCTTCTTTTTTTTTTTTTACTCAAAACGTTAAAGAAAATAAAAATTTTCTCTTATATTTCCTTTACTTATGAAATCAATTTGTAATGCCGGTCACATCTTATATTTATAATACACATACATCCATATGTCTGTGCGTGCGTGCGTGTGTGTGTGTGTGTGTGTGTGTGTGCATGCATGTGTGCGCGCACGGAAACCGTAATGTATTAAATTTGCAAAACAGGGGAGTTTTGCTTTTTTCTCATAAGCCGATGAGATGATTTTCGTGAATATACAATTTGTTCGATAAATAATTCATGTTAAAGATTGAAAATTATTAAGTCGCTTGAAGATAATCCCAAGTCTTTGAGGAAATAGAATTCGGTTTTAGTAGTAAAATAATTTCTATATTATACTACAATTTATTTTAAAAAAAAAAAACCTCTACTACAATGATAACCTTATCGCAGAGGTCGTTGTAAGATTTTTTTGCGACTACTTAAAAAGTGACTTCATTTTAGTTTTTATAGGTTAGGTTTCGTAGCAAGTCCATAAAGAAGTTAAATATCCATATTGCTAGCCTAAGATTACTTTTGCGATTAGAATCGAAATAAATGACTTTAAAGGAGGTGGCAACTTAGTTAGACTTTTACTAAGATGGTGGGCGTTAGCTTTTTAAAAGGTGCGTTAGAAAGAATGAAAGAATGCTGAAGCAAAAATGGGTCTCTAAATAAAATAAAAAATAATGCAATGATTCACACACAATTCAAATCAACAACTGACTGATTTATGCCCTGACCTAACTTAGCTGACATTACAACTTGAATTAAATAAGATAAAACAAAAAACAAATTAAAGAAAAGGTTCGCCCATTAAATATCAAATGTTCGCCATTTCACGTTCGATGTCCGTTTGATGTTCATCCTCTGTAAATGTCTGTTTAACACTACTATATCCCTCCACTCAGTCTACTGTCGGTGACGGCAGGTAGGGATTAATTGGTTTATAACCCGGCCTAACTCGCCTAACATTACAACTTTAATTAGATAAAATGGGAAAGAGGAAGAATGTCAGGTATTCGCCGTTTCATGTCCGATGGCCGTTTGTTGCTTGTCCTCTGTAAAATGTCCAATTAACACTACTATGTCCACCCGTTGAGCAAACATTACATTCCCCAGCCATCTTGTATTTGAGTATTAAAATATAATCCTTGTGATATTTTATTTTTCGTTTACAAGAACGAACACAGTGCCAAATTTCGTTTTCATAGAACTCTAATCTTAAGGAAATAATGGAAAATAAGGATTGGCACCTTCTCTTTACAGACGGGGTCTAAATGTGACTACCTGTCCCCAGCCTACGCAATCGTAGACGCCAAAAGGCAAATCCAGACTAATCAAATCCTACATGAAAGTTCTTCAACATTTACATCTAAAGCCAAAGCTACATTTCAAGCCCTATACTTTAATCGGAAAACCAAACTCAAAACGATTATCATCACAGATAGTTTGTCGGTCATAAAAGCTATCCAAAGCGCCTTAAATTCAAGTTGCAATACCATTAACAACAGATTACCTTTACCATGAGGTAGCAGATTTAGTAGCTGAACTCGTTGTTTTCGGTGTCTTTAATTACAGATATTGTACCGAGACCTAGACTAACTTAATAGTTTTTGACTGTCTTTCGGTTCGTTGCTTGCGTAATCGTGGACTGGAATAAACAAGCAGCAGTTGATGCCCTGATGGATCTAGGACAGACGGAAGTGATAGTGGCAACATGACCGGTTCCGACCCCTGCTCGCCGGATCGAGGGCTTTTAAGCACTGTTCAGTTCAACGAGTATGCTGTTAGTTGGGCTACCTAGTCTTTATAGTTGTGTCGTGAGCGATAATATAGAAATTGGAGTCCTTCCAATCTTAAGATTTTAGAATGACAGTCTCGTTAAAAATAGTGGGAAACTCTACGACATTGCCAGGGTAATGTTCGCTATAACAGCGTAATGGAAGGAATTGACCTGCAAAAATATATTCAGGAAGGAATTAAATAGAAAATTCGGTAAACAAATCGTTAGTACTGCCATCCGCATTACTCTCGTGTTAATCCTCATATCGTACTATATCTAATTGAGGTTGGTAAAAACATTTGCAAGAATTCGCTTTAGTTGCTAGTGGATTCTTAAGAAATCTATCCCTACAATTTGTTATTGTGGATAAAATCGTATAAGTGAACGTACACGTTCTGAATGCGAAGACATTTCGAAAATTCATAATCGGAACAATCAAAGCCTATGGACGTCTTTGAAATACCTGGAGAATATATTATCAATAAAATATTTATGGTTTTTAAAACATCTGCTCTAAATACCTCGTCTCCCGTTTCTAAAAAATAAAGCCGATAATGTTAGGTGTTGATAGTGCTTATCTTATTTTAGTCCAAGAATTTACTTCTTTGGTTCATAAGTTACAATAATAATTACGATAATAATAAAAAATTGTTAGACTTTCAAGGTCTCAAGCTTTGTTGCTAAACGGACCCAATGTTTCAATAATCGAAGTTTCGAAGTAAATTCCGTGAAGGATTATGGTTTTTTACATCTTTTTATCCTTCATTTGAAGGAAAAAATTTCATTAAAAACTTCATTCTCGTTCATAAAATTCCCAAGACATCAATCTAAATATCGCTAATTAAAGTAGAATCTAGCGAATATCCAACAACAACAAAAACAACAAGAACAAAAACAAGTCAATAACCTGCAGCGCAATGCATAATAAAATCATTAATTTTCTGACACACTGACATAATAATAATAAAACAGGTCCCATGTTGCATATCGGTAACTATTTTGCAAAATAGTAATAAATGTACATACATACACTGTATGTGTAAGTGCATGATAATCTGTCAAAAGGCTGTCAGATAGCGAGATAAATAAACGCAAGGCAACTAAACGTATAGTTCAGTTCCATGTTCAAGTCTTTGTTTATCTAGATGATGATGACCTCTAAAAATCATAACAAATATTGAGGCGTTTTGGTTGACGTTTTTAAAACTGCTACTGCTATGGCAGCTTTAGTTATATTAGTATATACATGCATATATATATATATACATGTATGCATGCAGATATTTGCTTGTAAATATGTGTGTCTATGCGCATATATTTATATATAAAATTCTATACATTCAATGTGTTTAGTGTTTTTGACATAAAATGTCACTTTCATTTTTGATTAAAATAAATTGAGAGTATTATGCTTGTGTGTGTGTGTGTGTGTGTGTGTGCGAATGGTTAAGTGCGTGTATATGTATATACATGTGTTTCATTATTGTTGAGCCAGTGCAATAAAGAAAACATTTTATATCCACAGATAGAAAACCAAAGCCGTTGTTTTTTTTTCCCCTTTTTTTTTTACCAAACAAACGAGACTCTGTCTGTCGCCGCCGCCGTCTGTCATCGCCGTCGCCGTCGTCGCCGCCGCCTAATTCATGATGATGACAGTTGAGATTCTCTTTGATAGACACATACAAACTAAATAGTGTCAACACTAATATAACAACAGCTCGGCTTCAACAACAAGAACAGCAACAATAGCAACAGCTAACAACAGCTCTAACAACAGTGTTTATTAAGTGTCATTATTGACAGTTAGTGACAATTAGAATGACAGTAAAAATACCCCCACAGATTCAGTTCCAGAGTGACAGTGAAATCAATTAAATTCCCTAAGAGTTGAGTGAACCTTTTATTTTTGTTTACTGTTGTTGTTGCTGTTGCTGTTGCTGCTGATTGAAAAGAAAGAGTTGATGTGAAATTTGTGGATTATATACGTGCATGCAGGCATGCAGGCATGCATGCATGCTTGCTTGCTTGCTTGCTTGCTTATCCATACCAACATATATATAATAAAATTAAATGATAATTTGTCAACTCATCGTAGAACATTTAATTTCGAATTAAATTCGATGAGATAAATTCGATGAGATATGATATGAGGAAATGAGAGGCGAAAGACAGAAATTAAAATAATAAATTTTAACGTTGCTTTTTTTTGTTTTTTTCCTCCCAAAAAAAGGAAAAAAAAACAAACGAAAAACGAATTGATTGCGGAACCGAAAACAAATAAAATTTATAACTATGTTACTGGAGACGACCTTGAAAGTGCGGAGAATTTATAACAAATTAAAAGCCATAATTTTTCATCTTGTCTAAAAGGCAAAAAAAAAGCAACAAAAACGGCAACAACAATAGCAGCAACAGTAACAGCCAACCCGAGCAGAAAAAGAACTGAACTTTCACATTAATATTTCACTTTTATTTTGTATGCATGTAGATGTAACAGTGTATGTAAGAGCTTTTGCTGTTATTGTTGCGACTTCGGCTGCTATTGTTACTGTTATTGCTATTGAAATGGTTGTTGTTGTTAACATTGCTGCTGTGTTATTGTATTTGTAAGGGAAATCCCCGTAAAATCGTAACAAAGATTTCGTGGTAAACTATGGATTTCTATGGATTCTTTATACAAATGTCTGTATGTAGGTATATATGCATATATGTATGTATGTGTGTATGTATGTTTGCGTGTATGTATGTATGTATGTATGTATGTATGTATGTATGTATGTACATACGCATGTATGTATGTATGTATGTATGTATGTATGTATGTATGTATGTATGTATGTATGACCGATAAATTCATACGGATAAATAGTAGTTTTGGATGCTTGACAGCGGCCGAAGTCATCATCCACTACTATAGGTTATATAGGCGAACTACTTTTTATTTCTTTTTCGGAAAATAAAGATACAAAATATATGTTAAAAAAAATATCTTCGATGAGTTGTTTAAACGAGTGTAATATGAGATCTAGATAAAGGTTAAGCAAGAGAGAAAAAGGGAAGGAAGGAAGGAAGGAAGCAATGAATGAATGAAAACCGCTATCACGAAAAAATCATAAATTTTAATAGATAAATTCAAGCTAACGGAGATTCTCATTTACTTCAAGGTAACTTTTTTGCAAACACTCCGGCCTCTAATAAAGTATTTTTCTTAATAACTTGATATTGGTTTAAAAGAGAAGTTAATCTAAACACAACGTTGCAAAAATATTGTTAGGTGATCTATTACGTAATTACGAATACAAATTGAATGAATAAAATTAGGATCACATTTTTAATCCACTGAAGGGGTCAATAGTATCAAAAACCTCATGAGCGTCTTGTAAAAGCAGAGAGATAAAGTACTTTCTTGATCGGTTTATGATTTGATGTTGCTTGATTGACTATCGGTCGATCCGACCGTCCGAGTATCGCAAGCTGCTGAAAACGACAATTGAAACAAAAAACTCAATTGTGGCCTCTACGAATTTTCTTAACTAATTGCCCTAGATTAAGTTCAAAAATAAACACAATCCTTAACTATGCCCTTAATAATCAAAAAGCTAATTGTCCCCCGTAGAGCAAATTAATCCAATTAGTTGAAAAAGAATATTTACTTCGATCAGTTAAAACGTTGAACATTACACTAAGGTGATCGGCGTACAATATAAGATAACTTGAAATTACGATTGCGAAATATGTCAAAATAAAATTTTATCGAAGTATATCCATCGGACATGAAGAAGATTTCAAGCTTCCGTGAAACCTATGCAAACCACTGCAAATTTTGTAAAAGTCTTGAACTTAATTCTATAAACAAGAAAAGTTTCCGATCAGCCTTGAAAAGGCCGTAGCGTAGATTCCATTTTCAGATAGCTTGTCCTTTTGTATCCAAGCAAACCACAAACGGTTCTAAAACGAGAGAAGGCATCATGGGCAATTGATAATTGATCTCTAATAAATAATAAATTTAAAAGATGTTTATGAGAAATTGTCTCCTAAGAAAAAAGTACCTTCTTATCGCTTTCGGGTCAATACCTAGCACAAAAGCTTTAAGTATGCTTACAATTTTCGCGTCTCTTATATTCTTAGGGCACATTCAAAAGCATAATGTTTATATAGTCCTTTCAGAAGCTTCAGTTTAGAAACTCCATGTTGTTCCAGTTTTCAGCACTCAAATCCAAAGCGAACTATTGATTTGACCTTGAGAATATTATTATAAAAGATTAAATCATTAATAAGCCTCCGTGGTATATTTCACATAAGTCCGTTTATGAAACTTTCAACATTCGATACCGCAGTTCTACAATATTTAATTCGAATCCGAGATATAAAATCTTTTTAAATCGAAGGAAGTGTAAAACCTTTCTTGACCGATGCTTAGTTTACCTGTCAGTAATAGTTGAAAAATAGCTTACATCTAAGTGAGGACCTTAGCGCAGTTATATTACTCCGACACTTTCTAAGAAAGCATGAATCTCACTTAATAATCCAAAGAAGAAGAAGAACAGTATTTCAGATTTCACAGTAAGGTAAATAGCATCTTCTAGGTCAATAACTTCCGAGCTTGGGGTAGGTGTTTAATCATTTTCTAGTCCAATAACCACCAAATTCAGATAGATTTGCTTTCAAAATTAATCACAAACTTAAATAAAGGCTCTATGAAGGCTGCCGTAATGATGAGACAAGTCCACTGGCCAACTGCCTTAATGATGACGGAAACCCCATGACCAGTTGCCATTATGATGGAAGTCCTACTACTGGCCCACTGACCAATTAAAACTGAAATTTGTGCGACTTTTTCTATTTATACACACACACACACACACACACACACACACACGAAGTCAATACAAATCTAAACTTTGCCTTAAGATGAGATGAATGTTGTTCTCTTACTTCTTATAAACATTAAAGCATTAAAAAGTATTAGAATCCGTAGTTAAAGGCAGGCAGTGACAACTAGAATAAGCAGAAGAAGAAGAAAAGATCATTTAAATAAATGATATTTTTCCTCAAGCATATTAAACATTTAAATTGAAAGTACAAGTTATTATTGTTATTGTTATTGTTTGTTCACTATTTTAGCTTTAATGTTTTATATTAAACAGAAGTGTGTTTATGTGTGTGTGTCTGCGTTTGTGTGCTTACAACATACATTTTATATGTACGTTCTTTACGTTCGTTACTCTTTGGTCGTTTGTATGGTGGCAGCCATTAATTCTAGCGTTTGCCGACTTGTTTGACAGTTCTGACAGGCAATTATTTAAAACTTGAGTTTTGTTCTATAATCAAAACTTAACTTTCCGTTTTTGTCTCTTTACTCAGTGTATAACATATAAGAATGTGTGTGTGTGTGTGTGTGTGTGTTTGTATGGGTAAATGAATTGCAAGAACCTTTACATACTTGCACTGAGAGTGAATTTGTTTAACGTTAAGCGTATTGTGCAGAACATTTTTAGAGGTCACTATTTTTGTTTTGCAATTGTTGTAGTTGTTTTTGTTTTTTTTCACTGTTAGTGTCAAGAAACTGCACAAAAACAATATTATATAGACAGTATGTGTCATCCAACCTTACGTACCTACAATACGATGCAATAATGACAGACAATATTTGTGGTACGTTGGTCGGTTCCCCCTCCTCCCTTAATACCATATTTTTGCTTGATTTAATTTTTTTTACTTTTTTTTCTTTTTATTTGTTTTTTTGCCTGTTGAAAAGTGGGCAGGGTTATGCTTCCAAGTTTTCAAGACATTTTAAATTAATGGCTTATTAAGTGGGTTAGTATTTTATATTCACAGCTCAGTCATTCAGTCATATTTTTTTCTTCTTTTTTTTTTTTCTTTTGGAACGAATTGTGATTTGGAATTCATATTCATTCAATTTGGAATGCGAAACAATGGACAAAACAAAAGAAGTAAAGATTATAACTGAAATTAAGAATTAAAAATATTTGAATTATTTACGCGTTATATATATATATATATATATATATAAATATATATATATATATATAAATATATATATATATATAATTAGTGTAGTAATTTCATGATTATACAATGAAGTGAAATGAAGGTAAGCAAGTACACGATTTTATTTCAAAAGATAACTTTAGGTTTATCAACCTATTCCTAAAGAAATGGGGGACCGCTTTTAGGTGATCCTGGTATACGCAGCAGCCAATTTTCTTTTGCTTTTGATTATTATGGAACTTAATAAGGGAATCCATTTCAAACTAGGATGTGGGTTTTCCTATTTAATCGTTGGTCTATAAAACTAAGAACTACCAGGGATCTAAATATGAAATGTGGATTTGATAGATACGATCCTGTTACCAATAATTAGTCGTGTAATATCAAGTGATCTTGCATCACAAAAATATCTTTTCTAATATCAAAGTAGTCGAGTTTTGTGTTAAATAAGAAGAAGAAGCTTTTGTCGACGGCACTTCTTCTGCTCAAAGTATACAAAATCGAGGAAAATGTATCGTATTGTTACTGAGGATGCAAAGCAGATTTATTTTAAGGTTCCCAAGTACGAAAATACTTTGGTAGACTCAGCCATACCATCCGTAAAATCGAACCGAAAACTATTCCATATGTTCTGGTAGGACCAGTTTAGAAATCAATGATCCTTTATGGGTTCTTAAAGCTTGTTGGCAAGGTTATTAGCAAGCGCTATTAATAAACATTGGAAAAGAGTACAAAACTTCAGTCTTTTACCTAATATCTATCCATTTATCTATACGAAAAACCTGAGTGATAACCCATACGAAAAAGGTAACGAAACGTCATTCTTTTACTTAACATTTGTCCATTCATCCATATGACAAAATCGATTCCCTACGTGTTGAAAGAGCAGCCAAGTGGAAGGTGCGAACCCAGACGAAAAAGAAAACGAAACATCATACGTATACTTAACATTCGTCCGAAAATTCCGGTTCACGGTAAACTGGAAGCTGCGAACCCATGCGAAAATGAAAACGAAGCGTCACTCTTTTACATAACATCTGTCCATTCATCCATAGAACAAAACCGGCTCACGATATATTGAAAGCGGTTAACCGGGAGGTGCCAACCCATCCGGCTTATTCATTAAACTCGAGTGCGACCGCTTACAACCTTTTCAGATTGATGGCCGATACAATTGTTTAGCTGCGCTTTAATTCGCACGAAAAGGTGAAAAAATGTAACAACGACTAGTTTGCCTCGAAAGAGTAATCGGCTTTTTTTGGCATGGAATTCACAAATTCCGAGATCAAAAATGTATACGTGACAATGTATTAAACCTAGTGACCTATGCCAAGTAGTAGTATTCACTAAATTGATATCATGTTCAGTATTTATTCAGGTGATTTTTTCATCGGACGTTAATTGCTTCAGTTTTACTAATTAATTCATGAAAAAATTCGTCCAATGATTTTTTAGAAGTACTTAGGTCATGATCTCGTCAAGGTTACTGTCCATCATATGTACTCAGTCATAGTTTCAATTGCTTAATGCATGAATATCCAGAAAACCATTTACGTCGGCAAGTGATTACCAGAAACGAGCTGAGGAAGCAAATGTCCTCTTCTTGCCTTTTTATTATCGCCTTGTGAAGAGCTTGCTGCCTGAACATTCCAGATGCATTCAGCAGCCATGTTATTGAGATCAATGCTTCGTATGAAAAAATTGAGAGGAAAATTCAATCCTAATAAGCAAAATGCCTTAGAAAGCAATAATAAATATAAATAGTTTCCATTAACAGATAAATATGCTTTTGTTAACCTGCTGCCAGACATATTTAACAATTTTGCACAGCTCTCGTAGCATTAAGCTCTTAGGGCTAATTTTGCAGGCTTTGTGAAGATTAGAGACCATGAGGCGGTGTCTGTCTTGCACTCCTATATAAGATAATGGCTTTTATTGCCTACAACATTTTCATTTTCTTTTCCGTATTTCTTAAGTTAAAAAAAAAAAAAAAAGTTCTATTAATACTGCAGAGTTTTTAGTTTGTTTTGTAATAAAAAATAAAAAGTTTTTAAAAGAAACTTTTTCATATTTTCCTATCAAAGTCCTTTCCATGATTTTATACTCGAAATAATTTCATTTGTTACATTTTCCGCTTTTTTATTAGATTTTTGTATTCTTTTTTTTTTTTTTCTTTCTCGTATCGTGTGCAATACTTTTTCCGTAAAATATTTTTCATTTACAATCAAAATATGCAAGCGATGTGAACTATTTGTGTTGTGCTTATAATTCTTGCACTCAAGTATACATATGCAAGTAAATATATAGTTTTGTATGTACGTATGCATGTATGTATGCATGTATGTAGCATAGAGTATATGTATATTTATATAACACAAATAAACTATGTTTGGTATACGAATAAAGGAACATTACTGAGAGACGACTATAACGGGAAAGGGTTTTGTTGTTATTGTTGTTGTTATTCTTAACTTGAACGTTTAAAATTAGTTGCTTTGTTTTGCTTGTTGTTTATTTGTTTGGTTACTTGGTTGTAGTCCAAAAACCTTCCCAAAAAAAAAAAAAAAAAAGAAAAAAAATAAAAAAAAAACATTACAAAATTCCATTAAAGTGCAAACTAAAAATTCCAATTTACTGCTGGCTAAAGCCCGTTCTTAGCAATTCTTTCATTTCCTTTTCGTTGCTTATGGTGGTGGTGGTGATGATGGTGGTGGTGGTATTAGATATATTTCCGTGTTCGGTTGATGTTCTCCTCTATTTTCTATTTGTTTTCGTATACGATATAAAAATTTTTTAATTTCTTTTATTTTTACTGTTCTTTTTCATTTCACTTGATTCTCACTCTCTGCTCGAGTAAAGCAATTAATTTCTTTTTTTTCCCCATTTTTTTTCCTGTATTTGTAAAATAAAGAAAAAAAATTAAAAGCTTATGAGTAGACTGATGAGGAGCACAAAAAAAGGGTAAGCAGCAGACTTATTGTTTTGTGAAGAGCAGTAGAAAAATATAGGGTGTTCAGATTCGGTCGAAGACACTTCCGCCGAAATCAATGATTTCCGTTATGGTGAATAATCTCTGAAAATAAAATCTACATCTTTTTCGGCCCTGGAATGTATTTTTTTTTAAAGCTTATGAACTATACTTAAAATGCATTCCATTATAGAAAATAATCTCCAACATCTGCTGCCGTGGAATGTATTTTTTTTCTAAAGTAGACGAAGTATGATTGAATTGATTTTCAAGCATGATTGGCATGATATCCTTTAGTCTTCAAACTTCCAAAGTAAGTTTAAGTTAGTTTCTTAGCTGTTTGTAATCGGATTTCCTTTTTGCCCTTCGCGTAGCTTAGCTTGTTGATTCTAAATTTGCGAAACGAAATGTACACTAGATTTTTTTCTTTATGGAGAGTGGAACTGAAATCTAGAGTCTCTTTGGATCGGTTTTTAGATTATTTATCCCAGCTAATTTACTCTAAGTCGCAATATACGCTTAAGACCTTCTCTTAAAGATCGCATAAAGTTATAGTTTTTACCTAATTTATATTTAAATTTCCAAGGTTAGAGTATGAGCCCTCTTATGGATAAGCATTTAAGGTTATTGCTGGCATCACGACCTCATACCTTGATCATCATCAAATTTTACATCAAATTTATCATCTTCGTTTAATACTTTGCAAGCCGATCTTTAAATTTTTTTGTTAACAAAGAGCTGGCTTGTTCGGAAATCGAAAACTCATACTTCCAGCTACTTTAACCCCTTTCGGTTTAAATGACATTTTCACCAAATTATCGTACAAATCAGGCAATAAACTATCTTCTCCGTTTAGGTTTATGACAATTATTTTATATAGTTGTAGTTTTTCGTGTAATTGTACAGTGTACTGTGTACCTGGATGTAAGTGTTGTTGTAAAAAATTTCATTATTCCCGATCCAATGCCGGCAACCCTGTAATTGCAAAAAAGAAAAACGAAAAAAATTCCATTAACGCAAACATATGAAAATGTAATAAAGCAAATGGTATTATTAGTGCACATAAACTCACTTGCTTATATATACATATATAAAGTAACTAAGGGGAAAAAAGTTTGTAAAAATAAATTTTTTAATTTGTTTTCTTTTTCGACTTTACGATATCCTTACAATTTCTTTCTAACAAAGTTTTTCTTATGCAATTTTCTGTATATTTGTTTATTCGCTTTTATTTTTTTGCACTGAATTCTATCTCTCTTTCTTTCTTTCGAGCTGAAAGAATGAAAAATTCCTTAAAATCTTTGCTGTCACAATACATTTTTTGTGCCTGACTTAATTTTCTAGCTTGCATCGTTTTTTTTCCTTTATGCTATCAAAGAAAAAAGAAAAGAAAAAAAATTAAATAAAAGAAAACTTTCTTTTTCTTCTCTCTTTTATACTAGAAATTCTTTATAATATTGTTACTACTTTTAGTAAACGTTCATCTTCGTGCATTTATGCATATAGCCACGCAAAGATACTTATGTACACACTTTTAAAGCATTTCAAGTGTAACAAGCAACCAGTCATAGTCTTAGGTTTATAATAAACAAGCGTTTATATATATAAATATATACGTACCTACACATACACACACACACATCTATATATATAGATATAGATATAGATATATATATATATATATATATATATATATATATATATATA
>KK351060.1:1385075-1395773 GCA_000671755.1 Glossina brevipalpis
ATATATATATACATATTTATATATATATATACATATTTATATATATATAAACTTTTACTATTCATGTTGGTCGGTCTGTTTCTGAAAAGCGGAAATGTTTTTGCAAATCTAATATGGCAACCATGGTCACGAGCAAAAGCTTACCAACCAACCAAAATGATGAGTTTTCGTACATGGAACCTAGACTGCATAGCAAACAAGAAAAAAAAAGGAAACAAAAAAAAAACATTAAAGAAAATGCAATTTTCTACAAAAATCCATTAAAAACATTCTCGGTACATAGCTTAACAACAAAAAAAAAAAGGGAAAACTGAAATAGAAAAAAGTTTTCATAAAAATATATAGAGAGAGTTAAGCAAGCATATAAAAAAGTTCTTGTTCGCAGATTTCAAGTTGAATTTAAAATTAAATTAAATTCTGTCTGAATGCTAAGACAAATTACTTTTCTTTTTTTTTTTTTATTAGTTCTATTAGGAACTGGTATTCGGATCCTTTTTAAAGTCAATGATTTGGAGAAGTTTACACTTAAGTTTTGCATTTAATTTGCTATCATAGACATTGAGGTCCATAGACGTCTGAAAAGTTTATCGTATAAATCTCAATGTGAATGAAGATCATCATTAGTAAGCTGGCCTTTAAAAGATCTTTCGAAATTAGTTGCTTCCAAGCAATCATAAGAATTTATAAGCAAACTCTACATATATTAGAGTTTCTCTTCAACAAAACAGACTATTGGCAGATTACTGTAGGAAATCACATCAGAAACGATTAAATTGGGAGTCAAATTAGATGCTAAGATTTACTTCTTAACTTGAAGAAGTTATAGGACTTAGAATGCAGACTGTAGACGAAACGAATCGATTAAATTGAGTATCGAAGTAGATGCTGCTAAGACAAGACACTTAATTATTAAGTTGAAAAAGCAATAGGAAATAGGACACAGGATATATACGCAATGTTGTGTTATGAAAATGAGTTGTACTGACCAGAAGCGAATTTAATTAATCGTCCATAAAAATGAAAGCAAATTAAATTCATTTATTCCATTCTTAATATTCCATTCCACTTGCGTTCATTGTTTTATTCTTAATATTCCATTTCACTTGCATTCATTGTTTTATTTTTAATATTGCACTCCACTTGCATTCATTGTTCTATTCTTAATATTCCATTCCACTTGCATTCATTGTTTGATTCTTAATATTCTATTTCACTTGCATTCATTGTTCTATTCTTAATATTCCATTCCACTTGCATTCATTGTTTTATTCTAGGTATTCCATTTCACTTGCATTCATTGTTTTATTTTTAATATTCCATTCCACTTGCATTCATTGTTTTATTCTTAATATTCCATTGACTTTATAAAGTAATGCAACAGAAACTTGACCAATAAAACACTGGAAGCCATACTCTAGTTATGTCCAACAATTTTCTGTTCGCCGTAAGAAAAAACAATATATATTATATTATAAATTTAAATATATTTAATAATAAATAATATATAAATATTTGAATATTTTATGCTAATTTAGGTTAAGAAAAGTATTATCTAGACACCACATTATTGTAAATAAAATCAATTGTTAGGAATGACTGGATACCGAAAGCACATTTTGGCAAATTAGAAAGAAGAAATTCTATCAACTCAATTTAAGATAGGGACGCTCCTTCCCGAGTATATCTTAGCAACTGACACTTTAAAAGTCTTGGCGATAAGAACCGAGCAGAGTAGATTTGTTCCACATGTTCTTTATATTAAGACGAGCAGGGGGGTTATATCAAATTAGTTAGTTACTCCATAGAGGAGAGAGCTCGTCTAAACTCTCGGAAGATCTTATTGTAGTCTAATGCATTTTCTTCATATCTCTACAATATTTAATTATTTATTTATTTCATATATATTTGTAAAGAAATTTAAAGCAAAAATTTAGACCATACGAGATTTTGTTAGTGTTTTTATCAACTATACCGCAATGAGGTTTGAAAACCACGTATGTTGACTTGCTAATGGAACTTCTTAACAACTTAAGAAGAAGTAATGTTGTCGATATATATACGAAATAAATAAATAAATGAATAAATTTTCTTTAACAATTTACTTTAAAAGTTTGCTTTCCATCTGTAACGAATTTTAATGCATAAGTGAATTTGCTGGATCTAATACTTTAGTATATTAAATATCGTTTAGTATTTTCATTTATAAATTGCATTTTTGTGCCAATTTTAAAAGAATTTAAGTTTAAACTGTGTTTCCATAATTTCTAGAAGGATTCATTTTTTACTTTATTTGACTTTAACAGGTGTAAACAAGTTCTTATAATAACTTTTACTTTTAACATTTAAAATTAATTAATAAGAAAAAAAGTTAGGTTTTTGATTATTAGTAAGGAGTTAGGTATTGAAATTTACTATTGTTTTAAAGTAAAGACCTCAATGAAAGCTCTCAATATTATTCAAACCAGGAATATTTAATAAATGAAATGAAAATTTTAGTTAGGGCTGGTTTGACAATCGTTATAAGACCCTTTTTTTCCTTCCAATTGCCTTTTGTTTTCGATTAATTGATTTAAATCGGGCTTGACAATCGTTAACAAGAAACCTTTTTCTCCTTCCAATTGCCTTTTGTTTTCGATTAATTGAATTAACTCGTTTAATGCTTTGCATTCATTTATTTAAAATCAAGTGCGACTAGCGACCAATATTCGAAGAAGTGTCGCAAATTTATTTGTAAAAGCATTCGCAATAATTAATTAATGAATGAGTCTCGATATTAAATGCAAAGATAAGCTTTTTCCTTCTCTTCTTATTCTATTATTTCGTCCTTTCTTTCTTACATTAAACTAATGAAATGTGCAAAGGAATGTAAAGAGAATTATTTTCGCTTTAAAATTAAACCAATAACGGATTGGTTGAATGGTTTCTTTTTTTTTTTTCAATTTTTAAGAAAGAATGAAATAAATTTTTATGAATAATTTACAGATAATAAAATCAATATCATACCGATATTATTACATAAACGACATGAACATACAAATCTAATAACTAAAGCCATTTAAAAAGCGTACAATTTCATAAATATATAACATATATACACATATGTAAGGCACATATACAAATATACATGCTCTATATATATGTGTGTATATGTATACATACATATATATACATGATAGTCTATCTATCTTACACAAACAACAAAAAAAGTTTCATTTTCCATCTATAGTTTGAGAAATTTTAGTTAGATTCTCTCTAATAAAGAAGATAGAAATGACAGCGATGTTGATGATGATGATAATGATGATGGTATGTTGTGTGTTGTAATGATGAACCGGATTCTAAATAGTAATAATAATAATAATCATAATGATGTTGTTGATGACGTTATTTAATGGGGTGCTTTGATGCGATTGGTTTTCATATAACGCAGGCGCTTAAAATCATCGAATCATTCAAAAGAAATATATACTGCATAAGTAAAAGAAGATATATACCGCATGGAAAAAATAAAAATATAAGAAAAAGTTAAATAAAAAAAAAAAAAAGAACAAGGAAAAAAAAAGAAACCAACAGTTCCTACATACATGATAATGTCCCTACACATTTCTATACATATATATATAAGAGAAGATCCCAAGTAAAATTCAAATAGTAAAAAAAGAAAGAAAAATGCACAAAAATATACCACTAACAACAACAACTACAACAAAGCTTTCTTAAATGCAATTGCTGACGATAGAGAGAAGAATGGAACGGGAGTTGAAATGCTGCTGCTGTTAGAAAGGAAACAGCAAAAGCATGAAACCATACCGATGTACGTGTGTACGTAAATACCGTACCGTACATGAAAAACTAAAACCAATACTTAAACAGACAGCTGTTGTCTAATAGAGAAAAATTTTAAATTAAAGCTAATGAGACTTTATTTTCAAATTATTTGAGAAAAATGTTAAAGATATGAAGACTAACAAAAAAAAGTTTAAAGATTAAAAATGAAAGCAAAAATAATTTTAGGTTTTTTCTTTTTTTTTTTTTTTGCACAATTAAAATATTCTTCATTTCTTGTAATATTACAACGATGAGATGGATTTTAACTCGCAAAAATATCATTCATTTAAAATTTTTTTTCTTTGAACGATTTGTTGTAAGTCACTGATAACAAGACTTCGATGTGTTTTTGCTAGACAAGGACAGAAATGTTTCCTTTACAATAATTAGATTTGTTTCTTTTACAGTTATATTCCTAAAAAAATAATCCGATGTCTCCCTGTACGACTACAGAACCATAATACAACCTAGTCGACCCCAAGGATGAGTTCATTCAAAACATATGACAAAGAGAAAGTTAACTAAAAGATTTCTTATATGTGAGTTAGTTTCGATTCCTTAGCGCTTTAATTTGTTTATCAAAAGGAATTATTTTTTTATAGAGAATTAAAAGACACAAATTAAATGGTATTTTATTTGCTTTGACACAAAATCCTTTCAAAATCTGAACAATTTTTCTTAAGATTTCAAAGATCTTATAGAGAAAAGAAAGGGGGAAAGGTCTTACATAGGTCTTATAGTGAGAAGAAAAAGGAGAAAGTTCTTATATTGAAAAGTTTTTAATATAAATGACAGATGAATACGCCTTTACTCAGTATCTCAGTAACTTTTAGCAAAATTTTGATCTTAATATCTTGTCTATCACTAAGCAACTAGCATTGAGAGCTATCGAAGTAAACTTAATATGATGGGATACGGCAAAGATGTCGTCATGAGAATGTTTCATAAGGTATTCTTTCCCTAAATACTTTCTCTAAGTGCCCTCTACGGAAAAGTCCTAAATTGTAAAAGAAGGAAAGCAAGATGGTCGGTGGTTAATAGTAATAAAGGGAAATCCTAAATTATACAGATCAAATAAAGGAAGGATAGAGCGAGTATAAGAGACCTACACGATAGGAGCATAACATTGTTCTTCATTTTCTGAGCGGCCTAGAAAAGAAAAGATTACAAATTCCTGTGTAATCCTAACCGTGTTACAACAATTCACTTTAGGGAGAAAAAGTTTTTCCAAAGAAAACTAAACTTAAGAATTTGTCTAAAGATCTATAAAATATAAATTTTTCTTAAAAATTTTCCGAAATTGAAAAAGAATTTTGAACTAAAAAGTAAAGAGGTTCATTTCATATGAATTTTTCTTTCCATTAAATTAAAAACATTTTTAAAATAGAAATTTCTTAAAATAAAAATTAACTAAAATTGTGGTAATAAAATTAAAACAAAATCCTTCAACAACAGTTACCTATATTTAGGCTTTCGAAAAAAAATTTGAAGAAAAAAATCGAAATGAGTTCTTTTTTTTTTTTTTTTTTTTTTTTTGTTTTGCACCATTAAAGACCCTTCTGGGATATAAATTTTAATAATTATTTTTATATGCCGGCAAGAATTGCAACAACAAAGGCGAACAAATAAACGAAAAAAATCCCCGTTTTCACTTTCCTTTACGAATATATAACTAAAATTAAGCAACAAGTGTATGTGGATGATATTGTTACAAAATTTACCTTGAAAATTTATGAGGACCAGACGCAAGCAAACACAGTAGTCGTAGTAGTAGTAGTAGTAGTTAAAAGCCTAAAAACGACATGATGACCATAAATTTTAATGCCACATACACACATTTAGTAAAAGAAAGAGAGCGAGAGAGAGCATCATAAGAAGCGGAGAGAAAGAGAAAGAAAGAGAGAACAACAGAGAGAGAGAGAGAGAGAGAGAGAGAGGGTGAGAGAGACGGAGAGATAAAAAAGCCTTAAATTATGCAATAAAATAACAATGCAAAGCCAAGCCAGACAAGACAACGACAATACCAACAACAATAACAGCAACTTGGAAGCAATAAAAACAGAAGCCTACATTTATGCGTTTAATGGAAATTTTATATATCGTTTGTTTGTTTTTTTTTTTTTTTATTTTTCGGTTATTACTTTTTAAAGAAAACTTTTGTAGACTTAAGTAATTGGCTGCCGTTGAATTTTTTTACTTTTTTTTTTTCTTTTATCTATTAATTTAACTAATGAATATTGACTTTTTTTTATATCATTCTTTTTGGAATTTCTCTAATGTAGATGATTACATGGAAGTACAATGACTTATATTGTATTCACAAAAATATATATTTATAACAGTATAGGGGTTTACGTGAGTACGTACATATATGCATATATATACATATGTGTGTATGCCTAAGCTTACTGAATTAAACTTCATATATTACTTGACAGCGTATGCGCGCCCATTATAACGATGTAGTGTAGATTTCTTTATGCAATTGTTCTTTTTCTTTTTTTTTACTCTTTATCTATAATTTCTAAAGTATTATAGACAATAATGTAAAACAAAGCAAATGACAAACAAACAAGCAATGTTTGTATAGAGACGACTTTGATAGTTGCGCTAAATGAGGCTTAAGCTCAAGTTAACGATGGTTTCTTTTTATTGATTTACCTTAAGAAATTTAGTATCTACAGATAGGCCAATTTTCAAGAAGATTTTAATTGTTACGAAGTAGGCCAATTTTCAAGAAAATTTCAATTGTTATGAACATCTTTTGCCGAACTTACATCTTGGCAGTAAATTGTAGCAAAATCCATTTAGATCAGGGACATTTCTTGGCGAGTGTGTGTTGACAGGCATTGAAGTGTAAGCCTTGGCGGGAATATCTTCAGTATAACAGTTTTAAGTCTATATTGTGCTCTGTTGAAACGAAGATCTTCATGCTCATCTTAAGTCAGTAAAGGAAAATCTATTATCATCTACATTCCATTTCCTTAACAGAATGTTCACCTTGTATTACGCCAGCAGAAGTAAGCAAAATATTTAAATTTGGTATATAATTTTAAAACAATTTAAAGAAATAAGCTTAGACTTTTAAATGATATTTATATAATTAAGAACTCAAGGACCCAAACAAACTTTTCATTTTCAATACCTTTCTAGTTTGTCGTCTTGTTGATATCACATGACAGATATATGCAAACTTTCTAATTTAATTTCTTGTTTTATCGTTTAAACGAGAAATTTGTCTAATTTTTACTTATAGTAGCATATTTGTTCAGTTGTGGTTCAGAGTTTTATTATACGGGCAGAAAGGATGAGTGTTTTGTTTTGATAGGGTTAAAAGTCTCCTTAGTCATGAATAAACGAGAAATTTTCTTTTTATCTAACTACTTATTTATTCTATTTACTTTACTATCTACGCTTCAGAATTTTATTCTAATGGAGACAGGATTGTCTTCTTTTGATGGGTCACCAAAGTCTTGCTTAGTCCGACTCTTGATAAATTGAGTTTTCTTTCAAAATGTTGGACTTTTTTTTCTTATCAAAATGATTAAAACGGTCCTATGACAGTAAGAGTAAGTAAGCAATATAAATCATCCAAAATTAATGTAATTCCGAACTTATATTACGTAAAAGGTTTCAAGAATAGTTAAAGTAAGTTAACGTTAAAGTAATTTAATGTTAAATTGAAGTCAATACTTGACGAGTTGAAGTCCTGAAAGAATATAAAATAAATATCATAAAATAATATCAGTAGAAACAAAGGAGAATGAATTTCGTTCTCTTAAAAAGGACTTCTAGGCCCTAGTGATCAATTTTGAATCAAGTTACTTAGATTTCTCACATTGGCTTAGTAGAACATATGCACTTGGCTTGGCTTGGCCATAGCTCGAGAAGTTACAAAAGTAACGAGAAAATTAATACACACAACGCCTTTGTGTTGATGTTGTTGTATATATAGAAATTGAAAAAGAAAATTACTTTTTTTTCGTCGTTGCCTTTTCGCTTTATTTCTTTTAATACATATATTGAGATTGTATTGTTTTTTGTAATAACAACCCTTGGCTTTTTTTCTTCTCATTTATGTTAAATAATAGCGATTTATGTATAAATGGTTTTCTTTTTACTGTTGTCTGTATAGAATGCTTTATAATACATATATACATTTACATATATATACATACACATGCATGTATATATGTATATATGTATGTATGTATGTATGCATGTACGTGTATGGAAGTGTAACTTTGTGTATAGTCAGTCTGCATTAAGGCATTTATGCTTAAGGCTAAATTTGTGTGCTTAAAACCCAAGACTTTAGTGCAATTTTTTTTTGTTCTCTGTAAATAAAAGAGAGTTTTACTACCAGCGTATGTCAGTCCAGGACTTGTAGGCCATGAACATCAACACACTGTTACCAGTAGTACACATATTTTCAGTTAAACTAAAGTAGAGAAAAGTTTGTTCAAAAAGAGCAAAAAAAAAAAATAATAAAAAAAATAAAAATAACAAAAACAAATTAGAGGCATTTACTTTTTACTGTACTGTAAAGCAGTAGCAAAGTCTGGAAAGTGTTCCTTTTTTCTTTCTTTTTTTTTTTTTGTATGTTTTTCGGTTTTCGGTATCACAGTCACAGACTTTAGTAGAGCACTGAGCATTGTGTGTAATGAATTATGTGTAATATAAAGCTTTTTATATAGTTTTTGGGCATATTTTTAATTATGGAATAAGGACACTTGGTCTGGCATGATTTTCCTTGTAAAACTTGTGTTGTGTTGTATTGTGTTGTGTTTCGTTTAAGAAAACAAAATTATGTAATTATTTTGCAGACACTTTAAACAAAATAAAAATCACAACTAAAATGCAAATAATTTGTCTGGCTAGAGCTCTTAAATATGAAATTTACGAAAAGTGGTAGGCAGGCAGGCTATGATTTCATAAAATAATAAAATAATATAACATACTTTTAAGCTGTAAAACTAATAGAAAATAATTGTATAATTTTGAGGTAAAATAAAGGGAAATTGTTATTGTTATTGGAAAACACCTTCAGAGTGTTACACCAACCACCACCGTTTTTACTTGTTTTTCAAATTCTTTCATGACCGTGAAAATGGGACCTTTTTTATATATATGTATATATATATATATATATATAAACATGGTTTGACACTTTATAAAACTATAAAAATCAAATGTTTCACTTAACACATTTAAACAACATTCAAAAATTGTTATTGAGAAAAATCTTTAAATTAAAAAAAAAAAAAAAGAAGGAAATTGTGACGTTGTTGTCTACGTAATCAGAATAATTGCAGATAGAATCACACAACAAACAGCACACAGCAGCAGCAGATAGTTAAGCAAAACCCAAAATATACACAACACAACATATATGTAAACACCTATACATGCATGTACGCATACTCTTGTCTACCGCAACAACATACAGACACAAAACCAGAGAGTAATACTCATTTTAGTCGTTAGTGTTTGTGTTGTTGTTGTTGTTTTTGTTACTGTTGTTTCGCATAAAGTGACTTACCGTGCAATGGCGGCGGAAAACCAGTGTCAAGGTTAACGACCAATGAATTTATTTTGCTTGAATAAATTTTACGATAATGAGGAAATTGTCGTTATGTATACTTATACTTATACATAAGTATTTCGTGTCTGTATTTGTCGGTATTTTACCAAAGAGTGTCATTATCTGTTAAGTAGTTTATGAGTTTTAAAGTGAGAGTAAAACCAAAAAAAGAAAAACAATCGTTTTATTTAACATAAAATTTTATAATTTTTTTTTTTCTCACTTTTTGTTCTTTCCTTTTCATAACAAAAAAGAAAGTGAAAGTAACGAAAATAGTAAAGCAAACAACTTTCGAGATTTAATTAAGAATTTTTAAAGCCTACTTCCCGGCAGTGAACATCGATTAAACGTTTTCTAAATTCTCAACTCGTTTTTAATTTCCGGTTTCTTTTCTCTCGCTCTGTTTAATTCGTAAAATTTTCGGAAAAATACTAATTTTGCAATTTTAGCTAACATCGTACCATCTTATCTCGGTTCTACTGCTGTTACGACTACTACTAACTCTTACTAGTACTAAGACACAGAATATGAAAAATCAGTCAAATGTTAGGGGATAACGTATGTGCGTACTCGAGCACTTATATATACTCGCACACACACACACACACACATACACACATTCACCATTTTACGTAACATTAATTCTGTGATTTATTAGGGTCACGTGACCGTCAAACGGATGAATAAGCGTATCGTCTCTCTACTATGGCACAAGCAGTAACACCAACACAACATTACAACATTAACAACAACAGCAATGGCAATATATGAGTAAACAAAATCTACACTAACAACAATATAAATATAAAACTCTAAGTCTAGTAGCCGTCGGTTAACGGTTCACTTTGTGAATGTAACTTTAACTGGACAGGAAATCTCTTTATCATGATTTTGAGGATATTCAGCTAAAAATTAAATCAATTTAAAAACTTTTACAGTTATTTGCAGTTTTTCGAGCTTTTAAAAAAACTTGGGTTCTCAATAGAAAGGAAGAGGAAGAAGAAGAAGAGATAGCGTATAAAGTCCAAAAGCAAAAATAGGTATAGTGACAAAACGACAACAACAACAACAACAAACAAAGCAACATCTTAGCAAATTTTATAGTTTCATCGAAAAGTGTTTTGGAAAAAAGAAAATTCAAGTTATCAGTACCCAAAGAATGGACACAAGACACGGATTTGGGAAATTTTCTCTAGTTTGTATTTTCATTAGATTTATAAAAACATGTAAGCGGTTTCTATGTACGTTCTCTTCCTCCTTCTCCTCCTCTCTGGGTCTCCCTCCCT
>KK351060.1:1420719-1431534 GCA_000671755.1 Glossina brevipalpis
CGTTCTTCGGCCGATTTGTCTTGTTTTTAGTACCAACCTGCGTACAAGAATTTCCAATGCTTCTGACGAATATGAAGCTGATATCTTCATTGTTGCGGCCAGGAGAACGTTTAGCACAGTAGGACGGACGGACCGATATACATAAATCAATTCCAAATTTGATGCTGATCAAGGTATATGTATATTTTATTGGATCTCTGAAGCTTCCTTATGAGTGTTGTAAACACCCAGTGACAAAATGAGTAAACTCCTTTAGAAGCGGGTATATATATATATATATATATATATATATATACATATACATATATATTTTGGAATATATATATTCTTGGAAAATATATTTATATATATACTTTTGGAAAAGAACATATTTTTGAAAAAAGAGTATTAGTACTTATACGAGAGATAGGGTAGAAAAATACCAAAATTTGTAGTTATAACTCCTCTATCCACCAGTTAAGAAATCAATCAGAATCAATCCGAATTTTGATTTGCTTGTTTAAGTAGGTCAAAGCATAAAGTGAAGAGTCCATATATATGGGACAACGATTATCCTAAACGCGGATCTCTTTTATTAAAAGTATTTTCTCGTTCAATTTACTTACTTCACGTATGATAAGAAATTTTGAAATTCTGAATAGCAGTTAGCGAGTGTGATCCTTGTGTGATCCCGAGTGATATCCTTGTTTTGATTTATTAAGATATCGCGTCTGATGTTTACTATCAAAATTACAGTTCTTGTCATATTTCTCTCGTTCGCTCTCCCTACGGCTGCTTATATAGGGCAAGTAAACCTCATATGTCGCATAGTATTACTAAGCACAAAATTTTTTTTAGAAACAAAGCTTTACTTTGCTAAGTTTACACGTATTTAGTTAAACCTTAGAATAGATTATTATTTTCTTTTCTTATTTTCCGCCACCAACACAAATTCAAGAGCAAATGCTTTATTTCTAAGCGAGATAAGCTTGAAGTAAAACTATTGTTGAAACTAATTTCTTCATGTTTACTCTTATCTCTCTCTGTAGTTTGCTTATATGACACACATATATGTTGATGTGAATTTTAACACAGAGGCAAGCAAGCAAGCGGTGGTCGACGTTTAAATAAAAATTCACGCACACAACACAACACAAACACGCATATTTTCATGGCACATAAATCATTTTGTTGCGATTCAACAGAAAGTATACAGAAAATGAACGAAATTTTAAATACAAAAAAACAAAAAAAAAGTTTGAAAAAAACGCCAACAATGACAAAAATATTATGTACGAACAATATACAAACAATACTTTAAATTAGAAAATTAAAAGAATCTATATATGTATGGATGTATGTATGTACGTATGTATGTATGCATAGATGTATGTATGTATGTATGTATGTATATATGTATGTATGTATGCATGCATAGAGGTATGCATGTGTGTATGTATGTATTGTATGTATGGCTGTACATGTAAATAATGGTGTATGGCTGGCTGGCTGCCTGTGCGCAAGGAAAAGTAATTTATACTTGTGTTGATGATTTTACTTTATTTTTTGCAAAAAAAAGAAAAATTAAAAAAAAATTTCTTTTGTACTTCGAACGCATTTGCTAGAAACGTAAAGCTTTATAACTAAAATAAAAATCGCTTAAAGCGCTAAAAAAGATAAATGAAAAATAGAAGAAAAACACTTGCGCTCAAAAGTCTGACGACGGCAACAAATAGAAATATTTCACTAACAACATAACTACAGGGGCCTGGCTAACTCTAATGAAAGCAAGCAAAATATCGATTGTACCTAAATGTCTTCGAATAGAATTGTTAATATTACAACACACAATAGCATCCAGCAAACACTAGAAATTTTATAATAGAAATCAAAGAAGACAACTGCACATACATACGCCTTTAAATGCCTATATGAAGTCTAATAAATTTATCAAAAAAAAAAAAAGAAGCAAAATATTGTTATCAATATAAGACGCGACCGTACGCTATTAAATATTTGTCGCAATATTTGCGAGAATTATATTTCCTTATAGACCGTACATTATGGAGAACTTAATTTTTAGTTGTTGCTTTGGATGATTTTAAAGGTTTATCCAGTTTTTTTAAACACAATCAGGCCACAATCTATAGAAAATAGAAGAAAACGGAAAGAAGTGGCCGATGAAGGACAATAAATTCGTTTCGAATTTGACTTTTATGTTAAATTTTAATGTTATTTCTTCTTTCTCAATTTGCTAGACTTAACGTAAAAAACCAACATAAGGAGAATAGACTCAACCGAATTTTTGAAGTTCCTTAAGCTGACTAAACTCGCTTGTGGGATTCCTGTACAGATGTGTTACAAACAAAATGATAAAATTTGTATTCCAATGCATAGCAGCGATGATAGTTATAAAAATAAAACAAAAAAATAAAATAGCAACAAAAACAATATCGACCGTGCATAGTGTGTTGGAAAGACGAAATCGACGAGTGGTGTTACAGTCAGCGCGCAACAAAGTGATAAATCATTTCAACTGTCACTTTCGAAATACAATTTTATCTAAACATAACGCACAGACACACGCACACCAACACACTTAGGGAGACGACTATCAAACATTAGAGAAGAATTTCGTTGATTAAAAAAAAAAAATAACTTTGAAAAAGTGTTTTCTGGTTTCTTTTTTCTTAATTAATATTTTAAATTTCTTTAAAAAAAAAAAAACAAAAAATAATATGGCAGTCGTAGAATTTTAGCGTCGGCATTTTTTATTTTAATTCTTCCAGTTATTTCGCTAAACTTTGGATTGTGTGCGTACAGCTAAATATTGAATGAATGATGCAGGCAGCGTAAAATTGCTCAATTAAGGAATGAAATGAGAGATGTATTCATACGCATATGTATATATACACACACATATATATATATATATATATATATATTTGTTTATATATCTGTATATATATATATTCATATCCATACCTGACTGTATCTATATATGTTTATTTATATACCTACGCACACACATGCATATGCATAAGATTATATATAGACTTAAGAAAAACCTCTACAACTTGTCTTTTGGCGAGAAAACTTGACAAACGATACTCCACCCATTTTTTAAAGGCCATCAAGGAAATGACAAATACTAGCTAACGAAAAAAAAAATTAAAACGCAATGAAAGAAAAATTGTCTACTAATTAACTATGGTTAGAAGTGAGCAAACCAAATGAATTCTAAACAAAGAAAAAGGACCAATTTTTAATAAATTGTTTTGAATATATATTATTAAAATTGTATTTCTTACTTCAATTGCAATATTAAAAAAAAAACAAAAATGATTTATGTTTTGTTTTTATTTCATGAAGAATGAAAAAAAAAAATTCAAAGCTTCTCTCAATGCCTCGTTCGTAGCAACGTACATTCTCTTTCTTACAAGCTCTTCCGCTCAGAATAACTTGCCATTACTCACTCACTCACTCACTTACTCACTCACTGTACTCTTAGTGTATTTAATTGAAAAGAGCTTTAGTAAAAAAAGGGGAAATGATTCACTCGATAATTATATCTCTTCCCTCAAAAACTCTCTTAAATTGTATCAACATAAACGAATTCGCTTTGAGTCTTTCTGTAACTTAAACGCTCTTAATTAAATATGAACTGAACTCAACTTCTCTGTATTATTTTTAGTTTACGTTATTTGAGTGAGTGAGTGGTCATGCATAAAACAAAGGGAGAAAAGCAGAACTAAACACAATGAATTCGGCTGAGTATATATTTCTAAAAATCTCGTAGACTGTTTGGCAGCCAGCTTAAAAAAATCCATAATTTTTATTTTACTACGTGGACGCAAGTAAAAAAAAAGGAAAGAAAAAACAACAACAAAAAAAGGCGAACAGGCAAAAAAGTCATACACACGAAATAAAAATTATTAAGATTTATGTGCGAAACAGTTTTCTTTTGGGGGTCGTGACCGTGAGTCTATTAGCAAAAGCATAAAAAAAAATGAAAGAAAAAATTAAGAGAAACTGTAATAACATCAATTTAAGTGTATTCTTTAGTCTCTCATGTCTGCCACATGATGATAATGATTTTTATATAAAAAAAAGGGAAAAAAAAAACATAGACTAATATCAAAAGCCTTAGTACTTATGTATATATAAGATTTGACTCACACACGCACAAATTTGAAATATTTGTCGTACAATTCTAGTAATTTACCGTTTGCTATTGCTTTCAAGCAAAGATTTGTTTCGATAATAATTTTATGCTTAAAGTTAGAGTGAAACAAATATATGAAAATGAAACTTAAGTTATATTCAGTAAATAACGGACAATTAAGTGCAGGTTTTTCACTAAAATATCGAACTGTTATTGTTCACAACTTATACATTACGAAATGTTTCCTACGTAACGGAATATTGCTCAGCTGAAACCACATAAAGATTATCTTAAATAGTGGATTTCATTTAATATAAAGAAGAATTTATATTTCAAATGCTTCTTTTTTGTTAGATAAAAATCAAGTAAATTTGTCCATAAGTCTCATGTAAAACAATAAATCTTCAGTGATTTAAGTTTCTAAAAGATGAGTAAATTTGGAGTTTTGTTGGTTCGTTAGCGGGTAATATTTTTGAAATTGCTTATATTCCGCCGACAGTTGGGATTAGGCTTAGTCCAGAGAGTTGTGTTAAGGTCGAAAGCTTTAAAAGGAAAGAATAACTTACAAACTATAGTAGATGAGGATGTAATCAGTCTCAAGTAAACATTCTTTATTGAAATGGTTGCGCGATTGCACTTTTCATTAAAAAGGCGACGGGTTTTCATAGAAAAATCTATCAGAGATTTAAAACGTATTTGAAATTTTTCCTAAAAGGAATAAAATTTTTCTTTTTTTTTTTTCTTCAACTTCAATAATCAAACAAACTCGATGTTATTATTGTTTCATGATAATTAAATAATTAATTTATAATTCCTTTACAATAAATTAAATAATTTTAAAATTTACCGTTATGCAGTTAGTTGGTTAGTGGAATAGCAAAAAAACATTTTAAACAAATATAAGTAAATTAACATGTCTCACTAAAAACGCCACACCTTTAAATTTTTATATTTAGAGGAGAGTTAAATAATCACATAAATAAAAATAATAAAATATTTTTAGAATGTACATAAATAGGTACTTAAATAAGTAAGATATTATGGTTAACAATTCATGAAAAATCCAAAATTAGTAAAACACTATCGGCGGCTTATCGGTTAACAAATGACAAAGCAACGTAATTTGGTATAAATAAATGCATGAAATAACTGTAATTCGTAGACCAAATAAAATAAATACGCTGCGTAATGCGACTCGCGGTCAACGTTGCTTTAAGATTGTGAGAAAAAAAAAATTCCAAATAACAAGAGCAAGACAACAACAAGTAGTGTAAGTAAACAGATAATGTGTTTGGCGATCTTTAAATGGAAGTAATCAGGCGATATATGCTTGCTTTTCGTTAAAAAGCAATTTTTTCGATCATTTTTTGTGTTATTATTGTTTAATATATTTTCCTTTTATTTTTACATTTGTTTTTTTTATATCTATAAACATTTTATTCGAAATAATTGTATTCATTTCGGATCGGGAAATATTAAGAATATCATTGTGGGAGAATAATATAAAACACAGATGTTTGTCGTACCGAAAGAGGTTTTCCAACCTATGACAATGATGAAGCAGCTGTCAAGAAGGCCGTCAAAACTAACGATGTCTTTATTGACCCAAAATATTTAAAAACCAAAGTTATGAAAATTAATGCAAATTTTTTTCAAAGCCTTTATGGTTCCTTTTCTTAATCCAAATGATTAAATTTTCAAAACATTATAATTTTTTGTTTCCAAATTTTGTAAACTACAATCAGCATCTCAATTTCTCTTTCTTAACCTCAAAGCAAATTAACCCTTAAATGTGTACTGTTGCCAATCGTAGGCAACCTAACTGTGGGCGTGCCTGAAAGAAGGTTGATAACCAAAGGCAATAAATTATTTTTTTTTTTGAAATTTGAAAGGAGAGATATTTATTTATACTTTGTGTACTTGAAAAAAAAAATTATTTCTTATCTGTGTAAGGTAAGCTACTAATGTTTAATGCTGTAGTTGAAAATTTTATTAGATGTATGCCAGATTTTTGAGAAATACTATATATCGTTCCACGACTTTTCTCGAAATAAATATTTAGTATTGATTGGAGTTTTTAAATTATTTTTTACGTAATTCTATGGCTACGCCCCCTACCAAAAGCGATGATTTAAAATTTAAAAAGAAACAAAAATCATGCATTAAAGGGTTAAGTCTAAGAATCCATAGAGTTTAAGTAATGACTCTCTTGGGGGGCTAAAGGGCCAAAATAAAATTTGTGACACAAACAGTTTAAACTTTATTCACTAGAGTCCCTTACTGTACATTACATTATATCAGTGTTGTGCACATTCGTTCAAATTGATTTTCTATTGTGTATACGACGCATACATCTTTAAAAAATATTATTAAGCCCGCGGTATTTAAAAATTTATTTTTAATTAATTTTGTATTTATTTACACGGACAGTTTAAGTCCATGAATTGAGTTCATCGCTATTATTATTAAATATGAGTTCATTTCATTCCGTCTATATAGTCTGACTAAAGTCTTTCTAACTTTGTATTTAAAATTTATTTATTTGTGCTACAAATATTATTCTTGAAAATATTTTCTTCTTATCGGGCAAACCAAGGGTGATGTATAAGAAATCTTTGAAATTTTGAAATTTTTAATTATTTGGCTGTAGAGTAGAATTTAAAATTTTCACTTTTCCTTCTTCTAATGTGTAATTAAAATTTATGTAATTAATATGTCTACCCCACTCTAGGCAGGCATTAACTTGAACACCCATAATTCACACTTGGTCTTCTTTTTTTTAAGTTTTAAGGTTAGTCCGGTCATTCGCATGTTTAACAAAACTTTTTGGGTGGTAATGGTAGTTAAAATCAAACAAATAATACTAATAAAAAAAAAAAAAAAAAAAAAAATTCTTTTTATTTCTTCTTGCTCTGCTCTTCCATTTTGTTGTGAGCTTTTTTTTTTTTTTGGCTGAGTTGCGTTGCGTTAATAAACACCCCACAAAAACATCAAATTTAATACGCACATTATACCCAAGAAAATTGGCCATTAAGAGAGCTATTCACCGAAGAATTGCTGACGAAAATTATGTAAACGTTAAACAAAAGATTTTTACTATATTTTTTTTTTTTTTTCTTTTACTTTCGTTTTCTCGTTAGTTTTTTTTTCTTTCATATAAAAGGTGTGTTTCTTCGACATCGAGGGGTTACCTAAACAAAGCCCTGAATAAGTGTAAAAAACGCAGATAGAGAAAAAAAAAGAAAAAGAAACCGCAGCAGCATCAATACTAGCAGCAACAAGAGAAAGAGGGAAAGAGAGAGAGAGAGAGAGAAAGAAAATCTAATGTTGCCACTTGTTATTAAAATTGTTTTTATGTGTCGTTTAAGGTTATAAAATAAATTATTATTAACATCATTTGAAATTAAACAACAGCGGAAATAGCTACAAATATAATAGCAATGGTAGTAGTAATAGTATTAATAGTGGTAGTGGTACTGTATTGTCCGCCATAAAGTTTTTTAAAAGATTTGTTTTCTTTTCGCTTTTCCTTCAAAACCAAATCCTTTTGTTTGTTTGCCCCAAGTTCCAAAGATATAAAAAGTATTCAAAGAAGATGTAGTAAAACACATACACGTTCTTTTTATTAATTATTAATCCCTTTGACTTAAAGCCCAAAGCCCCTCCCCAAGCAGGAGTGTGGAAACGAATGAATAAATATATAAACTAAACGCACTAGACAATCGCTTTTCATTTATTCTAAGCCAAATCTCTTCTATATTTGCCGCAACAGATATTGTGATATAAAAAACTGTTATTGCCCAAAAAGATTCGGCCCTATATGTGTCAAATATATCCGTAATGCGTTACAAAATTTAAAAACTTGATGAGGTTACAAAATTCTTTAAACAGTAAAGTGATCGAAATTTTTTTTTTTTTTTTTTTTCGTTGCTTTATATTGAAAGGAACAGAATTCTTCGACTTTAAACGAAGAAAACACGTTCGACTGTTTTTTTTTCTTTTCTTTTACTTTTTCGATTTCTCATTTTAGACATAAAATCGGTTTGTGTTGTAAATTTTTTTTAAAAAAGAAATAAAATTTCAAAATATTTTAATGCGGTTTCTTAACACTCGAATAGAGCGAGTGAAGTAAACAATTGGAAAACTAATGGACATCGTTTTTTATTATTATTTTTTTTCTATTCTATATAAACTATTAAAGAAGGCACAGTCCACACACGCACACACACACACACACACACACACACATAAACCATGATGCAATAACGTTTTATTATCGCAGAATGTTTAAAGCAAATTTTCTGGCAAAAAGCCTTTAAAAACACTTCTGAATGATCGTAATTGTTAGCTTAAACAGCTAAGAGGTACGCTTTCAGGCTTCAGTATTGCCTTTGATAAGATAGATAGACTCCTTTAGTCAATCAAAGGTTCGTTAATTAAGTTGTACAAGGGGGGAAGAAAGAAGAGTCTACTCTAGGTTATAGAATATTCATTATAAACATGTTTTCTTATTAACTAAGGGGTGGGTGTGTCGGTTGGTTTTTGTATATACTTTAATGCGTAAAATATATTCATATCTATATCGATGTTATGTTATAAGTCACAAGTTATTAATGAAAGTTATTGCACGTAATAATAGACAAAATGTTAGTTAATCCCCTAATAGCCGCGAAAAATAAGCGCGAATCATGTGAATAAAATAATTTGCTGGACAGACAGCCTGTACTTCACTATTAAGACATATTAAATGCTCTAGAATTATGGGGAATCTTTCGTTAGAACCCGTCGGGATTCAAAATTCGAAATTATTTTAGTTTTTTTTTTATTTATTAATATCTCTACACTTACATGACGTTTGGCCATCTCATGAGTGAACTAATGTGGGTTTTTTCGTTTGTTAAAAATTATTTTCAAAAATGTCAAGCACTTGATCTGTGTTTTTTCTTTTCCTGACAATTGTGTGACCACTGTGGTTTTTGGTGAATTTAAGTGGCGGTACCAATTTGACTTGTGCGTTTTGCTTTGGGTGCTCTCGCGCATTGTTAGCATTCTCTGAATGATCCGCTTGTTATTGATTTTCTAAACGTTATCTCTTAAGTTTCAATATACTTTTTGAACTTTTGCTCGCTTGATATTAGAAATTTTGTCTTTTCTTTTCTTTCTTTTCCACTGCCTGGTTGTTGCATATTTTTATTCTTGTTGGTTTGTAAGCCATTGTTTGTATTTGCTTCAGCGGTTTTGTTGATGCGAAGAGATCCCTTTACTGTTTAGTTAACTCTGCAGTTAGTTTAGGACTTAGGAGATACTCACATTTTAGTATATCGATCGATCCGGATTGATTTTTGTTATTGATTTGAGTTTACATGTCTGTCTGTCTGGCCGTCTGTCCGTGTATCTCTTTGCTTCAGTTTCACTCTGCTGACTGACTCCGGTATGAAATGATGAAGCCATATTTCATCTATTGTCACATATCGACGCAAACATTCGAGTTTATTATGATTGAACAGCTCCAAATACTGCAAACACTGCTTACTGCTGAATGCTTGTTGCTTTTGGTCGATTGTGAGGTCGCGCGGCATCCAGAGCTTTCGCATATCCAAATATTCATTCACGATACGTCCAACATGTTCCTTTGATATCTTTAGGGTCTCAGCTATCTCCATCAACTTCACTTTACGGTTATCCGAAATTCTTTTGTGAATTTTTTTGATGTTTTTGTCGGTAACAGCTTCTTTGGGGCGCCCATTGCTTGCATCGTCCTCAATGCTCATTTCGGCTTGTTTAAATTTAGCAAACCACGTCTCTATGGTTGCTTTTCCTGGTGCAAAGTTCGAATAATGTTTATCAAGCCAAGCCTTGGCTTCAATAGTATTTTTTTCGAATCTTTCATATTTTTTTATTAGCACTCGAAATTACTTTTTATCCATTTTCTCAAACTAACAAAAGTTGCTTCACTAAAAATGCTGTAACTCACTTACTAATTGTGCAAGAGCTGTCGAATTGATACACTTGCCTTTTGAAGGTTATGGCTAAGTAAAAATCATATGGATTTAATACTGGTAGCGCCAACTATGTGCCACTTACACTTTTCTATCCCAATAAACGAAACTGCTAAACGTTTCCTTTTCCAATCCTTTCCTTTAGCCCTTTAAGGAAACTGGCAAACATTTTTATAAAGACTATTTGCGAATTTCTAGATGATTAGCATCTTTATGTAAGCACAAGGAGCGAGTATAAAAATTCTCGTCGTAAACTTTGCCTGAATTTTTTTTTATTTTTCGTTTAATATGTTTTTTTTTATTAATTTTTTTCTTAAATTAAAAACAATTAAACAAAAAAATATCTTTTAATTAAATTATTCTAAAAATCTTCTTATTCAAGGTCGATGGTGTCGAAGAGAATGGTCATCACCTGCCGATACTAGAAATGCCGATGCCTCAAGGCGATTATATTCCTCTGTCTTCCTTGGTAGTCCCGGTAAGTACAAAGTTATTTCAAATTAAGTGAATTTGTATATTAAAAACCCTTTCGTTTCAAATCAATTTTGAAGATTCATATGCAAATTGTAACTCGCGTTTCCTTTCTTTTTGTCTTCTAAACAACTCGACAAGAAGTTTAACAGACATAACGTCTACCAATTTTTATTGAATGCTCAACGTACTTTTTTTTTT
>KK351060.1:1431611-1445822 GCA_000671755.1 Glossina brevipalpis
CGAACATTTCCACACCATTAGTAGTACCCACACTACACTGTTGTACTGTTGTGTGTTGTGTTGTTATAGGAAACTTTTCAAAATGATGTTGCACTTGAAGTTTCAACCATGAATTTCATGATCTTTTACAAAGAAGGTGAAAAATAAAAAAGAAAAGGAACAGAGAAGGCCTTTTAGAAAAAGAAGAAGAAGAAGAAGAGCAAAAAACACAAAATCACACACACACACAAACATAAAAACTTATAGACGTCATCATCAGCGGATAGGGCGGCAAAAAGGCTTTGATTTTTGCTTGATTTCTTTCACAAAAGAATTGTTAGAGTATAGCGAGAGAATCTACATACAAGCATAAAAACAATAACAACAATAATAACAACAACAACAACGACAAAATAGAGTTGCTGCTAAAAATGTAGGATGTTGTCGGACAAAGAGCCGTAATGCAACAACAGCAGCAGCCAAAGTATTTTCATTTAACCTAAGCGTCGGTGGTAGTTTATGTTGGTTTGTTGTTGCTGTTGTTGTTGTTGCTATTGCTGCTATTGCATGTGCATACAGTGTAACGCCATTTTTGTGCTTGCAACAACAAAATGTTTGTAAACTAACCAAGTACGATATACGTAACATACTGCAATGAAAGCAGCGATATATGTGTGTGCGTATGTAAGAGGTAGAAGGAGTACAAAGAAATCTTGCAAGAGAAAAAAAAAACTACAGATAGACGCCGTTAAAAAAAAATTTTTCTTTTTTTTTTTGAACTCGAAGTCGGTAAAAACAATATTAAAATTCAGAAAATTTAAGGTAGACAGGCAGACAGACAGGCGGTCATATGCCTACATTCAACATGCAACAGAATGGTCAATAATGGTCGGTTTCTTTCTTTACTTTTTTTTTTTTTTTTTTTTTTTTTTTTTTTTTTTTTTTGTATTGTTGTTTCATTACTACATTGTATGTAGTATGCTGAAGAATGTGATACACAGATACCCACATACTGAACTATGCCAGTCAGTTAGTTAGCCAGAGAGTTAATATCTAACATATTTACATACAAACACAACAAAGAAACATTTATGTACATAATCATATAAAAAAAAAAAAAGAAAAAAAAAGAATCATGCAGTAGGGGCAAGAAAGTTCACATGAATGAAAAGCAATACCTTCCTAACCAAAGGATAATCAGCAACGATTTACTATCATTATGAGTTTTTCAATGTCGCCAAGAAAAAAAATAGCCAATAAACTGTATTTCTAACTTGTATTTGAAAAAAAAAAAAAAAAAAAAAAATTATCTGGTACTAACTTAACTTCTCAAGTTCTTTCAAGCGAACTATGAAGACTGATCTTCTAGAGGAAAACAAATGATAATTAAATCCAAGCGATTAGTGTATCATGCCTGGAGAAATTGCAAAATTTTAGGCAATAATTTCAAGTAAAAGTTAAACAAATCCTAGGAGCCACAATAGCGTCTAGAAGCCGAAATTTTAAGAGTAATATCACCCAGTGATTGTTATAGCCTACATCACTTGTAGTACATGATATGTGCACCCTTAAAACAGAGACTCTTTTTGTAATACTGATTGATTCAGAATAATGTTTTGAACCGATTTAAGTGCGTCAGTCCGTCTGTCCTATGTCTATTAAATTGAGTTTGCTAAATTTGGAGCACATCATGTCATGCTTTAGGCCTGTTTTTCCATAAGGGCTCTTGTGAAAATTTTTAAATAAAAAAGTAATGTAGGGTACTTAACGGTCGAACTTGACCGACTATAATGTATCTATTTGTTCTTTTTGCGTTTTTCCTCCTTCATTTTTACTGCCGTAGGATTTCTAAATACGATTATAGTCGTAGGATTGTATTAAACATAACATTTAAAAATTTTAAAATACAACTCTGCGTTGTTCATAAAAATGTTCAAAGCCAATATTTCAGTTCTCTGATGCACGAATTGTAAATCAAAATTAAAATTCAAATGGCATATAAAATCTTATTTTTTTCTGTAAAACCCAATAAAGGGCGAGATCTGCAAGATACATTTACTTGGCCCAAATTTACTACTATAGTAAATTTCTAGGACAAATTACTATCTAAAAACTTACATTTCGTGGTAGCGATTATATGGGAAGCGTTTTAAAAATTTTGGCCCATTTGAGAATGAATGAATTTAATATACTAAGGTACTATATTTCTCGAGAGGTTTTGAATGTATCAAAATTTTCGTATAACATCTTATTAAAGATAAATTGCTATATGGGGAGAAATCGTGAAACGAGTCTTCCCGAATACATTGAACACAAAGCTATATATAAAGAATTCAGTAAAGGACAGACTGATCAGTAAGGTTACCAGTTGAAAGCGATACAGAAAATCATTCTGAACCGATCGATATAGTAAAAGGGGGTTCTGTCTTAAGCCTTTCCTAAACCGTACAAATTTAAACTTACCTACCACAAGGGTTGTATTCACAATTTATCTTTCATTCATTCAACTGGCTTTTATTCATTAAGCGGCTTATTCGGTTAGAATAACTGTATCAAATAAGTTCAGATATGTTTAGTTAGTTCATGCAGTGAGGAAAATAGTTTCGATTTTAAGCGACCGAGATCGGTATATGGTGTTGATTGATCTAATAGATAAAAATAAGTTTTTAGAAAAATTAGTGGTATAGCATTCAATCAAATTTTTCAATTTTCAAATCCCGCTAAGATCTCATATATGTGATCTTGATGAGTGCATCCTGCCACTGAGTCATTTTTAATGCAGCCACGTTGAGTATCTTTTTCTTCCTTTTGACCATCAGCTATCACTGATTATTATCTGTTAATTGACATCATTCTGTTTCATATATTTTTAAAAAGTGGAAGATTTTCGGATGAACCCTCTCGTTTTATATCAATTTATGCTTAAGCCTTTAATTTTGTAAGTTGGGTTCAACCACAAGTTTGTGAAAAAAATTAATAAAATCCAAAAAAAAAAATCAAAAAAATAATGAAATTCAAAATAAATTTCTTAGTTACCCAAACGGGCAAGTTCTTTGTACTATCTTGGCTGCCTTAACAAACTTAGAAAATAACTTGTTGCCTGACCGCTAGCGCGGGTCTTCGAGGAGTATCGTGGTCGTTGTTGATAAATGAGCTGGAAATTAGTAATCCTCTGGCCAAGCGGAGACTCTGGACTGTACCCAGTGAGTCGTTGTTCTGATACCTTGGGAATTACAGATGCCCATTGGGATTACTCCAAAGCACGAGTGGCACAGACTATCGTTTGCTGAGTCTAGTCTAGGCCTAGGCTTTAAATAAACCGTAAGATTAAGCTTCAAAGCAGGTGCTCACGTAAAACCAATAATAGAGATTTAATATTCTTAGACAGGTTTTCTCAGTGATCTACTTTGCCATTCCATCAAAAATATTTGCGTTCACTTGATAAGCTGATGACTGACAAATTGTCAGGAGTTTTTGTATAAAAAGAAATTTTTTCTAGTTTTCAACTGAAATTGCCAGCAGCTACTACTTCTCGAAGGTTTTATTCGGGTAGATTAACTTAATCCCATCCCGTCATATATTGAAGATCTAAAAGATCGAAGACTTCTCGAACCAAAAAGTTAGCGATCTCTTCATATATATCCATATATGCACATATATATACATATCCCTGTATTTTTTTTCTTATTTTCGAAACTATGTTTTGTCGGTTCCTGCTTTTTTGTTTTTTTTTTTTTAACGTTATCTCATAAATTCAGTTTTACCGAAGCAAAAATATTTTGTTTTATTTATTTATTTATCTTATTTTTTGACTTTTTTTCGTTTCTTTTTTTTTTTTTTTGTAATATTCTTGAAGCTTATTTTGTTGCTTAGGGTTTTTGTATTATACTTACTTGTACATATATGTTTGTGAATTAAAAAAAAAAAAAAAATAAAAAATAAAAATTTCTTAAAAATTTTTTTTGTGCTGGTATTTCACTCTGTTAACAAAATCCCCAACTAGGCATAATAATTTCGCGCTTCAATGAAATGCGATATGTCGTTGTGGCGATGTTGATGATGTTGAAGATGATCAACACGAATCACCACCACCATCACCATCACCAAAGCCTAAAAGCAGAGAGAAAAAAAAAGCATACAAAACCAACAATAATAACAACAACAAGAACAACTTGAAACAGCACAAATACATTTTGGTGTTGGGATGACGATGAATGCTTGAATGGACGGATAGATGTGTAGATGGCCTTTTGGGCTATAGACCAAATGCTTAAATTGCTGTTGTTGTTATATTGGATAATGACGATTGTGATGTTGAAGCTGATGCTGAAGATGTTGCTGTTGATGATGACGATGACGATGACGATGACGATAATGATGACGATGATGATGATGATGATGAAGCTGAGCTTAAGATTTTTAAAAATCGCAAAGACACATTAAGTCTTAAGAAATGTATATATATAAGTATATATGTTTTGGAATTAGCAAAAAATACTGTTGGTTGAAAAAAAAAAAAATTTCTTCTACAAAACGAATAACTAAAAATTCCAACTACACACCTTAAAGTCACTTGGGGATAAAAAGATTGTGAGCCTTAAAAAAAAATTTAAAAAAAACTCCATAAGCCTTTAGATCTTTAAACTTAGTTTTTTGTGCGTTTTTGCGTTTTTTTTTATTTTTGCTTTTTTTTTTCATTTTTCTTACTAAAGGAAATTAAAAATACTCTTCATGAGGTCTGATCTTAAGACTTTCATTCATTTTGATTTCTTTGTCATTTAAGTTATTGAACATGCATTGATACACGATTGTAAACATAATACACCTTAGCAAAGACGAAGACGACACACATACACATGTGTCTATAAATCCGAGATATGATACGAAGAGCGGTTTTTAGTTTCATTGCTTACAAGAATTTCTTTTAAAAGGTCTTTTCGTCAGGGAACTCTCAACGGTGGTTATAAAATGCAACAAGCTTGCGTTAAGCCTGAATTTCATGACACTTGGCTTGCAGTTCATAAATAATCGTCTTAAAAACCAACAAGCGGTACAGTAATAAAAAGCCAGTTATAAAGAAAACCGTATATTAGTCGTTGTTGTTGTTGTTGTTGTTCTTCTTCTTCTTGTTGTTGTTGTTACCTCAATTTTTAAGCTTAAGCTTTAATTTTACGCTCCCCTCACTCCCCAGTTTCACTTAAGGGGATTCAGAGGCAGCTAGAGAGACGAGTGCTGTTAAAGTTAATCGTCTCACTAATTTTCATTGTTGAAAATCCTGTATGTCCTAAAATAATTTTAAAATCGTTTCATTTTCTGCATTTCGTTTTTTTTTTTTTTTTTTTTTTTTTTTTTTTTTTTTTTTTTTTTCATGGAGTGCAGCACGGTTCGTTTGGTTGCTTTGTGTGCTAACGACATTGGTAGCATACTAAAATTGTTAAAAAATTAACAACCATGACAACAACAAAAACACTAGTAAGACAAACGAATTTACGCATTTTGATCCCATTTTAATATTCTAAGATGCTTTAAATGAAATACGTGTGTGTCACTGCCTTCAAGTTTTTCTTTATTATTTTTTTATTTTCTTTTTTTTTTCTTCTTTTTTCTTTTTTTTTTTTTGTTCGAAAAGAACTCGTTACGTTTATTGTTTGCTTAATTGATTTTCTACAGATCCACTAACCACGAACAATTGTAAAAAAAAAGTATTGAGCCCCAGAAAAATTCAATTGATTTTAATATAATATAAAAGATAAAGAGAAACAGTGTTATGAAAATAGATGCGAATGTCATGTGGTTAGGCGACGATCTTCTGCTGAATTTTTAGAAGCACCATCGTTACAGTACAATCATATTACTGTAATGATATGTAATGTATAGAGCTTTAAAAAATCTATTTTAAAGACTTTCCTGTCAGAAGTTTAAAAGGAAAACAAAAGGGGGGTAGATCGATAAAACTCAAATGAATTTCTAATGAGCTTCTAAGGAGGTTCTTTATTACAACTATATGAGCAAATCTTCTCACTTTTAGATGAATAATTATATAAATATTAGGAATTTGGTTTTCAAAAACTTTTTAGTTTATACGTTTCAATTACGGACGATCCAGGTTTCAGGGACTGCGTGGCATTCGGAGACAATGGACTGTAATAGCCAATGACTTTTTGATCCTAACAAAAGAACAGAATTAACTTCTCGAAAGTTAATGGGAAATGTGTAACAAATTCTTCAGTTTCTTTCTTTTCTTCCATGGCATTGTTCCGAACAATTTATTGTTCCCATTTATTACATGTAGACAACTGTTTTGTTACGCTTCAGCATCGTTTCGCAAAAAGAAAAAACTTATATTGAATATATTTGTTTGGATAGTAGTAATATACAAAGAATAGGTCTCGAGAAAGTCCCCTTCGCCTCGTATTGTTTAAAACGTTTTCTTGATAACTTGAAAGCTAGATCCTTAGGGATTTTATAATCGCTTAAATATTGAAGTCTATAAGAACGTCATGAAGTTTTTCCATGAAGCATTTTGTGCATTAAAATATTCGGACATAAAAAGAAAATTGCTTTTAAAGCTGACCCACCGAAAAGAATGTTTCTTTATTATCTGTTCAGTATTGAATTCATAGTCTATGATGTCTGATAAGATTATGAATAATATATATCTATATTTATCCAAATATACATTTATTTTTACAGTGCATTAATCTCTAAGCATTCAAATAATTTCCTATATTTGTAAGCTCAATACTTTTTAGTGTACATGATAAACGAATTAAAAAATCAAAGAGAAAAATAATAAAAGATGCATTAGCATATCAAACCGTGGCTTTAAGCCACGCAGTGACTCGTCTCGAGCACTTACCTAACCGTCAGTCAACAGTGTCATCATCATTATTAACAGCGTCAAACATTTGAAACTCTTCATTGTCATCATCATCGCACATCATCATATGTGAACGTTTATTAAAATGCATACTGCATCGCGCCTATTTGGCATTTTATTTAACTACATATACTACTCATATACTCACTCATCTAAGTGAATACATGATCCTCGCGTACGCTTTTATATTTTGGTATGCAAAATTAGTAAAACATATACTCTTTAGCCAGTTAGTCAGTTAGCCAGCCAGCCAGCCAGCCAGCCAGCCAGCAAGCCAACCAACCAGCCAAGTAACCAACCAACTAACCAACCAGCCAGCCAACCAGTTAACTAACTACTCTAACCATTCCTCAAACAATTTTAAACAAACAAATAATGAAACTCAAGAAGCTAAAGACAACAAGAAAGTTGACAGTATTTTATGTCTATGGAAGCACATTCACACGAATAATCATATCATTTGCAATGCGTACGCATACACATCCACTCGTAGAAGGTCATATTTAATGTTTTGTTTATATTTTTGTTCAGCCTTGAAAATGGGTTTGGCCCTCTCTGTCTCTATGCATTTTATATCAGTTGTTATTATTATTATTTTATTATTATATATTATGATTATTTGTTTGTTTGTGTGTGTGCTGGTTTTTCACAAAAAGAAAAGAAATTTTCACAATTCGCTTAAAGGCCAGGTGATGAAATGCATAATAATTTTCAATTATATTTAAAGTAAAAAAAAAAATATAAATGATTTCAGTAAAATTTTTTTCTTTTTTCTTTCTCATTTTTGTGTAGTTCCTATAGAAATTTTCCATAGACTGGAAAATTTAATTGGATTAATATTCTCAGGGTACTAGTCTGTTTAGTCCTTT
Organism: Glossina brevipalpis; assembly: GCA_000671755.1. Classification (NCBI taxonomy): domain Eukaryota; kingdom Metazoa; phylum Arthropoda; class Insecta; order Diptera; family Glossinidae; genus Glossina; species Glossina brevipalpis. The sequence continues at coordinate 1,439,340 of KK351060.1, forward strand.
CATTTACTTTGTCGAACGTTCGCTAGTTCGTCATTCACTGTCGTCATTTCTCTAACAGTCGTTAGTTAGTTCGGTTAACTGTTGATAAGATTTTCTTTCTTTTTAAAAACTTTTGCTAAACTGACCTGATCTTTCATTAGCAACTGTGGATATTTGTAGTGCAAGAATATGGAGAAAATTTAAAGAAACTAAAATGTTAATAATCGAGCATCGATAGGGCTTCTTGTGGAAGTGAGTTACAAAACCTTTAGGTTAACTTATTATTTTTATATCACCACCACCAAAAGTGAGGATTTGTCACTTAGTTTGTAAGGCCTAGAAAGAAACTTTTGAGGCTTCACAAAATATATATATATTTCCGATCAGCATCAAACATAGAATCAGTTTAAGCATGGCCATCCGTCCATCAGTCTTGGCCGCAAAAATAAAGAGATCGGTTTTAAATTCGTCAGAAACACCGGAATTTCTCTTTTTCTTGCTCTTGAAAATGGGCCGAATCGAGCACAGGCTACGCATACAATATAAAATAAACTGAAAACATGCTCATTTTCTGGCCGCTTTGCCCAATACTTATAGACTGCAAAATAAAAATTACCATGGTATTCCATAGAAATAGAAAAATTCTGTCACACCTACCTATAATGGTTTAATTTTTTCCCCTTTTTTTAAGATGTTGAGTAGTGGGTATAAAAGATTCGCCACGATCGAATATAATTTTCTTCCTTGATCTATATTATAATGCAAAGAAAGCAAGAAAGAAGTGCAAAAGACGTTTAATCGAGTATTTTTATGTAGCGCACATCATTTATGGCGGAAGGACATGCTAAGTTTAGGCGGATGTAAGCAACAGTCCTAACAGTGCTATATCTATCCAAATCAAAATCATTTTTCAAAACGATATAAGCCTGTTTATATGTCTTTCTGTCCGATTACTTTCCATTCGCTATTGTCATTAACCTACAAATCGAAATAGAGCCAAACAAATCCTGGTAAAAGGATGAACACTACTGAATTTGTTTGTAAGTAGGACGGCTCTCCTACCATGATACCTCATGTAAAGTAAAATTTTGAAAAAGTCGATATAGAGAAAAAAAATATAAATTAATCTAATAATTAATTAAATAATTAATTAAAAAAATAATTAATTACTTAATCAGTTAAATAATTAATCAATTAAATTAATTATAATGTAATTAATTATAATAAATAAAAAAATAAATTAATTAATAGTTAATTAAACCAACTAATTAAGTTAAAAATTGGTATCAAGTATAGTAACTTAGCCAGCAAGGTAAACTTGGACTCTATTGGTTAATTTTTCTGATCTTTCCGCATTTTTTTAAATTTTGAGTGAAATATAAATTTTAGTGCACCTTGATGAAGATTTGTCCAGAACACTTCATATGATAAATAAATTTACTTTGGTAAACGCGGTCCGTTTAGCGGATCCTTTTCTCTGTTAATGCCCTAAAGAAACGTAAGCCTTTGTATAGCAAAAAGTTATGACTTTTAGTACTTTATGGCGAAACTAAGTGAAGAGTAAATAATAAATTGTTCGACAATAACAAACGCACTTTCTTACATTGTAGACCGGCAGACGATCCAATGCTAATGGCAAACTGTAACATACACTCTCTACAAGGTTTGGTTGCCTACCAAAAAATACTTTGTAAACTAGGAACGCAAGAAATATTTTTTAGTTTCCAATCGACATTAGAAAATATTTTCGTAATTTTTAAAGCATTTGGATCATCGCTTTCATCTTTAATTTTCTTGTATACAATTTTTCTCACGTTCATCAGAATATTTATAACATATAGAAGTCTACGTTAGAAATGCGAGCTAAAAACCTTATGTTCGCAAATCATCAAAATTGCCCTAAGCTTGTACGCTACATTCAAATATTATATATTTAACTAAGGCTAAAGCTGAGAATTAACAGATTGAGAAATTAAGCCGAATCTTACCTCTTTATTGCTTTTAAAAGAGAAACCGCTAAATTATTAAATAAACGACTTTTATGCATTAGTCGCTACATATATATATATAAGAAAATATAACTTAAACTAAATATAAATGCTCACCATCATATAATATAATGAATGACTCATTCATAATTATAGAAATATTTCTTTTGGGCAAAAAACATCGTATCTACACTATGGATGGGTATTCATTCATTCATTCACCTTGATTTGCCTTTTGTCTTTCTATTTCTGGGTTTTCTTCAATCTTTTCAAATCTTTTATTGATATGTGAGAATTTCTTGCAGTCCGACATACTTATCATCCCATCCAAAAATAGTTTGGACATCAAATATATAAACATACACGCAAACATGTACACGCATAGAATTTGATTGATGGCCAACAAATAAGTATTTAAGGAAAAAAAACAGAAAAACAAAAGAAAATAAAAATCAAAAGCAAAGAAAACACAAATCTATTTTTTATTACTGTTTTCTGGTGTATGATTTCATTTGAAATCAAATTTATGGTTTGGGAAGAAAATTCGCAGAAAGTGAAAAAAAAGCTTAAATCTCGCTGAGACGACACCTGTTTTTAAAAGAATTTCTTTGTTTTCTCCATATATCGTATAGAGTTTTTTTTTTTTATCTTTATGTTATTACAACACTTTTAACAACAATTTAATTTTTCTTTTCTTTTCATCTTTTCCCAGACAATTACGGCACGAGTGCAAGTGGTAAGTTTTCTCTTCTTCTTCAACTACTTTGTAAAAATATGTTTCTTAGACACATTTGAACTTTTTCGTTAAACATCAGGAACTGTTTACTTTTTCTTTTACTTACATCCAATGTGTCCAAACCTTTACTTCTTTCGGGCCTATCATCTTGTTAGGATGCTCTAGAAAACATGAAAACTAGCAGCAGTTATTAGTAACACAGAAAAAATTAAAACTAACAGGAGTTAGAAGGAACGGAAAAATATTAACAGCAGTTACTAGTAACAGAAAAAACTAAGAGCACTTACTAGTAACAGAAAAATTTAAAACTAGCAGCAGTTATTAGTAACACAGAAAAAATTAAAACTAGCAGGAGTTAGAAGGAACGGAAAAATATTAACAGCAGTTACTAGTAACAGAAAAAACTAAGAGCACTTACTAGTAACAGAAACAATTAACACTAACAGCAGTTACTAGTAACAGAAAAAAATAAAACTAACAACAGTTATTAGTAAAACAGAAAAAATTAAACCGAACAGGAGTTAAAAGTAACAGAAAAATATTAATAGCAGTAATAGAAAAATTTAATAACAATTACTAGTAACAGATAAAATTGAAACGTAAAAGTAGAGTTACTAGTAACGGACCTAGATAGCATAGATAAGTAATGTAAAGTTTATTTGTTTGCGATCGAACATATTAGGACGAAGGACGCATGAAGAGGCAAAATATTTCAACAATCTTATTTTATTTTATTTATCAAGAATAGATTTTCTTGTTGCAAGTGGAATGTTCAAGCGTTGAATAATGAAATGTAACCTCGTCTACCAGAATACAAAATTGTTTTTAATAACATCAGCAGCTTGTATACAACTCTCGCGCCATTTCTATCCATTTCTGGTATCTCTTTAACAACTAGACTGAACATACATGCGTTTGTTATATATGAACGCGTTCAACCCTTGTGCCCGCAGAATTTAGATTAACTATATAGTATTTGAAATTAAAGTAAAACTTTTCATTTAGAATTTGACAGCCACTATAATTAGGCGTATGACCATAACCCATCATCATCGTCGTTATCATTATCATTATCGTTGTTCGTAGGGCGTTATGCTCATCATCAGCAATTGTAGCAAGAAAGCAAGAAAACCAAAACTTCGTTTTGGGATCTTCATGTTGTTCATAAATTCTAAGCACATCAATGAAACTGAAGGAAAAGAAAAGAAAAGAAAAGAAAAGCAAAGAAAACAACGCATTTCAGCTCCTCCTGATATTTAGTTGATGGCCAATAACATACTTGTAAGCTTTTATGTGCATAAATATATAGGTATACATGTATGTGCATATAACTAAGAATACATCCATTTCACATAAACTGAGTAAAATGGAATAAAAGTTACGAAGCGAATCGTGGATACCCATCATTATTGGACATTGGAATAAAAAGTCCATTTATCATCCGACAAAATTCGTATCACAGGACTGTGTGAAAAGCGTAGATTTTATTTACAATCTCAATGGTTTTTACAATTATTTACAAAGAAACTTATTTTTTTAATATTTGTTTGCTTCGAATATTATTATTCATCTAATAAAATGCAACTAACTTGTCCTAAGGAAAATCCTTAGCTTTTATAAATCCTACAAACATCACAAACGTTGCGTTTAGCTACGCTTGATAATCCTTCGCTGCTAGATTTCATGGCATAGTTTGGCTAATCCGCGTACCTAAGAGATTTTGCGCAGGAATTCTCGTCAATTTTCGCTTTCGTCGACAGCTGCAAACGTGCACGTAAAGCATAATAAGAAATAATAAGGAACGCTTTGCTACAGGCATTTTTTAACAGTTTGTGATTTTTGTAACAATATGTTCTGAAAGCAGTAAACAGTAGTAAGGAAATATTTAAGAGAACGAATAACCTATAGATGTTAGAGAAAGCTACTTCGTTTCAAAAAAACCCATCGCAGTTATTAAAAGCTAAAATAATATATATAATTTCATTACATGAAAAATATTAGATCTTTAAGACTTTTGAAAGAAACAGTGTCACTATTATAAAGAGAAATGTATCTAAGGTCTCATTCTTGTAGTTAGGCTTTGTAAAACGTTCTAATGACTTCGTTAGTTGTGCACACATGGAAGCAGATGCGATCTTTTTAGTGATATTATAAAACAATTATATTTTTTTTATTATATCATATATTATATTATATATGATATTATATATTATATTCTATATGATATTGTATATAATATGATATATATTATATGATATTTCTCAAAGTTATAAAGACATTCGCAAGTTTGACTCTCTTATGGGACTAAAAGGACTCATCACATTACGTATACCTCTTATTATTTTGTTGCTTTTTTCATAATAATATCTGAATAGTATTTAGTTAATTTTCCGCTTAAAAATCTCTAATAAGACTAAAATTTTTGTATACTGCACTAACATTGTAAGTTTGACTGTAATTCCTTTTCTTGTAGAAATGCTAGCAAAATTGCAAGATATAGCATAACCCTGTTCTGATGAGGTTTTAAACACTAGATATTCGAAATAAAATTAGCCGTAAGTAAGCCCTTTATGTGGTGCCCCTTTGTTAGCAACTTCAAACATAAAGCAGATTGACATGGATGGTGAGAATTCATAATGTGGCTGAGTTGAACAAGTAGTAAGACGAAGGAATTATTAGGATTTGGTAGAAGAATTTTTCTATCATGAAAAATAAGTAAAAACAAATTCAGAAAGTTTTGCTTTAAAAATTAAATTTCGCTTTTCGGAATGTTAAAAACAGCTTTTGATCAGCACGTATTGTGCAGGAGTTTCTCTTTCTATAAGTGAGTCTAACTAGTTATTTGAACAAGCCCTTGCAATTTAAAGGGAACACTAACTTGCTCTGCCTTTTAAACAAAGTAATAGGATTTAACGCTCAACATAACTCTACCATTAATTGTTTCTTGATATAATCATCTGACAGATCTGACTCATCCAAGCCTTACATGATTGCTTGCCTGTTTTCTATGATAATCAATTGATAGATTTTAAAAATATTTTTTTTTGAAGATACTTTACTAAAAATGTAGTCTTAATTTTTTTAAAAGCGGAATTCATTAGAAGGTTCGGGCCCCGTATATGATAAGTCATGGAATGGATAAACAATCGCTTTAATTTCTTTTATGTATAAATAAAATAAAATAGTTGTAGATAGATATGTATAGAATTTTTAACCGAACAACACTGTTTATTCCCTCTTCGTTTTTTTCTTTTTTTTTGAAAAAAGCTTATTATTAAGAAAAGTTATTTTTTGCATTTTATTTTCTTTACCATACGATAAATTCTTCCAATGCCTCATTTACTTACTTAATAAACCATTTTGTTGTTTTGTTACACTAACCTTCTTAAATGAAGTCAACGACGAATATAAGAAAAAATATTTTACATACACATACATACACTTACACGCAAATAATATGCGTTTATATAGGCACCCCATCTAAGAGCTTATCGGGCATATTGAATGAATGCAGATGATGGGGTAACCGGTACGTAAATATGGCCGCCAAAAAAGAAACGCTATACATGTGTTTAAGTCGTACATATGCATGAATATGCATATATACTTAAAATATATGTATGGAAATGTAGAAAAAAATAACAACAACAACAACAACAATAACAAATGCAAAATAATAATAATAATAATAATAACCTACCGTATATTTCTAAAAATGCCTCAAGAGAAACGTATTAAACAATTTTAATACGATATGTCTTGTATGTGTATATCATGTTA
>KK351061.1:0-91512 GCA_000671755.1 Glossina brevipalpis
TTATTATTACATTAATAGGAAACAAAAATTAATAAAGTCTTTTTAAACGCGTTTCTTATGTGTTCTACCGCCGTAATGCAACTGCTATTTAGCCCTGATGTTCCGCTAATAAGTTCTTATAAAGAAGCTTTACAGTCTTTACAGTTTTACTTTTGTTTTCTCTGGAAATTATCCTTCGTAAAACAAATTTCTGAATAAAATATGAATTCAAACCCTAGAAGGGGATTGCATGAAACTATCGAATCAGTTCCTTAAGAGTTTCACTACAGCCAAAGTACGTTTTTGAATTGCTTGATACTATATTTTATTCTTTTCACTCGGCCCAATAAAGCAAACCATACATATGTTGTAGTTGTTAGTACTCGAGATATACTTTCTATGATAAGTTCTTTCTTTTAACTTCGCTTGCGGTCGATTTCTTTAAAATCAAAAACTCTTGAAAAGATTTCGTTAGAAGCATATGAAACGATGTCTAGTCCGTTCTTTACTACGATTATTAAAAATCGACCTTTGGCATATATGCGAAGACTCTTACTTGCTTAGCGACCGTGCTGTGGTTCACAAACGGAATGTGATGTGAAAGTCATATGAAAGAAAGAAAAGCGCTGAGAACATTCTTTTTAAATATATTTTGTTAATAATTTATTTGTTTCGCATTTGCATATAAATGCTTGTCGTCATACATGCAAACATTAATTTTATATTTAATACATATGTTTTTCCTTTCTTTCACTTAAACCTAATCTGTGAAGTGTTTAACTATATTTTTGTACAAAATATTTTATAAGTGTAACAAAACTGCATAAAGAATTCAACATATTTGTATAATTCCTTCTGTTCGCAATAATAAATAAGTTTTTATTTATAATAATTTTTAAGCTTAAATCATTTTGCACTAATTTTAAGTAAATTATATAAAGAGAGTAGAGGAGCACAGTAACGGAGAGCATGGGAAAACACTGTATACAAATACTAATAAGCTATTTAGTCATGAAGACTTAGTAAGTCTAAATGGATCCTTCGAAATCCTTAGTCAAATTGCTGCTGCTTGTTGAAATCAGACGAGAGAATAGTGAAGAAAAAGTTCTCTCAATTTTTGAAGAGAATTATAGTATGTAAGTCATTAATCTCTTATGGGCGTGACAGTAAGTTAGATATAATTCGGATGATTAGTAACGAATTACAAGCTGATAACTAACTTAGATCGAATTGAACGCAAAAATATTTTATAATTTGATTTAATTTTGTTTAATTTTTTTTTTTTTTTGGATTTTAGCTGTTGAAATGCTGCGAGCACATTTCATTTTCACATTGGATCTAATAAAATTGAGTGGGAACGTTTCAATTAATTTTTCGTATGTTGAGAGGTTTGAAGAAAGGACAGATGGTCAGAGTTGAACATAAATAAATCGTTTAAGAATATCAGTTCAAAGTTGTAAAGTGCTATGTGCCAATTTGTAACTTCGTAAGCTCAGCGTTTTGATTTGCAAGCGAACGGAGAGACGGAATACTGAATATATGAATAAATCTTTTAAATGTTTCAATTAAAAGTGAAGTTTCTGGACCTAAATTCATCTTTTGAGTTTAACTTTTCTGAGTTCTAAAATTCTTTGAACGTATAGAGCGACAGCAAACCGATTGCAATTCCCATAGTAATTACACAGAGAAATCTTGAGAATGTTTTAAAATCCTAGATGTCGCAAGTGCAGAGACGTGATCAGTGTATACCCATCAATAGTGGGTCAAATATTCTTACGTCGCTGCTTTCATATATTTTTGCTTTACCACACTTTCTTTATTCAAAGCGAAAGTAAGGAGGAATATCTCTAGATTAAGTATATCAAACGCATTTTATTAACAGAATTCTCTCCGCACTAGTCTTCAAGTTATTATAGAATTTTCCCTTGCTTCTCACATGTGAAGGTGCAAGGAAAAAAAGTGGAGTTTTGTCGAGATGCTCATCGGTTATCTTGACATGAACAAATATTTATTTATGTATAGAGATTCAATTTTTTGATAAATTTGCATATTATTTTATATATATATATATTTTAATCTATAATTTTATCATTTTCATCTATAATTTTATGATCACTCTTAAAATTTTTGAATTAATTTAATTTAATATCAATCGTTTAACAATTTTCTTAATTACTTAACGAAAGAGAATATATTAATATATTGCACAAACATTTCATTGTCATTACATTCCGCACTTATCCGGTAAGTCGGACTACTCGTATTTGGCTGATTTAAGAGCCGAATGATTGAGTTTAACACCGATTCTAGCCAAACTGATGGATCTAATGATTGCTTATTTTCTACACAAATATTTTTAGTAAAAATTGACATTTACTTATTATTATTATTATTATTATTATATTTTACAGCTTAAAAATCTATAAAAAAAACATCTAAAATATATTTATTTTAATCGTGTTTTATATGGAGAAAGTTTTTTTGTGTTAAATACTTTATAATGAACAAAATTCCCTGATAATATGTAGAAAATTGCTTTTAAAAGTAATATGAATGAACCAAACAAAAAAGTTTAGAGAAGAAATCTTTTCTATTTTACAAATCCCAATGATTTCGAAATGTAGTCACGATAGCCTTAAGCCTATCTGCACGAAATAAATCCTTTTTGTCTTGAACCTTTATTGCCCTCGTATTTGGCAAATACGACGCATTGTCAATGCAGACGGCTTCAAATGAAATGCTAGGCCCACGATAAATTTATAAATTAGAAAAGAAGCAATATGTTTTGGTGACGCCATAATCAATATGAGATCAATTGTATATTTGCGTAGTTATATATGAACTTGAACTAACCGACTTCTGCAAGGTCTGCTTCACCGTTCCTAATAGTTTTATTCATCGATATTTTATTAATACTTGTTTTTTCACAAATAGAAGCGAAGCGAAAATGTTTATTAGGCATCAAATTTCCACGCCTGCCCAGGACAATGCTCTGCTGCTTATTTATTCCTTACTTTGGTCACCGGGACTGCCGCACTGTTAGCATATGCAGGTTGCGCATTCTAATTTTTATATTTTTGAAGTTATCATAGTTTGTGTTATCGTTTTTAAATTTTCGGTCAGTGTCAAGGTCATCCTACTTTATTCATGTATCGTTAAGATCAAACTTTGCGTTGGTTTGACTTTGTCTCGCAGCGAGTCCGTTGTAAATGTGGCATATTTTAAGCAATATTTGACATCTTTTAGCATTAGCTGCTATAAGCAGATAAAACTCGAGAAGCTTTCATGAGCGGGTAAAATTTGCCTTAGACAAAGACTTACCACTCCCCATTTTCTCTCCAAACACTGCTTATTCTCCGTAGAAATGTCAAGGTCCTTTTAGGAGAAATTTGATGAATCGTTGCGCAATTCATCTCTCTGTCTTGCTCGCTTAGGCTCTAACAAATTCCAAAGTTCTTTGAATATGTCACACTCTCAAAGAGTGCGCTATTGGACCACGAGCGACGAATGAAGCAGATCTTGTAGATTAATTCTATCACCATAACATTCAGTTCTCTTTTGAATCAGAAGATTCTTCGGAATAAAAACAAAAATATATTTAAATTCTTTTAAACATTTTTTCAAAATTGAATTTTAAAATCAATTTTCTGTATATTAATTTCAATGAAGGGGAAATTTTTCATATTCTGTTTTGTAATTGAGAGGAACTTTATATACCATACTTTTTTTTTTGTTTTTTATTTCTTTGCAGCGAACGAACGAAACAAAAAACAAGTGAAAATTACAATTAGCAAAATTTTTTTATCTTGGTATCCGTACTCTTTTGTTTTTTTTTTTGATTTTTTAAATAATAATCAAATAATTTCTTTTTTTACTACAGACATATATACATTCGTTAGACTCTTATTAGAAGAATTCTTAGTTATTTTAAGAAATTTTTGAGGTAATTTTTTTTTACAAAATGGTTGTAATATAACTTTTAGTATATAATACAAATGTTTTAAAGAAATCTTAGATCTTATTTTTTAATAAATATGTGTTTTATTTATGTATTATTTTTGTTGAGTGTGTTCAATTTTATCCACAAGTATTCTTATGTATGCCGCTTTTCACATCACGCTACAAAGTGAAACACTGCGATTTTATAATAATTAATTAATTTTTTCATTTAATATTTAGAGAGGTATACGAGGTATTTGGTTTGTGTGTTAGTACATTTTCCTGTTTTTTCTTTTATTTTCTTCTGATATTATAAACATTTTTTACAAAATTTCTTAAAATTGAAATCAATTTATAACACAAATGAAAAACAAAACAAAATAAAGAAAAATTAAAATAAGACGAATGCCAGAGATAAGAAAAGAAATTTTTCATAAAAAGCGTATGTTTCTGATTAGTGGAAGATTCTGAGTACATTTTTATCCATTGCTGTTTCGTTTCTGGAAATCTTACGGATGTAGAAATTAAGTGAGATAATTAGCATCACACACACACACACACACACACACATAAAGTTCGAAAAGAACGTAGCCTATGAATAGAAATATTCTTTGCATTTAAATAATGGTAATAATATTAATATATCTGCCTAAAGTTTACCATAACTATTGACCAAAGTAAACTCACAGTTTATGTATCTTAGGTTCTTATTCTACCCTGCTATTATTTTCCCTAACTTTTTTATACATTCCCTAGAATTTGTGATTATTACAAAACAGCAAAGAACTTACGGCCTGCTTTGAAAGGATGCGCATATTATAAATAAGTAAAAAATTATCACCCGCCTGCAAGCGAATTTTTAATATCCACTGCATCAAACCAATATAGATCTGCAAAGCTGTTTATGAGTTAAAGACCTGTGAGCTAATTGATTTGAAGGACTCTTACATTGGTCTTTTATATGAATTATTATATATTATTATATGAATTTTGGGGTCTAATTCATCATTCATTTTTTATATAAAATGTAAGTTACAATTTTTTTTTTGTTAATGTCGTGTTTGTAGATGCATGCGTGCCATTTTTTTATATGGAATTTTAAGTGATTCTTTTGTTAGTATTAGTACCTAGGTTCAGTGAAAATTTTTTTTGATATGATCAAGTTTGGCTTTGCATTGTTATAAGAATTTAATACATATATGCCTCAAGTTTTTGAATAAAGGGATTCCGCTCATTTCTAGGTAGGACTGTAGATACGAAGCATCAACGTTTTGTTCTAAGTTTTGCGTGAATTTTGTAACCATTCTATGATATGGTGTTTCACACTAAACGACATTGCGTGGCGTTTTACGCTAAACGCTCTTGGAGGATGTTTTACGCTAAACGCGCTCGAATGGCGTTTAACACTAAGCACGCATTGAGCAATTCAACGTGTGGGACCGAAAGTAAAAGTAAGTAAAACACGCTTCCAACTAATATTTGTTTCAAATCTTCTTTCCAACATATTTTTTGGACCATGCCATTGTTGTATTGCTAGTAATTCATTCCGTAATGTTTATATACGTTTCGATCCTGTACCTCCTGAAACTTCATTTAAGGCGGAAGAGTATATGGCAGCGGTACAAATTACGCAGCTGTATGAAAAGTTCGAATAAGTTTTTTATCTAAAAAATATGAAAATTTTTGGCCACGTTCGAATGTTTTGGTCACATTTATAAAACTCCAAAAGTAAAGCTCAAATTTCATTCGCTGCATTATGTCAAGATAAACAGGAGTGGAAAACCTAAAATATTCTATAAAAATATATTGAAATTTTATCAATTTAGACAATTTAGAGTAAAAATGAACGAACAGAACATAGTGAGAACTGGGTGTAGTCAAAATTTTACAATTAAAATTTTAATATATTTCTTAACTTGAGAAAGTTCTTGAACACGTCTATTTACTCTATTCAATTATCAAACTTCGTCAGGTTTTTCGGGAGGTAATTTTAATCATGTTTAGAGAAGACAATCTCGACAACCTATGCCAAAGTCAGTCACTATACAAAAAAATTTTCTTTTTCAATACTGATTGTTCGATATGTGTTGGCTACGTTTTCGATTTGAAATTACTTATGTCAGTGTGTAAGACGCCAGGAGCAGATTAATAAAATATAATTTTAAACGAAAAAATTCATTTTTCGATTAATAATATAATAAATTAATAAATAATAAATTTTTGTGACAAAAATAAAAACAAATTTTTGAAAAATTTTCTTTTTTATATCTTTTTATAATACATTATTAAACAGTTACCACAATAAAATTAAAATACTACATATAAATTCACAAAATTAAATAAACATATTTAACATAAAAACTAAGACTCTTAATAACTTAAAGTTGAATTTTGATTTTGAATAAAAACTTAGAAAACTTATTAGCATTTGGTTTTGTTCTTACAGAAATTTTTGATTTTTTTGTTATCTCCATAAAAAAATTAATAACAATTTCTATTTAATAAATTACTTATAACGAAAACAACGTGCGAGTTGCCGGACGATATACAATTTGTTGTGAAAAATGTACAATTTCGAAAAAATATATTTTTTAAAAATTATAATTTATGTATACTACATTAAGCAACAATATAAAATAGAAATTATAATTAAATTTAAAATATTAAAATTAAAGTGGGTCATTTAAAAAGTAATACGAACGTAGAGAATACAGCTTTTGCGAAGGTCGTTTTTTTAAACCAAATGAGAATTCTTGTCAGTTTTGAATATTCTATGGAATTTTACAAAAATTAACCATGAAATATTAAACGTCGTACAAAGCGGTGCCGCTTTTTACATTACAGAGACCAAACTACTGCTACTCGGCAATCAGCTACGTCGACATTTAGCCGGCTTAAAAATGAACTGCCCTTAGGCTGTTTGCACAGATTTTCAATTGTTATTTTAAATCTACTTATTTCCTGAATTATGATAAGGAAAGCAATGGACACAGGAATATATGGAGGGCGACTTGTACTTAAAGTTTTTTAAATTAAATATTGCTGTAGCCACTACCAGCCTTTTCAATGTGGCATCGATCATATTGTTGCTAATCGCAGGATGGCCTAGTCATTCTAGTCATCTGTCCCTTCGTCCAATATTTGAAATCCCAACATTTAGATAATAATAAATTGTTAACTAATAAATTCAATTTTTCATCTGTACATGCATACATTCGTAGAGAGTTTGCAAATGGAGTGAGTTCACCTAAACATCCGAGAGTAGCAGTTAACTTAAGGCTGCTGGTTCACAAACAAATTCGCATGAATGTTTAATAACTGTACAAACATAAGCAGCACCAATTTAAACCATTTTGATGCCTTTTCTTCAAGTAGTAAGCAGAGGAAACAAACAATAAAGCAAATTCATCTAAGGTAGTAAGTAAAGAACATTCGCTTTAAGCGAATAAAGTGTTGATTCTCTATTTGTTGTACCCGTTTTCATAATTTTTATTATTGTAATGGCAGCCTAGTATTTTCGTTTTAATTTTCGAAAGTTAATTTTCCATTCATTTCTTGAACATGTCTTCCATTTCATGGGGTTATTAGAATATTCTGAAAAAACTTGAGGTGCAAAATAACACCAGAAAGACACTTTAAACTCAATCTATATACAATTTTTAATTAATTAACTATAATAAACAAATTTGCTTGCAATGCTTGTATTCAATGGTTAAGAATTAAGGAAAACAGCGGGAGGTTAAATTGTAATCTTATAAATTCTTACTCCTTTTTTAAAACTGCCGAATAGATTCGCTCCTGTTGCCTTCTATGCATACCAGCTGCATCGTCTATTTCACTTAAATCCAAATCGTCTGCCATCAGCAGCACTGGTGATTCAAGAATTGATAGTTCGCTTTTACACTGTCGATGATTCATACTCAAATCTTCCGGTTCAGTTTGCTCAGGTATATCGTTGGGCATGTTCATTACTTGAGCCGGCGGTAAACGGAACACACGTCGTATATCGTGGATTTTACGATAGCTCAACTCCTCATTGTTGCTACTGCCGCCGTCCTCTGATAGATCTAATGGTATTTCTTCGTCTGCGTGCTCTTTGTAAGTGTGGTTTAATGGTGTGGACGAAATGGCTTTACCAATTTCCAAAGATTCTTCAGAACCATAAGATGATTTTTGATCGATAGTCATCGTATTGTACTCACCACTCATTGCCGGACTTAATACCGGAGTTATGGGTGATTGTAAACCATTGCATTTGTGATTTAATAGATGATGGCGTCGTCTAAATTTCACATGACAACGTTCACAATCAAATGGTTTCTCGCCATTGTGCACTAACATATGCGATTTCAGTTGATTTGAATCACTGAATTTGCCATCACATATCTCACAAGTGTAAGGTTTCTCACCGGTATGAACACGTAAGTGACGCCTTAAGTTGGCCACTTGTACAAATTGGCGGTCGCAATGTGAACAGTGATACGGTTTTTCGCCTGTATGCAAGCGCATGTGTGTTTTTAGATGATGATCGCGTGTAAAACGTTTGTGACATTCAGGGCATTCGAATGGCTTTTCACCCGTATGAGTACGTTCATGATTTTGTAAGACGTGCTTATACCCGAATGAACGTGAACATATCTTGCAAGTGAAACTTTTATCGCGTGACGAATTTCCATTGATTGGACTATTTACCTCATGAGCCGAAGAGTTTGGTGACGATCCTGATGAAGGCGGTGATATAGGTCCAGAACTGTTATACAAATCATTTCCATTCATTTGAATATCCATACTAGGTGGCGTCAGTTCTTTCTTCATCGACAATTTTCGCGATCTCTTAGTGGGAACGTCGTTCTGATTAGCCACTGCTGTAGGTGAAGATAAACTTCGTACGTGTTTATTATTATTGTTATTTAAAGCATTATGATTGACGGGTGAATGCGGTGATGCTGGTGGTGATTGTGGTGTCGCACTTAAGGGGAGCGAGTGAGGTTGATTGTTCGTCATCGCCCAAGAACCGAACAATGTAGCTGGATGATGTGGAAACAGAGTAGAAGCCAATGTTGAGATAGGTATTTGAGCAGCCATGAAAGCGGCCGCCGCTTGTCGATTAGCAGCCAATAATTGCGATGGTGAGAGCATATTATATGCTGTGGCCGCCGCCGCTTGTTGTAGATTGGGGTACATCACGGTGCTAATTGAGCTATTAGCAGACATTGGAGGCGAAAGCGACAGAGAACGATCCGCTTCTGAATCACCTTTCTGCATTCCAGCCAGTGCGGCTGCTAGAGCTAGAGAAAGTCAAGAAATTAATTTTAGAATCCTTTAGAAATTGTTCTAAATAATCAAAATCTTTTAGCCATTATAATTAAATCTAGAAGAAGGCTTTGTGAACCGTTGTATTTTTAAGCATAAATTGATATTATAAAAGTTCTGTTTCGACCTATGCGCACCTACTATAATAAATCAAATTGTTTCTCCTTTTGACTTAAAAATAATCATAATGGGATATTTTAAGTACCGGAGGAAAAATATAAAATTTTTGAAAAAAACAAAAACCGCGATACTCCTGTCACTTGAACAGCTAAGATTTGCTTTACTATCTATTTAATCTGAGCTTAGCTTCTACCATTACACTTAATATTAACACTGCTCGTTATCACAGTTAATGAGGAAAAGCAAGTTCGTGTCTGACCTTCCGAACTTATCCTAAATCTGCTTTGCGTCTACTGTTTCATTTTGCAATTGAGAAGCTCCCTCTACCTACTGTGTCACCTGCCTAACCTTTTCATTTGGACTTAAAAGACGTAAATGTTCTTAAGACTAATTTAAAACTATAGGCCACTACCCTTAATGAAACTTCAATCTGCGCTGGATCCATTTTCAAACATTGCCGAAAGAACGGACCATCCTTATTACCACATTGAAGATGTAAAACGAGTTTTGAGCTTTGTTGTCAGGATTTTCAATTCGATACGTTTTGAATCCTTTTAACCTTTTAACGAACTTAACCAAAACTTGATTTACATTTTAATTTTAACAATTAACAATTAAAATACGATAAACTAAAAATGCAGTTTTCATATATTTATTCGGGGTCGATACTCAGTCTATTTCACAAAAGGCTTTTGAAAGTTACTTTTTCATTGTTTATTGCTATCCAAGACATGTAGAGTTTTGCATTTTCTATATTAGACTAAAAAGTGATTTTTATCAATCTGGTCTTCTGAAATAATTTCATTAGACGAAAATACTGATGCAAGTAAAAGCAACAACTAAAAGAAATTCTTGAAAAGAAAACAAAAACTATTATTACAGACTTGTCAACTATTCTCTTAATAAAAATTATGAAGAGCCTCATAGAAGAAGAAATGAAGAGTATGCTTTAATTGAAAACTTTAATGGCAAACGAAAGAGAAAGAGAGAGTGCATGTCTATAATAAATTTACAGAAAAGCTTAAGATATATTAATAAAAATAAAAGGCGCGCGAAGTGATAGTAAAAGCCAACACAAAAAATAAAAAGCCGGCTCATACTTACTTCTGGTTTGCGCGTCCATTGAGATGGATAAAGCCATGGTGTTCAAGTTTTTTGGTTTTCTAGTTAATATTATAATTTTTTTTTAAATCTACATAATTATCCTTGGTATGAGGGGATTGATATAATCCAGTTAGAGAGAGAAGCGGAATTTTTGTACTTAATATTTGTTTTTTTACTTTTTATATTATTATTGTTGTTATTATTATTTTTACACAACACAAAAATGAGGTAATTCCGTTAAGGTGTATCAGAAAAAGAAATTCAACTTGAGGTATTTATGGTTTACACTTTTTCTAAATTCTGTTTTTTTTTTTGCTTTTAAATTAAGACACTTCTTGACGTTACGGCTAATTTATTATTAGAGTTCTTTTCTAAGTTGTTATTAGAGTTGAGCGATGTTGTCTTGATCAGCGGTCACTTGTTAATGATATGAATTTCTTGTAAGTCACATAATTTATATACTTTGCCATTGTCATAATATTCATGACAAAATGTTATCATCCTTTTTTTTTTGTTAAAGGGGCCAGGTAAGATATATATATATATACACACATATATATATATGGTTTAGAGGTAAATATTCTTTGTTGTTACATTTGTTTTTATTTCATACGAAACTTAAAATTATTTAACTGTTTATTACTTTTTTTATTTTAACTAAAAAGAAAAAAAAAGTCTTATTCCCGTTCTTTGTTTAAATAACTAAGATAATATAATCCTATTTACTTATATATATGTATAAGACCTACTCTTCAGTAGAAACAAATCACAACTGATTCTTCTGTTCTAACATAACTCGGTTTATGTATAAATTTTGTTAGTGATGATGTGCTAATATAATTTTACTCCGTAATTTGTTCTCTCTTCTATATCAGCAGTCAACTCTATTTTCCTTTAACTCAAATAGCGTACAAAACACCCCCTTTTGCGCTAGACACTTACACATGGAAATTCTTCATATTACTCTTTATTTTCCTACTTTAAGCCACTCGCTCTCATTTTGTGTAATCTATTCATAGCTTAGTTATAAACCATATTGTGTATATATAAAAACAGGTATCTCTCTTCGCACTCGCGGTTGCTTGCTAAATTTTTTTTCTTACGGGAGAGCCTTTTTTTCTATTCTATGCAGTCGCTCTCTATTAATCCTTTATTTAATTAATAAATGTTTCCGCACAATATGTAAATTCCATTTTCTGAGTTAACAAATCTTTTCTTTCCATTACAGTCTCTTTTAAGTAGAGGTAGTAAAATATTAGACAACATTTTTAAGTCCACGATAGAGGTATGTTTTTAAATGATAACCTTATTACCCGTAGGTTCATTTTATATTTTAGAAAATGCTTTGGTAAACTCTTTCGATTAAACTAGAAGACATTAATCGAAATTCAATCTTGAGCACTGTAAAATTTTGAGACGTGTATTCTTCTGTCTGTCCCTTAAATTACTCCTTAACTTTATACGGCTTCAAAATCTGAAATAGATGGATTAAATTGAAATTTTTAGCTCAAGTGCACAGATTAGGCTTTGAAAGTTGACATTTTTTGTTATCTACACCCGAACATTTCTACATCGGTTTCTTTCTTATCTATTAACTCAGTCCTCTTAGTAGAGATTCGTTCAATCCAAAAATTTTGCAGGGAAGTTGCGGAAAAGCAGAGATCGGCGATGTATACTTTATAAGCTTTTAAGTTCGGGAGTCGTTATTTTCTTTACATACATATAATCACAAACGTTCTTTTCGATAATCTAAGAATGAGATCGAATATTATTAAGGAGAGCACCGCGCTAGTTTTTATTTTTTCTTATTTTTCGAACTAATCTTCACAATCAAAAATCGGGGGAAGAGCGTTCATAAAGACATCCATTGAATATTATCGGTACTCGAAAATTAAAAAACGGAAGAGTTAGAAATAATTGATACTAAATAAATAATTAATTCGTTACATACTTCAATATTAGGGGAAATGTTAAGTAGATTCCATCCATCCATATTTAATTTTTTTTAGCGTATGCTTGTTGTTATTAAAAGAGATTATTATATTTCCCCTTAAGCCAAGCGGTTATTGTTATGTACATAAGAACGCGTACTATTCACGCAAGAATATGTAAACAATTTTATATAAAAGAGTACAAAGCCACGAAGAGGTGTAACTGCTGCCGGTTGTATTCTCTTGCATTTTATGCAGCCGGCTAGAAAGCGCACACTCTCTTTTTGTATATATATTACCGATTTTATTCATATATGCGAAACATTGGTTTTTCTTTTCATGTTTGTACATGAAGGCACAGAAAAAGAATTTTAGTACGATTAAGTTTAGTGTTCGCAAAAGCTTGCTTTCATCATTCTTATTGATGTTCTCAAGGAGCCGATAAGGTCAATATCAAAACTAGAAGAAATCGACTGGAATATCTTGAACAATCATCAATTTGAAATTACTATAATAATTAGACAAAACATGTCCTGCATTTCTTGGAAAGTTCACACAGATTTGATTTGATGTGACGAAGGAATTTCGAAATTACCGATTTGAAGGGTGCTGAGGCGAAGGCATTGGAAGAAGTAGATTTCAATGTTAAGCAAAAGGCCATTTCCATTTATTTCAAGAAACGTTTGGCCTACGCATTGAAAACTTATTTGGGAACGTTGAGTTGTAACTTTTCTTTTCATTTCTACCAATAGATAACTTATATTATATTATCCAGCTAGCATTAGCTATCTGCATTATCAGAGTTTATATATTTTGCTTCATTTAACATTGAAGTCTAGCAATTTTATTTTAAGGTCAAATTTCTAACTGACCTTCAAATTTTTCTAAAAAAAACATTTTCCGACCTATTTGCTCAAGTTTTGTATATCATTTCAGTTTATTATTTGCGTTTAGTTTCTAACTCATTCTTGATTTGTTACCCCTGAGAGACTTCTCCTTTTCTCGAAATAAAAAATTGAATTCAACTTTTTGTTTCATTTGTTCTTCATATAAGCCCCTATTAATTAGCTTTTTCCGGAAATAGTGAGTAAATAATCAACGAAGAAATGTTACAAATCAGGCACTCAGTTATGTTTACATACGCTCCTATATATATTATAAATATATATATATATATATATATACATACATCAATCGTTTTATTCAACCTTTACATGTGTTAAAGCAACAACTGTACGTGAAAAACAAACAACGTTCAGCATTTTTTTATGTAAAAGTAATTCGAGAGCATATAGATGTCGTATATATAAGCAAAGCTATAATCAACCGCTGTATACAGTGACAACAAGTAAAAAAATGGAGTTTGCGCCTTTCTTTCAGAATATTGTAAACTGAGTAATAAAAAGAGAGAACATGATTTTCAGTGATTGCTCTGCGTTTCTTCTTTAAAAAAACGCACATACATACGCACTGAAACCTCAGCGATTTATACTCTTTTTAATCAGTTCATGCACTTAGGGGTGAAAAGAAACACAAGAATATATAAGAAAGTAAATGATTAGCATATTTGAGTTTATATATGGACTCTTTTTTTACGAACAGGGGAAATATTTGAGTGAAATTTTTTGATAACAAACTTTTCTACTTAAAAATGTTACAAAAACGGCAAACTCCTGGTTGTAAAACATTCAAAAACGTGAAATAACGTATAAACTCTTTGTATTTTTCCTTCGCCTTAATTTTTTCGTCAGTCACTTATTATTATTAATTTTTTTATTGTTTTTAAGCAATTAACTTGTTTATCAGAAGTTGTTAAAAGCGCAAAAGTGTGTATTGGAAGTCAAATCTTGGCCACCCCATCTTCCGTGTGATGTGATATGCTTCTACATAAAACATATTTTAGGTTGGAAGATTAATGTATTTTTGTTTTTTCGTTTTTATTAATTTTTTTTATGCAAAACATACTTTTTATAACATAACCCTTGTTGCCCCGTTTTGCAGTAAATATTGTTTTTTTTTTTGGTTTATTTCCAAATAACAGGTTATTTTTGTCTTGTTTTTTTCAGTTTACAACGCTTTTTAAAAAAGTAAAGCAAGGACGTTCTCTTTAGCAACAATAATAATTATAATGGGCTTGTCTGTGTTGACTCGTATTGCATACTCTTGGGTTGTCGGAAAAGCTATACAATAAATTTCTTCAGATGATTCGACGGAAGTATTCTGATATTATGTTCTCCATGTGAAATATTGTTAATCTCACGATTTTCTTGTCCAGCATTGTGACATACCAAGTAATCATTTGTCAATATTTGTACAAGACTAATTACACAACTTCTTTAACTTTGTGGATCGTCGGAATCTTGCTGAGAAATCCACATCTGTGATTTGCTGATTACTTTTTTTAATGTTATTATTATCATATGTAGTTATATTAGTAACAATAAAATAAATTGCAGCTTTATTAGACTAGAATTTTACATAATAGACAACACTTTGTAAGCAATTTTTCAACTCATCATCTTGGAAACTTAAGTAAACTATCGTTCCATTTATTTATGACAGGTCAAGTAATCAACCAGTTAAAGTGTCTATTTCATATTTATTATAAAATGGGAGCCTTATTACCGGACGAAAGGGATAATTGGATGTGCCTGTGTGTGTGTGTGTGTGTATTATTATCTATAATTTATTGTACAACGCTGAAGGTTTCTTCCACTGCCTAAGGAATTTATATAATTAATTTAAAAACTGAAAACGAACACTTCTTTGGAGCCTTTGACAAAGGTTTAAATTTTGCTTTAACACACTTTCCACGATTCCAGTCATTTTTGTTATCTCGGGTTAAAATAAACAAATACCATTTACCACTAATTATCGGCTAATATGCTGGACTAGACGAAGGTCACCACAAATACAACACGGAACATAATTATGGCATGCGTCACGTCTTAAAAAAAGTTTAGAAAGAAAAATAAATTTTGAGTCATCTTAAGAAACTGTAAGATCTTAAGCAATTTGATAGAAAACAAGCAAAGCAACCCTTTCCATGAACTATGCTGTAACGGAAGAAAGAAAAAATAATCGTAAAAATCCAAATTAAAAAAACTGGAAAAAATTATCTCAAAAAACAACAAGCAGTGAAAACCCATAAAGATTTTGTTTGAAAAAACGATTTCTGCGTTTTGACTTTTTAACGACTATTTTATAGTCAATGTTAGCGAGCAATCGAATCACATCAGCAATGACCATAAATTTCGATACCTTTTACATTCTTCTAATAAAAACTACCCTTAAAAATATTTTCACATAATTTTTACATTTTCCCGGTACAGGAGAAATGAAGAAAAGAAAAAAGGTTTCGCGTTTAAAATTTTAACGACAATTTTGAAAAAGTCATCCGTCACCCGGTCATTGTCGGAGAAAATTTCACAAACAATGCAATAAAGGTCACTATGCATAAATTTAGATGAAAAACTGAAGCATTACGCAAAATTTGTTCATATTTCTTAATCTCTTCTCTCTTTTACTCTTTAATATATTTTTGTTCTTTTATATTCGTTTTGCTTCATGGCCATCGTTGTAACGTCCTTTCACAGAAGAACACTTTTATTATATGCAAATTTTTAACAATGGTCTTTAGGATGTAGTCTTCAAATGTCAAAAATTTGTTTTAATTTATAGCGCATCGTATATCGGGCTTGTGGAGTTTTACCGAGAAATGAGAAAGCAGCTCCGAATGTCATGGATTGATTTTTAAAAAATGACCACAACTTTATGTAGGAATCCGTTAGTTTACCAAGATAATGGTGCAAGCAATTCTAATCCGTAATACGTGATACTGCTCTAATCTTTGGTTTTTACGCAAGAGTAGGTGTGATGTTATCCAAAGGTAAACCATCTTGCAGGCTTTATAAAAAAGGACCATTAATTTTTAACTAAAAAGTGCGAGTGGAAGTCGTTGAGAGAAGAATGGACTACAATTGGTCCGAACAAAAAAAAAGTATATACAGACATTGGCCAATGGAATAATAGTAGGAAACAAGTTACTCCTTGGTCGGAAGTTATAGATTGCCAGGAAAATGTATCAAATAGTTATTATGTAGTACGCGCGTAATAAGCCCTCATTTTAACCAAAAAAATACCTTTAGGGATTTACGTAATGATAGGATCTTACAAAGGAATACCCCAAAAAATATATCTAGTTGCATGAAGTCTCCTTTCTTATTAACTTCCGCGTCGACTATATAACTTCAAAAACTTCAGAAAAAGTAGACTTTCTAGAAGGTCTTTAATAAACTTGCGGGACGGCTATCATGAAATTCGTTCTATAGAACAAAGTAGAGTAGAGTTTGTCATTCTGCTTAAGTTTAGGTTAATTTTCGTTAATTTATATAATTTTATGGTGCTTTTTTATGGTGCTGCAGTCCAAGTACTTATTGTCGCTTTCCAGTTTGCGATATTGTATTAAAAACGGTTGAGAACTATACGTTGGTTTTTTTGGTTGATGGTCCACTATTGCCTTCGTATCGAATTTGGTTTTTCATTCGTTACGAATTTATGTATCAGTTTTTCAATTCACTTTACGCAACTTTATGCGAAGAACCAACCGCTGTCAAAATCCTCATCGAAAGGAGGAGATTAAGAAATACGAACAACGCTCTTCTATTTTTTTACAGTTCTCTTTTTTACACCTGCGTTGCGCTTGGGCTCCGCAAGAATTCAGGAGGATCATCATGTAACCCTTGACTGTCACTTGGTTTTTTTTGAGTCGACAATTGGCAATAAGTATTTTTGGCATCATATATCTCTGTGTCGTAATTGTCGATGCTATTAATTATTTTCCATTAACATACCCCAGAATGAGAGGCAAACGGATTTTCGTTTGCTTACTATGAACAAAGTATTTTATGTAAACTATACCAAACAGGCAAAGGGAAATACAACCAAAATTATACAAAATTAATGCGATATCTTAAATTGAAATAAAATGAACGCAAATTTGAATGTTTTTGCGAAAAAACCAAATATTGATCATAATTGATTTGCAAGAAATTTACATTTAAATGCAGGTAATAAAGTAGGTGCAGTTTCAGTTCGGAGATTATAGTGTTGTTGTTGTGTATTATCATTTGGCGTCACAAAACGAAAGAGGTTAACGAAAAGTGGTTTGAATTTCTCTAAAATTTAATTAAAATGAAACTTCTTCACATTAAAAGTCTAGACAACGACGGCAAAACGTGATCATGGTGGTTTGTATAAAAGAACAGAGTCGATGAAGAGTCCGGGGAAGAAAAAGCGATATTTGTATTTTACAAATTTCTTTCGCTATTATAAAATTAAAGGTGGTTTAACAATATGAACAACAAGTAAACACTCGCTCATTTAAGTAATCCAAAATCAAGGGACAAATGGCTGAAATGTTACGTTCTATCGAAGGCCATCCAGAAATGACTTAAAGTTGTCATCAAAATCGATTTTGGAGTGACTTAACAAATAAGTTCATTAAGTTTTTCCGACGACAAGTGCGAGGAAGTGGCTAAGAGAAAGTTAACAAACACAGATTAGTACCGTTTTATTTCAAATCCTCTTATTTTAGCTATTACGTTTAGGTTTGGGCAGACCCCAAGTACGTCCAAGGACGTTATCCAAACAATGTGAAACTAAGCAATGGAAAAAAGTACACATTATTAATTTTTACTTTTAGAATGAATAATTATTTTTTGCAAGTGTTCGTGCCAAAACAGAGACGTGAAAAAAGAAAAGCGGGCTGTAATAACGAGGAGTTATTTCAAGAGCAGGGAACCAATACGAAGTGTTCTTTTCTTCAATCTTCTTAACTAAATAATAAAATAGTAATACATTCATAGACTAATATTTCTTTACAATTTAGAAATTAAAGAATTCACGGTTCTTTTTCTTTTTTTCTTCTTTTACATCTTTCTTTTCACAATAATCTGACAATCCCAACAAATTATTATATTTTGGTGTAAAAATCGTAGTACTGCATAAAAAATGTAAGTCGTGAGTATTGATGCTGTATTGGCTCTAATTTTCTCAACTGCCTCAACTGCCACAGAAACGTTAACGTCGTCATCTGCATAGCTCGCCGATGCTGGAGTATCATTAAATGTCGTTGCTCAATTTAGTTCGACATTTAAACATAAAGCGACACTTACCACTTAAAGGCCAAACTTATGTGCATAAACTCAGCTATACAACCGTTTACTTTATTGGATTTTAATCTACACAACTTGTGCTCAAGGAATGATATGAGGATGATTCTATTATAAACACTGGGCAAAAAAATTTTTTCTTTCTTCTTTTATTTGACTTCGCGTTGTTAATTTTTTTACTGAATTGATGCAATTTTTTTTCGTTAATATAACGATTGAATTGCTATTTATACATTGTCCAAACAGGCAATAAATGTCATATTTTAGATATTTGTTGGATTGCTTTTGAAATTCAATTTAAATTTCCAATATTAATCTTAATCCTTTGGAAAATGTCTCAGCTTATGCCAACTTCATAACCAACTTCATAATTGCCCTTTATTTCAGTTTGTCAACAAGTAAAAACATCGAATATAATTATACGCGTTTATTGCTTTTGCTAACATTTTGGAATTTCCGAAACAAGGCAATCTTTGTTTGTAGATTAATTTGATCAAATATATGCTTTTATCACAATATTTTCCATTGTAATGTGGGTATTTTAGATATTTTGCTACCGTGCCAAAATATGAAATTTTAAATGTGGAAAATACATTTGTTATCGAATGCGAATCCCACTAGGCTACACCCACCACAACATTAATACTTTAATATCGAGAACAATAAATCCAAATTGGAAAAATCCTGTCAAATTTGCATGATATCGCAAACCGTAAACCGACTCTGGCTTTGAATGTAGTCAAAGGCTTCTTCAACTCATTTCATTTCATGTGTTATTTGTTTTAATCGTTTGATTTAATGATTTTTAATGATCTTGTCTTTTTTGCATTGTGATCACTATTGTTATTGTTGTTATTGTATTATCTAATTTTTCGTAAACCCCATCATAGTTAAACAATTAATAAACATTTGTTAACAATAAAAAACTGTTATCTGTGATCATCATCATCATCATCGTCATCATTCCGATCATCAGCAAATTATTGCCCACAATTATTCGCCAGCCGTAGACTATAAATCTTGCTTTTTTATGTTTTAAAGCAAAAACATAGAACACAGAGCACCCTTTTCCCTGACTCTCCGAAATGTTGCAAATTGTAACGAAAATCATATGAATAAATAAATAAATAGTGATGGAAAAAAGGAAACAACCCTTCCTAACTCGTACTTATGACGCATGCTCGACTTACTTTAACCGACTTTCCTTCCATCAACATCATCATCATCATTATTTTCATCAGTGTTATCAGTTATCCTTTTTCTTATTGTTATTTCATTTTTTGTTTTCCCGATGTTATTATTTGCAGAGTTTTAAACTCTTTTGTGCATTGACTTACTCGTCCCTTTTTGTTTTTCATTTCATTTTCGGTATTTTGTTCTCGCCTTTCATGACTGTTTTTAAATCCTTTTCTTTGTTGTTAGTCTTTATTTAGTGTATTGACAATTTCAAGTGAATCGGTGCGATGCAATGGTACAGTGTGATCATTATTATGTAATTTTTCGTTTAAAATTTCTATAGATTTAGATAAAAAAGTAGTTCAAATATTTATTATTTTTTTTTTATTCTTTTTTAATAATTTTGATGGCAATTCGAGATGTTGTTGCCTGGGGAGATGACGCTTCTCCTTTTTCATATAGAAACTGTATGTGTATGGGATGAAATAAAATGTTGTCCTAAGGATTTAATTAAGACTTAAGCGTACTTTCGCTTCAGTTCTCCGATTATTGCAAACTAAAATTAAAGTATTAACGAAGTGAAAGGAGAAGGAATATTTGAACATGACAGTTTTATGCTGCTGGGATCGCAGACTAATGGAAAAAATTAATAGAAAGCTCCTGAGTAAGTGTTAAGATATGAGATAAAGAACTTCATACCTCTCCAATCATGTCCTTCGTATAATATTCAAACTTGAGCTGCTAATTACTATACGAAAGTCCGTAAGTAATAATAATAATTTTTTTCTCTTCATCCATTTTGTTAACCTTGAATGTCTATTGATTTTTCGAAAGTTTTATTTATTTATTCACTTATTTAATTTTTTAATTTTATTTATTTATTTTTCAAAGTATTTACTTCATTTTAAAATGATCGGAAAATATGAAAATTTCCGAAGAATTGAGTTCCTTATCCACTAAAAATGCATAGCAGTGTTCGATAGTTTCTTCATAAATACTAAGAATTCCTTTGAAAAAATTTAAAAGCAGAGAAAAAAGTAGAGGAAAATTATGTCATAAAAATTATAGCGATTTTCCTTAATGAGCATAAATGCAAAGTACAACAAACTGGACAACAAAAGTAAATAGAACACCTACCGAAAAAATGTTAATGTCAAACATTTGCAAATCGTTTGATTTATTGCTTTGCTTTAGTTTAAGGTTTAGTTTCTTGTTTATAATCCTTGTCGTAAAAACCGATATTTGCATACGATCTTCGCACGATGTGTATGATAAGCAATAGTGCGAATACTAAAATATATTACCGGCTTAGGATGCTAAGTCTAATTTTATTTGTACACACTCACTTTTAAGTTTCAGTTTGATCTTTAAGATAAAAGGGTTTTTCTTTTTTCATATTTTGCATACCTCGCTTACTCAAATATGCTCTGCGCTCTGGTTATGACTTCAATAAAATATTGGATAGGGGGGAAAGTAATCATCGAGGTAGGCAAAGTAATGGCAAACTCGAGTTGGTTAAGTTAAATTGTTCTATTACGTCAGAATATAATGAAGAGTAACAAGTAATAAGTAGGAAATCATTGAATAATAAAGTTAGGCTTTTGAACAAGTATTCCGAATACTTTCAAATCACAAATAAACAATTAATCCAATCGATATAATGGGACAGAGTATTTCATTGCAATCCGATGTACGTTTATTTTACTAGATCATATAAACTTGTCCTCAAAAGAACCTTCTTAAAGCACAGCTCTTACATGATCACTACAAGATACTGCCACTACTGGAGACTAATCCACTCATGTATACTTTCGTACCCGAAAACTTTTACTTTTTTCATGGCATCAAAATTTCTGCTAATTTTGTTTAACATTTCCCCTTTAAAAGGAAGTTGCTTAAGGTGTGAAAATTATAAATTTAGGTTTAAAGGTAAGAAAAATTATCACCAACGCGCGGTGGATTGTAAAGAACAAAAGAAATAGCAAAACTTTTGAGACCACCCAACAATAACTTGTACTAAAAATTAAAATAAATTTTTATAGAAGAGGGAGGTGTGATAGATGTTTTTTCTTCATATTTTTTCGTGATTTGGAGTTTTATTTTGAGCAAAACCCTCATGCTACAGCGAAGATCGCTGAAATTTGAAGGCTTTTCCAAATACAAAAGGATTTGTTTTACTCTTGCTTGTAAAAGCAATTTCAAGTCCAGTTCATAATCAGTGTCAATGTTTTAGCGGCATTTATATAGTGTCGACATGATTAAAAAAGTCCTAGTTGTGTCAAATGTGGTTAGGATTTCAAAACATCTTGATAGTTTCGTTTCGTATTTGCTTTTCTCTTTTCAAGCTTGATTTGATCGAATCCGTTGGTTTTTTGGCTGATTTACATACGACGTTCATTGTCGAACTTTTGATTTGGATTAATTGATTATTTTGCTCAGTTTGTTTTCCTTAATTCCTAATTGTCTTCTTTTTTTTGTTAGAGTTTTTGTACACATATTTTAGTTACAATAGGAGGAGGCCTAAGCAAACAGATAATTTTAAAAATTAAAAACGAAAGAGGATCTGATGTAAAATTACAGTTATTTTTACTTCAATTAATATTTTAATCTCTTGATTTCTTTATATTTTTAATTATAAAAAAAATAAGAAAAAACTTAAAAAACGAAATATTTTCATATCCTTTTATTTTGCGTCTTCTTGTCATTTAATCCAGCTCGGCTTTTTTATAATCATTAACAATAATATGGAATTTCACTTTCGTATAATGATCCTTAAAGAAATGGAAAACAAAACAATTCTGCACATGTTCTCCCTCTTATTTTTTTAATCCTCAAAGTTCATTTGAAAAAATTGAAATGAAAAAAAGTAAAAATAAATGCGTATGCAAAGGCTAGCACACGCTTACACAATCAAGGTGCAACAAATAAACTCCTCCTACTTAGCAAAACGAAAATGCATAACAAATTTTGTTTTTTTCATTTTGTTCTCTTGCTTAACTTAAAAGATTTCCGCCAACTGTTGAACCTCAACGCGTGCTTATTAACCTTTTTTTAGAGCATGAGGAAAGAGAGAGTATTTATATCAAAAATTACACATAAAAAATTTATATCAACGTATTCATATATTCAGCGATCGCTTATGTTTGTTTGAAATTATTTTGGAATCTATTATCTAAGGGTGATTTTTCTCAAGAAAATGGAAACTGTTTTTTAAATGTCAAAAAATTCTTAAACGTCTGCTTTTGCGTCTCATTTTTTACTGAAAAATCTTTTACGGCTAAACAACACTCCACAAACAGATATGCGCACACCACCATCCATTTTCAGCAGCATATGTCGATGGTTGTTTGAAAAACACGATCCTTTTGTCTTATATATATGCGTGCTAACATGATCTTTTCTTTTTCTTATATAAAACGTAAAAAAATGTTGTCTCATTTTTATATCAAATGGAGGGGTTTGAGAATATTGTTAATGATTTCTATTGGAAGAGGAGCTCGCGTTATCTCTTTTCCCTTTTTGAACGGCCGCAGCAGCACGTTCTTCAGATGTATGCTTGTGAAGGGAGTTTTCTTTTTTTTCGCTTTCCCTAAAGTTTCTCTAGTTTATCTTATGTGTTAATGTTTTTCTTTGCGTAAGAAATAAAATGCTTACCATAAAGATGGAAGAAGAGAGAGAGAGGGTACGCCGAGTTTTTTACACATAAAAAATGGATTAGTAACGCACGCCAAACGCATGCCGTAGTTAAGGAAGAGTTTATTTAAAACTTCCTTTTGGAAAATGAAACCCAATCTGGGGAAGCGGATTAAAGAATCACTTTATGCGAATGTTTATTGAATTTTGGACTTATAACGGAGAATGCCGGGTTACATTTCCATTCCTTAATATTTAGGTTATTCTGTAAATTAATTCTACTCTTCTGCTTATCCTGGAAAAGTAAGGAATTGTAATTCAGATCGTAATAAGCCTTAGATACCCTTTACTGTATATATACACTTTAAATACCTTAACTTAACTCTGCCTCATTACCTGTCTTTCTTTCTCTATAACGGTTTTTTTCAAAATCAGAAAAAAAAATTTATTTTTTCTTTATGTAAATTTGGCATTTGTCGAAAGGACAGCGAGCCAACTTGATTTAGGTAAATTTCTAGCGTCTAAATAATTTAAGTTTTGTCGTCTAAGTAAAGGAACTGGTTCTTGTAATCTGTTAGGTTCCCGGCAAGACTCCTTTCGTTTAAATTATGGAGAACTAAAAACTTCCGTTGGTTATTCAAAGCTAAGTCAAGATTTATGTGGAAACGCATTTTTATGTCGCATTAAGTGAAGGCTGAAGCACAGTAGTTGAAGTGATTCTAAAGCGGAAGGTGACTCCAATATGTATTTAGTTGGGTCAGTATAGTGCCATAGCCCACATTCTCAAGTAAGAGAATTCTTCAGCTTACCATTGAAATTGTGTTTGTTTAGCCATGTTGTCTAACCTGTATTGTCCTTTAACTTATATCATAATATGGAATTTTTGCTCTGACGTCTATAATAAATTTTTTCTACTTCAGTTTGCCCACAACTGATAATTTAATTTTTAAATTTTTTTTTGATTTTATGAATATAACAAGAAGTCTACTTTGTTTTATATTTAGTAATTTCACTTGAATTTTATACTTATTTAGTAGACTTTTCTCTAATTCGACGTAATATATAATTTAGCAAAGACACGAACTAGTGGCAAGCTTTGACAAGAAAGACACGAATTCAGAGTGTTCATCAATTTTTAGATTCTACACCATTTGTGCTACAGGGCATATATAGATTTCGGGGACGTATGCCATACAAAAGGATTTAGGATAAGGCACCTTTTCTTATATTGCTAAATTCAGAATCATTTTTCGGTCTGATTTAACCTATCAGTCTAATGTCTGAATGAATCTTATGAATATTTATGTTCAACCTTCATATCGCAATCTTTGACATGTTTTGATGGAATTTATTATACTGACGTGTTTTGGCCGGAGGACTGAAGCTATTATAGGCGGTTTCGATCGCATTATTTTTACGACAACGCTCCACATCAGAAAATTTTTACATGAAAAATATAATTTCTAATACTTCTCGTCAAAATCTGTCGGAAAGTAGTATTTTGATATATAAAATAAATACTCCTACTATGGTTACAATTTATGATCACGTTTACGCTGCTTACTAGATTGCTTATTTTGGCGACCTCTTTTGCGTTTGTATGTTGGCCATAACGTTGTCAGAATTCTACAAAGGGATACTTCCCACAGAAAGTTTACGTAAACCCTTTCACGAATTTCTCGTCTCAGTCGCCTTTCTCTCTCTATTTCTCTTCGAATTTTTTTTTAAGTAGCTTTGGAAAAACTCTAATCTCCTTAAAGATCAATAATATCATAACGTGGATCCAAAATAATTCTCCGACAATCCCTATCCGCTTATGTTTAGCCTTCCGTTGTACGTTACTAAGGGAAATTAAAACCGCACCTTCAAATGGGCTTGACTACGATCTTTTAGACGATATTCCGATTTTATCTCACGTAAATAACATTTCCAAGAAAAACTCAAAAATAGTGTCTTAAGAGGCTCAATAAAAAACTAGAAATTATCTCTCTCCTCTGAAAATTCACATTTCTTCTTCACATAAGAGGATCCCAAAATTACATAAGCCGTAAGGAGTGATGACGACGTATACAGGCAGCTTTATATGACACAGAAATTTTGTGAACTAAATGAAATCGGGGACTAACGTTGGTCCATAAATGCTGCGAAGAACGTGTTTTCTTTTCTAAGGTTTCTGTGGTTTATACATTAAACAATAAAGTGACACTCTATTGTTGCTGGTGAGTTCCAAATTGATGATCAAATATTACTATACATTATATTATTTAATATAGTATTCTTTCAACTATGGAAAATATTTATTAGTGACATGAATTTGCGTATAGAATTTGCATATGATCTTTGAGAATCCATAGCTTTACCACGATCTAAGAAAAGCTTTCTTTTACAATTATGCGTGTTTTATCATGTTATTTATATTCGTTAAAGAAATTTGTAATGGTCATGGAGCACTCACATGGTTTCTTACATTTTCTCTGTTGCCGTTAAGAAAGTCATCTTTTTAATTAAGTTCGGCTAATGAATGAGTTTTCAAGGTAAGTTACGAGAATTCTGGAACCTACTTTTTTTCTTAATAACTTTTAAAGGACAATACGCGCTGAAAAAGAAACAAAATAAAAAGCAAACAACTTATACCGTAAAAGTCAAACCGCTTACATAAAAAATAAAATAAAAAACCTTAAGAACAAAAAGTTTTTGACATTTTCCCCTCCTTATTTATTTACAATTTGATTCAGCTGACAGAATTTCTTTAAAGATTGCCTTGTCTGGTCTACGGAATTTCGATGACATAAACAAGAACTTACTTACCTTTTTTATGTTTGTGTCCATAAAATAGACCTAAAATATTGAACAAAAAAAAAAGGAATTATTTACAGGTAAGTTACAGATAAGCGCGCTAGTGTTTCGTACAAAGTTAGTTAGTTGTGTTATTAAAATAGTGTTAGTGCAAATAAAAATTTGTATGATTTTTAATCCGCTTCTATTCCATATTTGCAGAAAATATTTCTTTTTTTTTTGTTTTATTATTTACGTTTTGACTTTCTATTTATAGCAATATAAATATACTTTCATCCTTAAAAAAATTCTGCGAATATTACTTTAGTTTAACTTCTGAATAACATATTTACATACCTTAGCGGTTTAGGTAAACTATAAGACCGCAGTACAAACTGACCTTGGCTTTGTTATGAATTTTCATAATAAGTTAATAATATCTTGTTCCCCTTTCTCGCTTTAGGTATAGCAGATAATCGCAAGTACTGTTTAGTGCTCTTGCTGTATTCTTCAGCTCTAGGATTTGAGTTTTAAAAGGAAAATCCATCAATATTACGCCTACTTTTCAAACAAAGTTGTTCGTAAACGTTTGTCTTCACTTTTTCATTTAAATTATCCGACACTATGTTTATTACTCATTTCTCTGCGAAAATTAAATAAACACTTATTCACGTATGAAATGTATACGTATATTTCGGATGAACAAAAATATTCTCAGCCGCGTTCATTTTTCCATGTATGACTTCGAATCGCGTAAGAATATACAAACTACAAGCTACTGCAACTTAAATAAATAAATAATCAAAAAAAGTTGCTATCAAAAAGTGTTACCCTCCTATGGTAGAGGCTTTAAATTATTATGGCATTTTTGTTTAAAATGCGTGTGAAGCGTTATATCGTAATAAGCACTACTGCGTCCACTCTACCTCCACCTGTGAGTGAATTTACGGTATGTCATCTCAGTCAGGTGCACAGAACTGGGTTGTTTTAAGCTATAAATATATCCAATTATGTGTTAATAGAAAACCATTTCGCGAGTAGACAAAGAAAAGCGCTGCAAAAAGTTTTCGATTGCTATCAAAAACCCCCCGTGATTAGCTTTCGTTGATAATTTTTAATTGAAACTGATTCCAAGATTACGAATTGAAACGAAGGAATACTCCGAAGTAAGTACCTGGTATACAGGAAGCAGGGAACAATATATAGGATAATCCTAAACGTAAACAATAAGAGAGGCAGTCGAGTCAGCCATCAATATTCGCCTTAGCGGCGAATATCTGTGACTGCAAGTTTGTACTGCGTACTTGGGGGAATCAAACGGGGATAATGTGTTATAAAGCATTCAAAAGTAAGAAAAAATCGTTAGAACTCACTTTAGTTTAGCTGCGAAAACGTAACACAACTGATTCGAGAGTTTCCATATGCCGACAGCTGAGTTGTCAGCGTCATAACTCTCAATCACGCATTAAAAAACCTGTGTGTAATTAACTAGTGTGGATTTCAACCGATGATTCATTCTTATCTGACCATGACACCCACTCTTACGATGATAGCAAAACATGAGTCGATTCGCGGATATCTTTCAAAAGGCAAATTATCTTTGCAAAGCGAAATGAGAAAGTTGAATGCTATGGATGATCCTTTAGATATAATATAGTTCGCTTAAATTGAAAAAATTTCAAAATTTATTTATTTTCGAAGAAGAACTATTTTAATGATTTTAAATTCAAAGTACTCTATCATTTAGCGTTTATTGACAAGTTCGTCTCATTAAAATCTTATGAATTTTGTTGTGTTTTAATTTTTATTTTTTTAAAACAGAAAAACTTCAGAATTTCCGTACTCTCAAAAAGAAAATTGTGCAATCGTAACAACAGCGTAGAAGACATACACGAAGAGGACACAGAAAATGGTAAACAATTATGCAGTCAAGGCAATATATTGAAGATGGATGGACTCTATCGTTGGTTTCGCTCTATAGCCAACAATATACACTTCATTGTTGTATAAGAATCTTAAAAAGCAATAACAAAGCATGATTGTTTTCTAAACACAGTTGCAAAGGTAGCAACTTCCTGTAGGCTATTGATATAAAATTCCATGAGGATTAAAAACTAAACAAATAAAATATTTTTTGATTTTTTATATTATTTAATAGTTTATTGATTTTTATTTTCATATTAAATTTTTTTTATTTGTATTTGGCTGGCGGAAAAATAATTTTGCTCCTTGCGCCGTATCCTTTTTTTCGTCACTTCTAGCGCATGGATGACTTTCAGTGCAATTGTATGAGAATTTCATTCTCCGAAATTTTTTTTTTTTTTTAAACGATTTATGTTTATAAGGAAAGCAACTGAAAATCAATTTTTGTTTTCGTTTCTCATTTTTTGGTACATTTTCTTACTATACGATGACAGTTATCTAGGAAGATGTCTAAGAAAGAATTTCATCCTTATTATCCGCTACTTACGTAAAACAAGTACCGTTTATTGATAAAACGGAGAGGAAATTACAAGACGGACCTGCTTTGTATGCCTATTTGGTTTTCTTACTTTAATAATTTGTTTTGATTTCAAACCATAATTGACGAGGGAGAGTAAGCGGAAGAGCTCGCGCTGTGTAATCATTAATCTCAGCAACATCTGCGTCAAAATGTTTAGTGCTTGCGTGTTTAATAGATTTCAATACTATTTTGTGACAACTCAAGATGCCACTCCTATTGAACTTTACAATTATTTAGTGGATTCTAAGCGGATTTCTTACGACTAATTGAAAGGTCAGCTACGCAAAGAAAATTTATTTTCATTGTTATCTTAGAAAAACGCTTTGCTTCGGCAATCCAAAAGCAATTATTTTATGTAGATATTGGAAGATTATTAAAGCGAATAAAAGAGGAGAGATTAATGAAAACAATGCACTGAGCTCCGCCTCGAGCACATTGTAAAGCCGCCTTGTATTGTTTCACAGACTTTCAGTGGAAGCACGTCCGCTCTGTAAATGCAATTCATCAGCTATCGAAACAAAATTGTAGCTTGCTTAACCTTTACTCGTAAATTAAAAAGTACGTGCCTATAAGTTTAACACTTTACCATATTGTATTTAATATTTATATATTAAATCTACGCGAATTAAATCAGAAGTTATTTTTTATTACATTGAGTTAGAGCTAATTAACGCGCTTTATTCCTGAAAGCCAAGGTCTAGAATTATTACGAATAAAATAACTGAGCTGCGCCCTACTTAATTGTGACAAATACGCAAATTAGTTGCACCTTCTTTCTTCAATGCTGACATCTCCACGTCATCAGTAACGTGTATTAGTGGCAAAAAGTAATGTTTGATTCAAAACCAGCAAATGAGAGAAAACGTAGAATTTGTTCAGCTTTTGTTCTCAATCGACGGCTTGTAAAACAAATTCTCAACACTTGAAGAATATACTAACCCAAAGGCTATATGGCTGATTATCTTCACTTACCGCTACCTCTTATCAGTCTTTGAGCTACGTCCCTACGTCTCTTTCAACAATTGCCGAAATTCTTCCCGTACTTGGGCTCGCTTTCTTCCCGTACTTGGGCTCGCAGTTTTCTGAACTTCTGAATGTATTCTAATTTAAATATATTTTTTCTTTTTTTCATTTAAATGTTACAAGAAATTAAAAAAATAAAAATAAAATTGAAAAGATGTTTCCTAAGAATGAAGAACAATATATTTGAAAAATAAAAAATTGTTGGCAAAGGAATGTGTATTTGTAGGACCATTACGTGCAGTATTTCCAGACTTTTAAACGGCACCGATTAAAATTTGCCGCAATTGCTAGACAAATAACTGCAACGGAATACAAATTTTTTCCCATATTTGATTGACGATAAAGTCTGTTTTCAAATCTGATTTATGGTATTACGTTGAGATTTTTTCTTGTTAATTTTTGCGACCGTGTTCAATGCAACAAGTCGAAAATTAGCTCCATATGTTATTAATTCAATTCCATGGGTCACATATAACAAGAAAATCTCCCAATTGCAAAATTCAAATATTTTCGACAATGTTTTGAAAATGTGAATATATTTTGAGAGCGATTGAGAAAACTCAGGAAGACTCTATAAGAAATAATTCTTGAAAAAAGGCATTCAAAGAGTTCAATCGGGTAAGAAGCAGAATTCGTCCCCCTTCGCCACATAACAGAAATGGTTCAATTTCAAAATAATTGATCGAATGATTGAATTACGTATTATAAGAAAAAAAATTGGACTTTACTCCATGTTAAGATGAAGCGAATAAGCAAACCTCCCACTATGATAATTCGCCAACACCTGGATTTAGAGAAAGATTGAAGAAAAAAAAGGAAATAAAGAGAATCAGGGCTTTTGATAAAAATGATGTGCAGTTTTTCTTCTCATTTTTTATAAAAGCAAAAACCAACAAATGTTAAACAATTAAATAAAAAATGATTAATGAATTAAAAACATCCAATGGTTCTCCTATAACTATTATAAAAATGATAACACAGACAGAAAAAATAGTGCTTGTTACCTTTAGTTACACTTGGTGCCTAAGAGAATTATATAAACAAACAGTTAAGTGACTATGACAATATCAATCGATTTTTAGAGAACAGTCGAGGTGGCCCTTGAATCGCTAGGGTATACGTTTTAAAAAAATATATAATAAATCATAAGTCAGTTAATAAAAGAATTTAAAATGCCTTTGTTGAAAGAAAAAGTGAATGAATTCTTTTTTTAATTTCTTTTGCGAATACCTCACTTGACTCTTCTTTTACTACAATCAAGAAAAAAAAGGAGTTAAAATGATTTATTACTATCATTTAATCTGCTTGTGGCAGAGATTGTAGATTTTTGCTAAAATGTTAAGATAAAGAAGGTCCTTAAAATCAAAATTAGTTAAGGTTGTTGACAACGTTTTCGGTTTGTCGCTGATGGGCATTAGTTTTTCTTTTCTTTTATTTTCTGTAAAATTCAAAAGTAGTCGTTGGAAACTGCTCCAGTTTTCTCTTTATACAATTAGTTGACATGAATGGTCTGACATATGCATAAGATGTATACAATACCTGCACATATAACGTACACAAAGCATTTCGAATTATGTTATATATATATATGTAAATTATACATAAAATACCTAAAGTACGTAAAATTAAAAATAACAGAACGTTTAGTTTATTTTTACAAAATTCTAGTTCCGAATGCAATTTATAACGTTTTTTTCAATAGCTTTTATTTTGAGAAATCAATTGATGGAAAATACATCTTTTCTCCGAGCTGCTTTTATGCAACGATACTTAAGGTACTATATGCAAAAGTTCGTGGCGCTTAGGAGGAACCGAATTTCTTACACGTTAAAAACTTAAGCACCTTAACCTTTACTTTCCACGTTTTATTCGATATATTTATTTCATTAAAACGGAGATTTATTTAAAAAATGTTTTTTTTTATAATTAATGTTTTGCTTTTCAGTAAGCGCTTCTGCAACTGTTACGATTTTGAAAAATCATTTTAAAATTAAACTATATTAATATATAATTTTTAAATGCCAAGACCGAAAGTCCACACGAATAATATAAATGGAGTCTGTCCAACTTCTGACATCCCATCGTGGTCAACAATCCAACCCGATGGCTGAAAAAATAAAGCTCTGCGGAAACGTTTCACTCAAACCTAGAAAATAAGAGAAGATTTAGAATTCAGTTAACTTTTGTACTCAATCGCCGGCTTGTAAAACAATATTCGAAGAACACAATTGAATTAAATTTCAAAATTCGTTATTCTCCTTTAAAAATTCAAAATTCAATATTTTTCAAACATGTCATCATCAATTGTACATTATTCAGTTTATATCACAAATACATCACCAATTTACAATATTTTTATACATATATATTTCGATTTTGACAAAATAAAACGAAGCTCTTTTTTTTTTGTTTGACGGAAGCTGTAGTGGGCCAGTAACAATTTCCTTTTTCTGTAAGAACAGTAGTGTCTGAAAGATAATCTATTTGCACGAAAATGTAGATCTTGCATGGGAGCTTCGCTGGCGCCTCGAAGTCACTCTTCGCGTTCTCATGGTGTTTCGTTTTTTGTTTCTATTTCTGCGAGCCCAAAGTGTATACGGCTCCTTATCTTCACTTGACATTTGCCGCCATCTCCTACCAGCACTGCGACATATCTCCACTTGAGGTAAATTCCTAAGACAGCTTTTTTTTATTAACTCTCGAAATTCGTATAAGAATACGAAGAAAGCTGTGGGAGCCTTTGTATTTTCGTAGATTTCCTCCTCCTTCATTGGCTGATCCGATGTTGTTTTATTTCCGGACGTGGAGTCGCAGGTTTTTGAACGTCTGAACATTTTTTATTTAAATAGCTTTTTTCCTTTTTTTTTATTTAAATGCCAAAAAAAAAAATAAAGTTCAAGAGATGTTTTGTAAGAACGAAGTAAAATATATTTGAAAACTAAATAATTGTTGACAGAGAAAATGAAAAGAAGCCAACTATGCTTTCGTCATATAAAATTCATATTTCTATTGGTATAGAACAGCAAAGAGTAGTTGTTCTTCTTTCGAGCTATGTGTACTTAAAAGTTTTATTGTCGTACGCTCAGCGACGAGATGATTTTAATAACCTCTTCAGCAATAGAAGCTGCAGCGCATGGTCAAACTAGCAAATCAGATCCTTATGTAAAGCACAATTGTGCCCGTCCGGATTACTATTCGGCCGCCTATTTTTGCTGCATAAGCTGAAACAATCAAACTTCATTCAGTCCCAAGGAGAAGAGATATCGTACGCATACACCGCACGTATATATAAATCAATACATGACGAATAAAATTCATTGAAGGATGTTCTTTAATAAAAAATTCTGTGTTTACTTGAATTGAAAGAAATGAAAAACTGCTTGTAAAGCTAATCTAATTTAGAAAATGAAACTGTTTGACCCTTGTCATCATCACATCATAGCAATTAAAACGTAGCAATTAAAAATTAGATCAGAAAAACAAGAAGTTTCCCTGTGAGGTTTTTGGCGTAAAATGCGCAAAATTCCTTTTTTAAACTGACAGCTTGTTGACAGTTGACAGTTATAGGCCAACGTGTCAAACCTTGCTTTTTAACATCCTTCTATCGTTTCAGAGTCTTTATGCGAAAATTTATTGAGTCCTTTCTTCACAAATTTATGTAAATTGATAGTTTTTCCTACAAATTTTTAAAAACTTGTTGGGAAAACTTATTTTCGTGATATTAGTTCCAGTTTTTAATCATGTGTGCTTTGTTTCGTGAGTATTGTGTTCTTGTCCTAGTGTTAATCCTTACAACAGTATTTTTTCCGTTTCTACGGTTTCATTGTAGGGTTTCATTTGGGTGTAAAGAATTTTTTTCCTTTTTTCTTTTCTTTCCTTTTTTTTGTAGACTTCGAAATTCATTAAGGTGTTCTTTGTTTTTCCGTGGAAATTGCGTATTAATATGATTAGAATTTTCGCCTCTATAGACCGTTAATTGGATCAATTCTTGAAAATGTCATTATGTCGTTGGGTTTCTGGGCAATTATTTTTTAAACGTTGTGGTTTTTTTCACAAATTTTTTGATTTTTATAGAATAAAGTAAAAATCATAGCCAGTAGATGGGCTTCTAAAAGGCCTTTAAGTGATGTTTCGCTTAAATAAAACGCGATCTCTGTACGAACAACGGATATATTAACTTAACATTCCGTAGATAAGATTTAAGAAACAGACTTAACAATTACAAAAGGTACATAATACTCAGTAGAAGTAAGATTCATAGTTCACTTAAACACGCGCAACGTGCTGTGAGCTTGTAAGTAACACCATGATTTATAGGTGTGTGATGTATTTAGTGCAGAACTAAAAAACTACACCGTCGAGTTATGACAAAATTATCATTTGTTTCATATCTGATCTTACATTTCAACTAATTGTGTGCATTTACGATATATAGTTCCTGGGTAAATTATGGGAATGATTGGTGTACGTGTTTATCAAGACTGGATTTTCTCTGCTTCTCTTTTTTATTTATAAAATACTTAACAAATATTTGAGTTTTTTCTTTTTGTTACAATGATTGGTTGTTGTTGTCAAGTTTTTGATTTTTCACTTTTTTCAAAGACTCTTAAAAAAGCTTTAAATATAATTACACTCTCGGGTGTAATTTTAAATAAATCACAACCATTCAAACAATAATTAGATACCGTTGTCCTGACACTAGAGAAGAAAGAATGATTTTTTTTATCAAAAATTATTATTGTCGCCAACATCAATATTAGCATAAAATTTCGATTCTTATCGTTGAGAATGGATAAAGTTATTCGTTTAGGGAAAGAGAGAGAGAGAGAGAGAGAGGGAGTAAGGAATCAAAAGTACTAGATATTTGCGTTAGCCTTTCATAGAAAAAAAGAAAAAATGAAAAGGGCAGAATGAATGTACTAACGATTTCGTATATCTTGTGCTATTATCATAAACGTTACGCTGCACTTGGATAAGATACGATAAACATGGTTTGGTTGACACTTTTCTTCTATTACTTCTTGTTTGGAAGAGTTGTATGATGCAGACAAATTTAGCTCCCCTTAAAACTTATACTTGATTTGAGTTAAATTTCTATATAAATGTGACTGCAAAGTCAATAGAAATGTGGTCGAACGCTGTGATGAACGCAAGATGCACGTTGGAGATCCGTACTTTTACATTTGACTTATGTAAGACATCAAGTGAAGATAGCGAAGTCAGCCTGCATGTCCATTGGCTTGTATTCCGTCTACTCTGAATTGCTCTGGAAATGTGTTTTGCAAACTTAAACATGAGCACAAATAAGCTCACAGGCGGAAAAGTGAAATTTGTTAAACTGATATTTAGTACTGACTTCTAGAATCTTCGGTGCTTACTTCTAGCCGTGCAAACAATAAGAACAAAAGAGTATACTTTGAACTTTTGATAGTGAAGGAAGAATATTCTATTTATTGTCCTGGACAACATTCTTGTATATCAGTGTTAAACAAATGAGCAAAACGAAAGCAAATTGGCGAGATTCCTTTTCTGAGAGCCTTTTTTCAAAGACAAAAGTATAATAAAATGTTTAAATACAATCATATGTATCTTTCTTTACGTAAATATTTTGGCGATCAGCAAGATCTGCAGCTACTTTTCTGATGAATTGAGTCGCTTAGAGCCGAATATATCTTTTTCCTTCTTCAGCATTGTGATGAAATTTGGTTAATGCTCAAGATCAAGGATTTGCTTGCTTATCACTGAAACGGTTATTGCACTAAGCAAAAAAGTATTTATTTCTTTTTTTTTTTTTTGTTAAAAATAAACATTTGATAGACAATGAATACAATTTTTATATTTT
This sequence comes from Glossina brevipalpis, assembly GCA_000671755.1. Lineage (NCBI taxonomy): Eukaryota > Metazoa > Arthropoda > Insecta > Diptera > Glossinidae > Glossina > Glossina brevipalpis. Next base: position 35,512 of record KK351061.1, read on the forward strand.
ATATGAAAGGTTATCGTAAACTGATGAGAAACTTTTGTGTTTTTTGCTGACTCTTTCACAACATTCTCAAAATATGAAGACCATACTCACGTAACATTTTAAAAAATATGAATAAATATTTTAAATAAACAAATGAAGTTTTCGATGACAGCTAAATTACGTAAGCATAAAACTCCTCAACCAAATTATCAAAGACCTGTAGCACTACATCAGTATCAGGTAACTTAGGGTCACTAAAAGCGATAAGTAAGATAGAAATTACAAATACAACTTGAGCCAACCCTGTGATATCTAACCTTCATTTGAAATCAATCAAAAACAATTCGTTTTACGCACGTGCACCAGCTGGTCGAACAGGCTTTCCCTATATTAGCCTTTAAGCGGCCATAAAATATACGTGGATGAGGCTTTGAGCCAATATTTTTTGTACTCTTTTGTCTACCGAATGCATATTTGTAAGCGGATCAATCTCAATTATTTGAATGAAATAATAAACGATTCTCATAACGGCTCTTCCAAAAGAATGGTACGGCTATGATGAGTATGCTACTAAGAAGATTGCGTTCATTTTTGTTTTATTGAAGATTAATTGAATCGTTTATATCTGCTCTGAATGATAAGTTAAAGTTTTCTGCGTATTGTGGCACGGTTCTAGATAATCGCGCTCGCTTTTTCACTCCAATTTGAAACAGTCTTCGTGTTTCAAGCTAATGACTCTGAGAATTGTAAACTATAGGTTTTGTTCAGTGGTGCGATTCTCACGTGTTATACTTATCATATTTTTTATTCCTTTTTTTTGATCAGCGGGCATTCTAGAACCATATATGTGGCTCTATTGCAAGCTATCAGGCATACAATGTGATGTAGGGGAAGAAACGTACATTGTATAAACTGCATGTGAATTTTAATAACTTCACTATTTTTTTTTTCTACCCGACATCGAAAGTTGGTGACATATGAATTCAGAGGATCGACGACGCACATATATATTTGATCAATATCAAATAGTGAGCTGGACTGGATTGAAATTTCATTCATTATTTCTTTTTCAGATAATGACGACGAGTATAAATGATTCGACCTCAGTTAAATATAGATTTCTAACTTGTTTCAAAATCTTTTCAATCATGAATTGAATGTGAATTTAACCGAACAAACATGATTTGATGACATTAGAGCCCTCTCTATCTAATGTAAAATTGGAAATCATCATGTAACATAAGGGTAATGTGTAAGGACGTTGTTATCTGTCGTCTAATTTTTACAACACGTTTGTTTTTTGTTTTGTCTTTATTATTAACAGGCATTACACCTTTTGTCCCTCCTCCGCAATATCATAGAACCATACCAAATTAAATTCTAAAAATTATGACCGACCACAAGCTCCTTTTGTGTTACTATGCTTCAAATAAAATCTTTTTTTTTCTCCTAATTCAGTCACTTTTCAGTGGATTAACATAATATATCGATTAACTTAATATTAATTGTAGCCTGTAACTGCGTTACGTGATATCATATCATGTAAGGAGTGATGACAAAATTTTATGTTCACTATCAAGGTGTTTATAAGGCTCTTATTTTATTGTTCCCTGAAAGGCTTACTTGCAGTTACATTTTTGTGTACGAGGTGATCATTTGTGACAAACATTTTAGTTCAGCATTACACGATGATAACATCAAAAGATGTAAACCGCTTTATAAAATTTTATTTTGATAATCCTTGTCTGAAGTCAAAAGTCACGAAAAAATATCATTAAATTTGCTATTCGTAGAAAGAATTTACAGTAGTAGTCAACATCTGTAACGTCATTTCATACATAACATCTTCACTACATATTAAAGAACTGCTTGTATGAAATATATGATCGTATGAAATTTGAAATTCGAAATTTAGAGAAAGTAATAGGGATCAGATTATTCTCAAAAAAAGTACTTATCCTTAAAAGGTACTTACACTTGAAATTACAAGATCCTAATATTTATGATATCCAAAAATTGACTCAAAATATCTATAATATAATTAATTTATTTGATTCGCCACAGCATTCGGGTGCGGCAAAAATTCGAGTAAAAATGGTCGAAAAATGCGGTGTGTTGTTCATTCTCTACAGTCGTTAGAATTACAGTAGAAACGATCATTTGTGAAGATACACCATTTTATTGTAAGCCGACGACGCCCATTGAGCAGACAATTTTGATACGTTCAATCTCGTTCCCCGTAAGATGTGCGAAGTCTATGTTTGACAAATACACGCACTTATACATACACATACGTTTTATAAACAATACGCAAACCCGCATACACATGTCAGTTGCACTAAGGCAAAAGCGTGAAACACAAAATCAGTTCCATAATAAATATTCTTTTAAATGCCCTTTTGTTAAAACAAAATGAAATAAACATTAAAAAAACGAGTATAACTAGGTGTCATTATATTCGTTTATTCTGCTTTTCATTTCATTAATTGTTCTCTACGAACGTAACTCATAATGGTCAATAGAAGCTAACGAATCTTAAAGCTGTCGAGTGGTTCTAATTAAACACAACTGAATGAATATTAGAATAAATGTTTGCTAACACATGAAGACAAACAAACAAGGTTTATTTGAATCGAATATGATTATTTCATACAGTGGACGACTAAGAAATCGGATCATTCCTTGAAATCTTAATGAAATATTAAGGTGAGCTTAGATATTCGATTAGATTTACTTCGCTTTATGTTGCACAACGAAATTATTCAAGTTGAACTCTCACAAAAAACTTGTGGTGCATTTTTAATTACCTTTGACGCAATTTCTGCCATTTAATTCGTTTGCAAAATATGTTCCCAAGGGACTCCACGTTGCGCATGTTTTACTGTAAACCTACTTCTTCTTCAGCTTTCCCAAGAAAAAAACCAAAGAATGTCAAGTCTGGCATACAAACATGCTAGACCTTATTTTCTGTTGTAAAGTTCGATGAACGGATTCTTTTGCAAATTTTTACAAGAATTATGGAAAATAGAATTTGGACTAATTTTTTGTTTTCTTTATAATGACTTGAAACAAAAAATGCGATAAGTGAAAGAGTAGTAATACTTTCATATAAATTGTTCACTTTTATGTAAACAAACAGTTGTTTTGTGCGCGACAACACCCTAAGCAACAGGTTTGTAAAATTTCATGTCAATATCTTCAGTAGTTGATGAGATATGTTTGTGAAATAGATGAAATTTGCAGTTCATCTCTAATGAACTCAAAATGATGCCCCCAAAGCGGATCTTTGGTTTTGATAATAGTCGAAAATCAGCCAGAAGTTAAATTTATCAAAAAGGTGGATTGCGGAACAATATGATTTGAATTTCTGGTGAAAAAGCCTTCAAGAATGAACACAGCTTGACAAGTTGCCCTATCTCAAAGCAAAGAGTAAGAGTTAAGGACAAACTCGATTTTATTATTTTATGTTGCTCTCTAAGTTCTAAATTCGAACGAAGCTTTCGGACTAAACCTGTTCGTAAATAATTGAAAATAATTAAAAAATTGAAACAACGAACAGAAATCGATTTTAAAATATCGCATTAATGTCACACCCAGTGCTAAGATGGAACTTTTGGCTTCCAGTGTAGACAGATATTATTGTTACCCTTGTAAAAACAGTAACGTCTGCAATGACTTCTCAAAATATATTTTTAAAAATCAACTAATTTAAATATAATTTATGTGTTTAGAGATCTGGGTGAAATTTGTTATACTTTAACTAGAGATAAGAAATGCTGGTAGATTGTTCTCTCAACACTATTGTGACATATTGCGTACATTCTCTCTCGGTTGACATTGTTTAATAATATATCGCCGAAAACAAAAAAAGAAAAGGAAAGTTGCAATACGATAACCATTCATTAACTAATGACGCAGCATGCAAACACACTTAAATCAATTTAAAAGTAATTTTGTATACACACACATACGCACACATACACACAGACACAACACTGCGGTTGTAATAAGAAATTTTGTTTATACGCCGGAAATTGCACGTTCGCGTTAATTTCGAATATTTTGTAAATTTTGTTTACCTGTAATATTGTGCATGAAAGTGAAATTAAAAATTTGAATTTAATATTTATTTTCTCTTCTTGGCAAAGGTATCCTGTGTTTGTGTTATAGGGGCGTTAGCACGTTTTGGTTTCCTTTCTGCGGTTTTCAATAAAAATCATATCTCATTGAAATGATCTATTATTTCTACACGTAGTATGTATGTGAGTAAGCGTTTACAAATGTGTTTCATTTGATTTTTAAGTATAAACGTTTCGACGAAAATGAAAGTAGAGCTATTACAATTGAATTTAATTTCGATTCATTCATCACGGGTTACCTATGGTTTCACCTACCGGAAATACTTTATTTAAAAAAGAAAAATACATTTAAAATTTATGATGATTTTTAAGGGTTTTTTCGCTTTCATTTTTAAGCCGAATGCTAGAAATTTAACCTAAATTTCTCATATTACCCAGCGACGAAACGAACAGAGTCTAAGAAAATCGATGAGTTTTCTTCTTTTTTTTTTCAATTGAAAAAAAGTTTGATTTTTTTTTTTTTACTTTTAATTGAGCGAAATATAGTGTGTTAAAGTAAAATTGAGTTTGAACTAAAATCTTAGTCTATAAGACCAGTAAAAAGTTATGCTCGCTTTGAGACGAATCTTGAACATCTATCAATTGAGATCGTTTCCTAAAGGTGCATTAAAATATTCATTTCGTATATAAATTGATTAAATATACATTTCATGATATATATTCATTTATTTATTATTAAAATTATTTTTTGTTCAATAATTAATAATAATATTTGTTTTGCTTTATCTCAGCTCACTTTGCATGTACGATGGAACTCTCTTTGCAAAAGTTAATCAGTTACAAAATGAAGAACAAAACTAGTCGACTTCCTTCCTTAGAGACCGTTGTGAAATGGAAGCGGAATTATTTTCGCTTTCTTTATATATATATATATATATATGTACATAACACATATATTTCGTTACGTTCATTTAGCACAATAATGATTATCTGGCCATTGTGTTGGTGTGTTTTTAAGTCTTGGAAAAATTCATTCAGCCTTTAATAATTTGTTGTAAATTTATATTTTCACCTTTACAGTGTGGAAAACTGTTTGTAAAAATTGTCTTTTTTTATACGTCCATTAGCTACGGTTACTTAGAGTATCAATGACCACTAACTACATCGTATTATCCATATTCTTGGCCATCGACTCGATACAAGAGCCGTTGTTAATTTTCTTTCTTTTTTTGCGCAAGATTGCACTTCATTTTATATCGTATAAACTAATACGTCCATCCCTTTTTATGACGCATCACTTAAGATTCTGTGCCAACAATAAATAGGAAATACTTTTTATGTTCTCATCTGCAAGATGGCGGGTTCAAAGTTTGAGATTTCTTAGAAATAATTATTTTCTGTGTATTAACTATTCATTACCAATGAGCTTGCAATAAGCAACTTCTCCTTTATGTATAGATTGACAATCCAAATTCATAGCGTCACATATTAGACTACATTAACTGTTATTTCTTTATATATACATCTCTAATAATAGCAGTCTTTTTGAAAAGCCTATTTAATTTACGATTGAATTAACCAAAAAAAAACCTCAAATAGCCTTTGTTCCAGTATTCTTGAAACGGAGAATGTACTCATACTTTTTCGCCTTTTTATAGCCATAACATACCTTAATTAATCTTCTTAGTTCGATTTTTACTTTTCTGTGTCAACTCTTCATAATTAGTTTTTTTGTCTGGTTGGTCATTCTTGCTTCGAAATCCGTGGGATTCAATGAAATCACAGAACTTTCGTGATATACTAATTTTGACTTTCTAAAGTGTGACAAACGAAACTGGGCCCAAAAACTGCGTGAGAACTCTCAAAGGCTACTTCTACAGATAAGGAGAAACAACAATACAACGAAAAGTCAATACTTTAAGACGAGATGCTAATTTGAGCAACTTGATCTCAATTAATTATCAATTGAAGCAAAATACTTGAAATAGTAGGGACACAAATCGTTTTATGTATTATTGCATCTTCATTTTTATTAATACTTTAACTTTTAATTGAAATATTATAATTTATCGGAAAGACATCCTTAGACTAACTTAAGTTAGATTTAATTGAAGCGACAGTTCGTATCAGAACAGTTCACGTAAGTTCAATGTGATGCCAACCCTGTAGCGAGGGTTGGATCTTATTTACATCTATAGACAACAACTCTTTAGCTACTAACAACTACATAGCAGACGGGGTATAACAATGACCATAAGGATAACAATAAGAATAAAAGTGAGAAGAAATATAGCAATGAAATAAGATTAAACCGCAAATTAAAATGGTTCTTATTCCTGCTTAAACCTATTTATATCTACACCTAGTTGGAAATTGAACAGAAAGATAGATAAAAACAGCACCGATCAAATGACGCTTCGTATGGCAGTTGTCGTTAACTGGACCTGCATGATAAGCACAAGGAAAGAAAGACCCTGCACGGAACCCAATCAACAGGACTGAAGCATTAACTTCTCCATTAATTAGTTTACTCGGAAAGCAAACATGGAGAGCCGGTATTCTCTTTTTTAAAGAGTGAAGGCACATTGTATATCTCTCCACTTGTCCCAAAGTCTCTGTATTCAATTTTGTTTATATTTCATTTGATTTGACTTGACTCTGGAGTGTATAATACTTAACAATAGATGAACTGGGAGCCGTCTCGGTCCAAATGTATGCCCACCTCTATAAATGGATTACAAGTGATAAATTTTGCTTCGTTTCTGTTTCGGGCCATTACTAACAAGATGCGATACAAAGGGAGAAACGCAGAAACGCAGTATCATATGCCTGGACTGCAAGAATTTAATGTTTTTTTTTCATATTCAATACTGAAAGGTGCATCATATTCATTCAGTAAAACTTTTGCAACGCGCGGAAACAGGCTTCTGAGGAAGGCTTCGGAGGTTGTCCTTTTTGGTCAGTGTCAAATTATGAATCGATCCGGGTAGTCCATCCGTCTATCTGTTTGTCCTTGTAATATCTACCGTAAATATTAAAATATCGGATTCGAACTTGAGAAAGCGTTGGAAAATTTTACAAGCGGGTTCGTAGAAAGGCCAAAACCGCTTACAAAGGCACGCCTACAATACGCAAAAGAAACTGAGAATCATAACTTCTTAAAAGTTTTTTTAGTTCGTAATAATAATAACAAATCGTTACAACATCAGATATAAAAACAAAAATTATCACGGATGTTTTACAGGGGGTATTGCAAAGCAGGAATAGGGGGCCATGACCCTCTATATTAGAAAGTTTGGAACTTCATGTTTTTTATATCTTTTCGAGTTTTTTTTTCAAAGATAAAACTGTGACTAGGGCTAAGTGTAATTTTGTTAGTTGTTTTTACTTAATTTAGAGTAAATTCTACGTCTACTCTGATTATTTGTAGCTCGGTTTCTTAACAGAAAAGATTAAAATATGTGCAGAGGTACTTAACCATTTTATGGATACTTATCAATTGAAGAAAAAAAAAAACAAAAACAAACAGCTCTCTTAAAATATCCTGAAAAGTGTCACAAGTGCTGCGCACACAAATTATATTCTAAATAGGGGCCGTAAAAATACAAAGAAACAAAAATAAATGAAAAATTTGTTAAGAGAACACTTTCATCTACGCGACTGCTAAAAAAATTACTACTACGGAAATAATCTCTGAATGCAATAAAAACAACTTCATAATAAACTGAAAGGAGCCAAGGAAGAGAAAGGAAATGCCTCCACCGAAAACCGAATGTTACAGCATAATTACAACAAGACACGGCTAGAATGACAAAATCAACAACAATCTAAATGGAAAGGAAAGCGAAAACTAATCAAAAAAAAAAAACAAAAAACATATGCAATCAATTGCAGATCCTTAGACCGCATAAAAACATCGTATAACCTGCCATAACTTGACACTTCTGCCTACAAATCTTAATATGACAGCGAGGGTATCGTTAAGTACAATATAATCAAATGTAGGAACCAAGAAGAAAAAACATAAAAATCACCAATAACACGCAACAATTTTATGATGCTTTTTAGGTATGAAACAACCAAGAATTTAGCGTCCAATTAATAAAAATTTTAGGACCACATTTGGTAACAATTCTAGCCATACCGCAGTTAAATATTTTTCTTTGACAAAAGGAACATGGAAAGCTGTTACTTAGAGTAACACAAACAAGCTCTCTTATGTTAAATAGGCTTTTAATACTAGGCAAACTTCTTTTTTTATTTGTGCTTTTGTTAAATATTGACTTTATCTGGTTTTCAAAATAAATTTTCTATTAAAAATTTTGACGAAATTTTTGAAATTTTTACGGCAAGCCTATCGCTATTTTAAAAATTTGGTCTATTTTATGTTTATGTTAAACCCTAAGAAGATTAATCCCAGATTAAGTGAGGTTAAATTTGTAAGAAATTACTTTACGAATCAGAGCAAGTCACGGCGCGTTTATAGAATTCTTTTTCGGCCCCATAAGACAGATAACCATAGTCCTTTGTTAGGACTTCTTGCACTAACAGCGCTACATTGACCTACTGATCCTATGACGTCATTGAGCCTTAAAAAAATAGATTTTTCAACATAAAGAAGATCTTAAGAAGTCTTCTTGAGCTGCTTTGTAATAAGGATTTAGTTTTTTTTTTTAAATCTTTCTCACTTTTAACCAAAGACAAAGAAGAAAGCTGATCTTAATTAAAGGTACGCTTAACGCAAGATTAAATGAGGTTAAGTCCAAGTAGAAGCAGAGCTTTTACCTCGACTAATTTTTCGATAAATTTTAATAATTTCTACATATAAATGTTTTAAGAAACTTTTCTTTGTTAATTAACCTTGAACGAGATCAAGTGAGATTAGGTTGAAGTGAATCTTTTTGGGAACTCGCCATTTGAATTAAAGTAAAAAACTAAAGTAATAAGAACTTAAGCTCTTCTTAATAATTATTTTCCATAATTTTAAGATCTTTTGAACTTTAAAGCAAATCGAGTGGAAAAGTTTAACTTAAAAAAAAGTTTACTTAAAAGCAAAAGCAGCCTCCACCTTTCCAGATAACAAGTCTATTTAGACGAATGATAGCTGAGTTATGAAGCTATTTAAGTTAAAGTTAATTCAAGATTATTTGTTTTTTTTGACAATAAAATATCGGTTAATGTAACAGTTAAATAAATTTTAGTTTCTAATTCAACCCAATGTTTGTTGGTCTTTATTATCTCTTCCCTTCAATTTGGTTTCCTTGAACTTTGTTTTGTTTTTTTTTGCTAATTTTTTTCCTCATTTATTCATATTTTGTTTCACATTTAAAACGAAAAATTTCTTCTCTTCTATGAACTGCGATAACCCGAAATTTTTAAAAGAATACAATTAACATTAACCCCTGCATTGTATACGCAGATTAAAGAGTAATCGTTATGCAGACGCAATACATATCTAGACGCTCTGATTAAAATTTCACATACATCGGGGTATTAAGTAAATATTAAAAAGATGCAATCGCACTAGCATACGTAATATGTGTGCCTTTATGTTGACAGACGGAGGATAGAATTAACAAAGAAGACAGAAAGTTATACAAGATTCTAAGGCGATTCGTTATTATTTTTCATCGAAACTCGAACATTGCGTACAAAAAAATTATATTATTGTTGTCAATAATAAGCGAATTATGCCATTTTTTCACATAACTTTCTGCGAAACAATTAAGAGCATTTTTTGGGCTTAATCTCTTCATTAGAAACTTCCGGTTTTGGATGGTTATTCAAATAATGGTTTTCTCAGGTTTTTCAGAAGAAATGATGTTCAGCGGTCATAAATTCTTTTTATCTATCGAGTTATTGGTAGAATAATTTTAAGAGATGTTACATTTCATATCAAAATATTGTCCATTATTAGCTCAATTTCGTGGCAGCATACGATTTGTGAGCCGAAAAACGTTTCTATATTTCAGGTTACTCATCAAAGAATTCACTTTTAGGTATCGTCATAACAATAAAGTCGCTGGTCAGATCGGCAATAGGTAACCATAATAATTATTAGATTAGAGCAAATGATAATCAGGAAAAACAGTGTCCGATGAGTATAGCAGAAAACACATTTCGTTTCTGAAATTTTCTTACAAAACCCGTGCATCAACTGGAAGTGCGCTGACATGTTGAGAATTCACTTTTTTCCGTTTTTTATTGTAATCCTTTTTCTTTTAATATTTAGCTCAATTGAATCAGCTCTGACTTTCTTATGTTTGCAGCTGGATATAGGTTCTGTTCTTCGAACGGTGTCAAATATAAAGCATGCCCTTGAGGTCGCCGTGAATATTGAAAGGTGAACAAGTTTAGTCGATAATTTTTTATTATTGACTAGCCATTACGTTATTAACCGTTTTGTTTGAAGGGTGCCAATCGATATCAGTAACAGTTTTTTCGACTAAAAGAGTAAGACTAACATTTTCAATCAATGGTTCGATTTAATCGAAGCTCTCTCCGTAACATCACAGTATCATCTAATGCCCCTATCCCTTAGAATTAATGCACGCTTCTAATGTGTCAGATAAATCTTAAAATAATTTTAAGACTTTTTTCCTAAAGAATAAGTAATGAATTTAAAAGAATGACAAAGTAATTGTTCTATTGACCGTTGTTGTAATATAATATAAAATAACTATTTTTTTTAAATTTTTCTGTTGTTAATTGATTTATAAATATCCAGGGGTTAGGGAAATGATTACTTCGAACTTCATGTCTATTTTGTTATCACTTTACTTAAAAGCAAACCTTTTTGTAATTTATTCAATAGTTTGCTTAAGTTATCATTTATTTGTCTGCTTCTTTGACAAATGACGCCGAATTTTTAAATACTTTGAACTTGAATTTCAATATCAGAACTAAATGACTCGCGCTACTTAGATAATTCAAGTCATTATAATGACATTGAATTTTCTTTAGTGACTTAGTTAATATAGGTTTAGGTGTATGTATATGAGGAGAACACAACCGAAAAAATTGTCATTATACTCCCCAAGTTAATTACATTCAAATGTTCAAAAGTGAAAATGAAGAGAATAGGAGTAGAATCTAGAAAATTGTTTACTTGGCCCGTCTAGATAGTGACATTCATTAGCTTTATTAAATCAAACTTATGAATAAATAGAAGAACTTTCATCTCGTATTTTATTTTGTCCCAGTTGTCGCAGCTTGCAAAATCTACGCCTTTTTAATTTTTACCAAAAAACATTAAGTTGAAATTCTTTTCTTCGAATTGATATTAAAGCGCTGAAATTCCATTCTGAAGACTGATTTGAAAACGAATAATTTGTGCTCACAAATATACTTTCACTGACTAAGAAATAAAAACAGCTTCGAAAGAAAACCTAAAACCCTTACTAATATGCTCGCAGTTAGCAGAAACGTCTCGGATTGAGCTTCTAGAGTTAGGTAATACAGGCATGTGTTACGGAACCTCTAAGAATTATTATTATTAATTAATAATCCCACTCCCGAAGAAGGGAGCTCACTATGTTTATTTTGTCGTTGGTGTGCAATTTCCAGAAATACTCGAAGGTATCTTTGATCAACGCAAGATTTTGAGTTGGTTTAAGCTGCTTCCTGTGTTCAGCTGCCCATTCTTAAACCACTTACGGTGTCAAAACTGAAGTGTTTGGTATGTTATCAATATATTCTTAAATAAGCATCGTAAGTGCAGTGGGCTTAGAAAGCTATATTTGAACACAATATATAGTGTTAAGCAACTATAGCTTACTAGCCCCATAGCAGCTGTCGATTTGAAAGTTAATATAAACATTAAGAACGTCCATTTAGAAATGAAAGTAAAAAAGGTGTAGTCGGTTTACAAACATGCCAGCAAAATGCTGTAATTTTTAAGGTCTCAGCGGTGTTTGAGTTCCAACTTGGCAAAAATATATCGATCCGGTTCACCAACTGATATGCCTACATTAATCCAAATGTTTTCTACTTGTATTTTGGCATAATTTTCTACAATTGCAGATAGTCAGGTAAAAATTGCTAAAAATGATATTTGAATTCATCTAAAAGTTCACTTTAGAAATTATTCCGCTTGTTTAATCAACACACTTATGCTTAACCAAAAAAGCTTTCCATTGAGATTATTTTCTACATAAGCATTAGCGTATCTCTACGTTTGCAACGTATTAAAATATTATAAACTTTTGCATTAATAAAGAATTGTAGTTTACTAAATAAACAAACAAAGGTTACCGAAAAACCTTTAGAATGAATTTGTTTTAAGCGAGAGTAATTCCTGTCTGTATAATCCATGCAAACACCAGAAATTACTTACGAAATTATATATCATTTTTAGGAAAGTTTATTTAATAATATAAAGCATCGATTCCATTTGAAGCGAACATTAAGGAAATCCATGTTTTCAATAGACGGAAAGACAAATGTACGGACTAATACAAGTAAATATGACTCAACAAACAGGGGATTAAGCTTGGGAAAGAACGTAGGTACGGACAAATGTACAGAAAAAGCAGACGAAAGAACCATAGATCAATCGATTCGGTTATTTAGTCCTGAACGAAATACACAAGTTTACCGTATGTATTTCATGTTGTTTCCGCAATAAATTTTTGTGCGCATTGATATAATATTTTATAAACTCGACACTGATTTCTAATACTCTCTTCTTTTATAAGTATTCAGATCGACATAAAAAGCCAACTATTTCAGAACCTTTAAGTGAAAAAAAAACCAACAAATATTCAGGAACAAATGATGCTGATGAGAAGAGCGTTTAAAAATAATAACCGATAGTCTGCAAAGAACAGAACAAAGGCTTCGTCTAACCGAAAGAAGATGATCATCAATTAGAAACATGTTGCGAAATTTTGTAGTAAAACAGGATTCAAACTTTAATATAAGAAAAAAACTCTAGTTGTGATCGTTACTGTTGTAGGTTTTTTTTTTTGTTTCGCAAAGAAAAGGAAGATTCTTTCTTTTTCATTATTTATGTAACAAATGTCCAGAGAAAGTATTATATAAAAAGCATGAGATTCTTAAGCAGGCAGCAGAAAAACGCTACCTAACCTGCCAAGTCCTTTACATAAAAGAATACAAAGGATAAATTCAGTATTTTGTTTTTATGTTTCTTTTTTTTTTTGTCATTTATTTACTCTGTATTGGTTGAAGAAGATATTAATTTTTTTATCTGTATTGCAAAATAATAATGCAATCGGAAAATGAGGTTCAAATGAACTTTTCTTTCTGTATAAGAGAACAACATCTGTTACTGGCCTGGTGTAATGTATATGAATATATTCATAGAGCCAAATTTTTTTTCCAAAGCAATAAGAAAACATTAAAGTGATGCTGATTGTGTAAATTGAGTTGCCAGCGATCCGGTGACAGATTGTAATCTAAATCTGCTTTAACCACAAAAGACCATCTTTAGCAAAATTGTTAAATGTTTTGATTTTCAATCTGATGCTAAATATTATTTCCGTTTTTTCATAAACGTTCACATTGATAGTTTGCTTTAAGTAGTGGACACTTGTGAGAATATTTTCCAGTCACTCAAGTGTTTCATGAAATAAGAAATCATTAAAAGATTTATACGATAATTTTGAATTCATTTCAACAAATTCTTTCATTTTAGTCTTTTTATGTTTTTATCATTTTCTCTAATCGTTAAAGTCATTTGATATTGTCGCTCCAGTATGTCTATACGATCATGCATTGTTTTAAATAAAAATAAATGAAATGATGATGAATTTATTAAAATTATTAATAAAGCACCTACTGTCAAATAAATATCAGGAATGATTTCTTATAAGGGCTTAGATTATTTTTCTAAACAATGCATTCACATCAGCTGTTGAAGTAGTTATTGAGTTTTTCTTCCCAGCTATTTTCCGGAATTGCTTTGCTAGCATTGAAAGTCTATTGCTTGCAAAAATGTATTTTTTCCGAACAGACTCTTTTTGCCTTGTATGCTACTTTGCTACGGGCGCATAGTTCATTCGCTATTGGTCCACATATCTTGTTAAAGAAAAGCCGTTGAATCGTAACTTTTATGAAGATTCACTTAAAATAAAAGTCTAAAGTTTCATTTCATTTCATACCCACTTTTTGTCGAGTAAGATCATTGTAATTATATATATTTTTTTTATGTATATCATATTAGCGACATAGAAAGCTACAAAGGAAAGAATCGATGGTGAATACCTATCACTTGTAAGAAGCGTATGATTGCTGGTCTTAAACTTCGGACAAAAAAGCCGATTAAAATCGTTTTCAGATAACGTCCAAAATTAATCGTAACAGATTTATGAGACGTAATGAAAACCTTCAAACCAAATTTTAGTTGAATGAGTTGTAGGATTATATAAACTACAAGTTACAATTGTTGCTCTATTGTGGACGAGGTCAAAGGCGTATATTTTTTTACTTACTTTGAAATTAGTGTCTGCTAGGAATAGTAAATTGTATTCTTTTATTTTATGGGCATGGTTATAAGTGAGTCATTTGATCTGTGACTGTCAACTGAGCTTTTTGCGACAGTCAGAAAAACACGTCAATAGTTACCAGAGTTACCAGCGTTTGCAATAAAAATAAGGATTAATTAGTAGAAGACGACCATAACTGTTGCTCGGCGTTTAAACGAAAAGCGACAACTGCCGAAAGATAATCATTTTAGTTCCGAGACTTTGAACTAAACACTTTTTTGAAAGTTGGCAACAACTGAATGTAAGCAGAAACATTGCTGAGTTAAATATTGCGCATTAGTAATGCCCTTCGAGACTTTACAAAGAAAAACTAAACTTTTTTCTATCAGAATTTTCAATACGAGTACGTACTACAGACCGATTGAAAAACTTAAGGTAATGAATGTAAGTTAATGAAGAAATAGATGAGTTGTTTGATTTACTATGAAAGATGAAAACTAACAGTAATTATGTGCTAAACTGGCCAACTGATGCGTTAAAAAAAGATGGAAACGCCTACTCTACAGTAGAGGAAAAGTTAAAATTAAGGTCAGCAGGATGAGTATTAAGGTTTCAAAGCGATATATACATTCAGCAAACAGAACAAAAAGATTAATTATGTATAATAGGATAACAGATACACAATAGCGCACAATTATTAAATAAATAATGTGTGGGAATACATTTTTACATAACTGCCCCGCACAACATTGCATTGTATCGTAAATGAAGGTTAAGCGGGCATAAGGGAAAAAATTCAAAAAAATTGTTGCTAATTCATATTCATTATGAATTTGTCGATCACTTTTCCTTACATGTTTTTACACTTGTTCGTCGATATTTGTTTCAGCGGAAAAAACTACAACAGCTAAGGAGCTGTCGATCTCGGTACTGTTAACGTGACTGGCATTGTCTCTCTTTCTAATAAATTGTGCATTTTCACTTTCCCATGGCAGTCATAACGCGGTACAATAAAGATAATAACAACGCTTTGTTATCCTTTCTCATATGCCAGAGCAAAGAAAAAATCGAAAAAATTTATTTTTTCAGTTGCTCT
Source organism: Glossina brevipalpis (assembly GCA_000671755.1). NCBI lineage: Eukaryota > Metazoa > Arthropoda > Insecta > Diptera > Glossinidae > Glossina > Glossina brevipalpis. The sequence continues at coordinate 51,111 of KK351061.1, forward strand.
CGCATTGTCACCGCAAACCTTAACAAATCGTTTAGTGAAACTGAGAAAATTGTATAAATTTTGCTCAACACTTACCAGTCAACCAGTCATCCAGGCAGCCAACATGTATTCACATCTCTCCATGTGCAAGTGTTAGGTGCAAACATCTCCAATTTCTTAAACATCCTGTTGCTTGCCACGAAACGAATATTTGTTATATATAGTTGTGATTGCTTTTCTTCTCATAGTTTTTATTGTTTTTGTTAACGTTAGTTCTATACTCCACCATAACTACCAGAGAGACATCGATTTTGCAGGTGCCACACACACAGAAAACAAACTACGAAAGAAAATAAAAATGTTATGAAATTCTTTTAATGCACGATTTTTTTTTAAATTTGAAAGGATTCTGTTTGTCATTACATTTTTTGTGAATTTGTGTTTATATCTGTTCCATCTTAATAGTAATTCTGCACAATTTTGCTGTCTAATGATTTTTTTTTACAACATAAGCCTGTTGTCTGTCTGTTGTTTTTGATTAACTTTCATCGCCAACTAAGAGTAAAATAAAATAAAATAAACAAAATATCAAGTACCTAGCAAGTAACCATAGAAGGATAACGAACAACTCGAGGGAATCTTCTAGCCATCGTTATACCAAAATTCGCCTTTCCGTTTATAGACCCACAGAGAACATATACATCCTAAGCATCTGCGGTGAGATGCATCCACAGTAATATCTTTAAAAATTGGAGACGACACCATTGCAATATGAACTTATGCTCATCTTAAGGATTGTAAATTTGTCCGTGTACTCTGAAAAATCAAGGTTATTATCATGTGATCTTGCAGATTTGAAAAATATTAAATATGAATCCGCTATTATCCTGCTTCGAACCTAAGAAAACTTTTTGCAGGGAATTTTGTGGTAGAACAACACGTGACCATGTACGATTGACCTGTAAGTGTGATTAATATCACCACTTTCGCTACGAGAAACTTTCGAGGCCTTTAGATTCGCACACTTGAAACCACACAAAGCTATGAGTTTTGATCGTAAGTAGTACACTACATCACTAAGTAGCGACGAATTCGTCCGTTAAAAAAGAGTCTCTTCCCAAGCTGGGAACTTACATTGATAAAAAATTGGACGTATCGCGTCATTAGCAAAAGCAGAGTTTGCTGTCTTCACTACGTTTGTAACGGTTTACGGAAGGGTAGTATAGTTGACAAGACTTTGCAGCAAAAGTCGCATCAGCATTGATGTTAAGGTTTTTTTCTTTGACGACGGATAAGTAGATAGATGGACATCGTTTTTGACCAAAAATTTCTTTGAAGTCGTTAAAGACAAAGGTATAATTATACCTTTATAAGATAATAGCGATAAAGATCAATTAGAAAAGTTCCTGACTTTAAAGTGAGAGAGAATTTTATCAGCGGATATGAAGAAGTATGAATAGGTAAAGCTTAAATCCACCACCACCAATTTGTGCAAAAATTTCAGAAATTCTAACAAAATCTATTATATTTTATTTTCCTCCCATTAAAACAGTAGTCGAAATTACTCGGCCTTATTTCCTTATCTTAGCTTAGACAGTTGTCTATTAATGCAACAAAAATGTTCACACAATTTGTTATATTTTAGTTATGTATATCTAGTTCGTATATTTAGTTCGTTACGAAATACAGGAACACATAAACTCTGCTGTGTTTACATCCTGTACACGTTTCGAGAGTCTGTGCTAACATTAAATGCATAACGTAACTAAGTAAATATTAAAGATGACCATAAACATAACATAAACGCTTAAGTTAAGATATAACAACAGGTTGTTAGATGTAAACAAATATGTTGAGGTTTTGTAGAACATATTGAATAAGAAAACTAGTGACTCTTCTTTCTTTTGTTCGAAAAAATGAGAGGAAAGATATGCGCTGTAAAATAAACCTCCAACAGCTGCTTTGCCAAAATTTCAAAAACTAAATTCAATGGTCATCCAACACGCTGGAAAGATATAAATTTAAAAAGCAAATATTAATATTATTTGAAAACTGTCTAGTTTCACTTACAGTGCGTCAAAGAGATTAAGACAAACAAGAAAATGAATCCAATCAAAACATAGCTTGACCGAGAAATATTCCCATATTAACCAAATCTTTTTGTTAACACATAATTGGAAATTCATTAAAAGAAATTCAAGATTTTTTTGACTTTTCTCTTCTTGTGGGTAGGAGAAGAACAAACCAATGTAATGTAAAGCAAGACTTGTGAAAATTGAAACCTCAAGATACGAACAAGTGTAAGTTTAGAGCCTTCAAGCAGGATATCAATGAACGTTAGACAAGTTAAGAAGACAAGAGAAAATAATTTGAAAATTTTCACAAAAATCTTAAATACACAATATTTGCAGAATACCGGATACAGACGTAAGGGATCAAATTGCATTTAAAAATATATTTAAAAAAACAATTTTTGTTTTAATTCATTGCGAAGAACGTAACGCTTGACCGTTTCCTAAAAAACTTTTTAAATAAACACTATATAGTCTTCAGACCTACAACTAAGAAGCTGAGCTCTTCTTTCCTTTTGAAGACAGCCAAAAAGCTCAGAAGATACAAAGTAAAGTCTTTATTGATCTGGGAAGTTAACTCGATTTAGTTGCTCTATGGGCTTGTGCGTCCGTTCTGATCACCGTCTGTCTTCCGTTCTTGAAGTTCATTTTCATTAGAATGTTCAAAATTGAGAAATCTCAGAAAATTCTTTTGGTATTAGCTTTATTGGAAAGTTAACGGCTGCAAAAAGCAAAAAAAAATGGGAATGTGGAGAATATCTTAGCCGTTAATGAGTAGTAATTTAAAGAGATAGTTTGAGAGGAAGTATATTGAAGTATATTTTTGATACAAAAAATTTTGATGCAAATTTCTGAACCATTGCTCATTAATCATTCGTCCATCCGACAGTCTGTTCATTTGTTCTTCGGCGTTAAACATTTGTACATGAAAAAATTGAAGTAGAAAATTTATGTTTTCACTGTTAATGTTTTAATGTTAAAATTTTTAGTATATAAAGTATTAAATAATGATTTAATAGATAAAAATTAATAAATGAAAAGAAGAGAATTTATAATTCCGGGCAGACATCAGTCTGAAAATCCTTTTCGAACATTTTCGAAAGCCGTTTAAAACCTTAGTAAAGCTAAATCAAAATTTTCGCTATCAGCCTATAATGCAAAGCAGGAAGTGAATGGTAACGTGCTTCAAACATTAACAAGTAAGACCAATTTTCATATATTGAATTGGCAAAAAAGTAAGCTCGGTCTTTGATTTTTTTTTTTTTTTTGAAAGATTTTGCTCCCCTTTTAATTATTTTCTTTCGGTGACGGACATCCATAATTCGCTGCAAAGTGATTAGAGTTCCTTTAGGTGTTTCCAATTATAGCCAAGTAAAACCAAACAATAAAGCATTTCCTTTCATCTAACTGCAACCATTGATGATTAACAAAAGAGTTTTATTTTTTGTTGCTGTTTTACTTTGAAAAATTAAAGACTATCAGGAAAAGTATGAAATACGAGAACCTACTCCTTTTGTAGTTTTACGTAAGGCGTTTTATAATATAGAAAATTGTTTTCTTTTTCTTTTTTTTTTTGCTACACCGGAGTCAAGGTGAGTCTTAAAAAAGATTTGTAAAACAATTTTTCATTTATCATCGTTGAACTTTACGACTAAATGTCAAATGCAAGTGTTTCATTAATGTTCATTGGATGTGCGACTTGTTCGACTATGTTTAGGAATTCCTTTCTTTAACCATTAGCGTCACTGTGTATATTAAGTTTGTTATTCGTTCAGAAGGGGGAGCGCATATATGTGTCAGATCTTCAGATTTAACAAGTCAACCTTATTGCCTTTTTATTGTCCGTAAATCTTAAAAAAGAAAAATATATAAAAACAATCCTTGTGTGTGTGTGTGAAAAGAAATAATCTAAGCGAAAATTTTAAATTGAAATTTGATTATAGCGTAGAAAGGCATCTAAGATTCGACTCAAACATTTCGTTCCTTTTTTTCTTTTCGCTTTTGTGAAACTATTTTCTTTGTAACTCTTTTCTGTTTCATTTGCGGGTGTGTTGTCATCTACTTTGAGTTTTTAGTTTTAGTTTTTATTCTTTAGTTTAAGGGTTGAACGCTTGATGTATAGGTTGTGGGAAATTTTTCTGTTATTTAATCCTTTCTCTTTATTTTCAAAACTAATGTGTCACTTGTTTTTTTATTTTTATTGATTCTCCTGAAATATTGTATAAGATGTTATCAGTAACATGGGAAAAATACGTCATTTAGTCATTTGAAGGATGACTCTGTGTGGAAAGAGACTGAAGATGTCGACAACGCACACCTTTCTCTTTGGCCAAGTCGGAACGTTTTGAATATGAAAATACTTTAGACCGCTTGCATATACGTCAAACGGAAAGTTCATGGTCCCGAAATGAAGAAGAGTTAAAAACAGCATCCTGCTCTTCACCATATGGCCATCAGTTACAACCCATATCAGAGTTTGCAGGTTCTGTAAGACAAAGTCAACATATTTTAGGTTCAGAATCGGGAAACCTCTCTGAGACTGAAAATTTCTTTTCTGCCTCCGCTCACTTTTTGCGTGATCGTCCAGGATTTTTACAGTTTTTTGCTCCTCAAAATCGACCAACAGGTTTGCTGCAAGAACAGCAGCAGCCATATTCGGCGTCGATAGAAACACAAACAGAAAGCAGTTTTCTTTATCCCATTTATTCCCCGAGTTTGCAACGATGGAAAAGTGAAGCACGTGATGATCTATCAGGTGAGAGTTCCGCCGCTCTTACGCCGAGAGATTTGAGTTGGCGTAATTCTACTCGGCTTTCTCAAAGAAGTGGGAGTGAGGCAACGCCTGCCACCACCAGCGCTAGAAGCTTTCCAGTAATTTCCACTACCAGTGCGACCGCGAGGCGTTTTGAGCTCCTGACTCCGGCTTCGACTTATCATGCCACGGAATCGTTAGTTCACTCACCACATCCGCCAAGATATTCGAACGAGTATCTGGACAAAGCTCGCAAATTTGGTGATGTTGTGACCGTACGCAAACCTGGTCTTAGCGTCGGACCTACCAAAAACCCAAATTGTTCTTGTGAATGCTGTCAACGTTGGCTTAATGAACGTTTCATGTTACGTGGACACGCTTTCTCTTTAGCGATCTTCCTAAAATTCAAATTCTATTCATTTGTCTAGATTGCATTACACTGTTGAAATATTATGTATTATAAACTCTGAACTAACCAACGATCCTAATTAAGAATCGTTTCATATTCAATACTAATCTATAAGTTTTCATGTTCCTAACAAAGAAAAATAAAAGTTAAAAAATAAGTTTTTATTTTACATGAAAATCTCTTTTCCTCGTTCAGGAATCTTAAATCCAAACCACATGCACAAATGGTAAGCTTTTGCAAATCGAGCCAAAAATATTTCATTAAAAATTTGTACACAATTTTGTGTTTTTATAAAATTTTCTTTTACTATTTTATTTGCGACGTCTGGAGCTGCCAGCTACTTCTTTGGCTGACCAACAATTAAAAAGAACTACAATCCGTGCAACAAGCGTCTCGCTTCACCTGCAACTAGATGGTATGTCATATGATTTTTAAGGTAACCAGAATTTTTTACTGACCAAGCAGCATAGAAGATAAGTAAGAACGTCAACAGGCTTGTTTTTTAATCGCAAACTTATCTCACATCTTCTTATTTTGGTTTTACTCCTAACTAAAGCTGCCTCCACTAAGGGTATGCACTCATCTTATTTTTATTACTTTTAGTTTATATTTATTTCAGTAGTTACTTAATTATTTCTATTCTTGATTTATATGTGTACATGAGTTTAACAGAAATAATAGCTCACAAATACCAATATTGGCAATGAAATTTTACAGAATTTTCTTAAGTTGTTATATAGAGTTATATATATGTATGTGACTGCAACAGGCAAAATCGATATGATCTCAATTAGAGAAATTAAGTATCTTTCCTCTAAAATATAAACATTTTTTTGCTTATTTATAAAGCTCAAGATGGTAAACAAAACAATGCATTTAAGCGTAAACAGGTGTATACTTAACAAAACTTTGACTTGCTCTCTCTCTCTCTCTCACTATTTCTTCCTTCAAACCAGAGACAATGAAAAATAACACGTGCTCTAACTCCCTAAGAAAAAAGTACAACAACTAACTAACAACTGGTTTTTTTGAAACTTAATGACAACGCTCTCCAATAGCTTTAAATACACAAACAAAATTCTAAGCTTTTATAAGGGGTTACTATAGTTAACCCTTTTAATGGCTGACGGATTCCCTCTATATATTATTTTACACATATACTTATCACACACGCTTAAATTAACATGAAGATAGCGGCCATTGACACATGTCATCTCTTTTGTATACATTCAGCCATTTACTCACTTCTGTTCTATGCTTAACTTGTTAGCAGAAAAACATCACATATGCAAGGTTGTCTCTCTGAAAAGTATAAGAGAGGGAATATTCTAAATGTAACGTTAGAGAAAGATATATAAAAGAGTTACTCTTTCAACAAACGAAGGGGAAATTTACCTCTTTATTATAGATGCGCTTTAAAGTTAAAGAGAATTTGAAAATATTTACGGCAGCATTAAGTAAAGTCTCTGAGAGAAGAGTTTTATTGTGTTCTGTATATATAGCAAGAAAGTGAAAGTTGTTATTGTATTTTTTTTCTTTCACGATATGCTTGTATGTAACAGAGTTTATTTACTAAAAGGGTGAAAATGGATGTTGAGAGCATTTTTCTATAGACAACAGCAAATTTATCGATTATCTTTTCAGTTAAAAATACTATAGGAAAGATAGAGATAGAGCGAGAGACATATATATTAAATAATGTGCGTGAATTTACATTAATGTGCAACTCTTTCTTCTTAATAGGGTTAAGAATTGGTAGCACAAAGAATATAATTTTTGTTGTTGTCTATCTCTTTGTATTTTACTTTATCTACATTTGCTGGTGGGAGAGGCGGAGTTTAATCAATAATGGGTAAATAAATTGCCAAAAGCATTATTTAAGTCTTTAATGGAAATTTTTTTATCAATCTCGAGGTATATTAAACACGTCTTGCCAATTGCTTCTAAATCATAAAAACACATTTCGGAGATCCTAACGAGTAAAAATATTTTTAAGCGACGTAAATAGCGCAATTCATTTATTACATTTTTAATTCGAGAAGACTTAAGATATGAAACCTCAACAAATTTTATATGAATATTCCGATTCCAGTTTTCGATATGTCTTAAAGTGCGTTACAAACTATCAAAAAAAATTTAATTTCACGTTCAAGGTCCGTCACCGCCAAAACCCATACAGTCTCCCCACACACATACACATCATGACAACTACGGAACCTGAACAAGGAAACGAAATTAGATTTTTCTGATAATTTATAGACTCTTTTAAGACGTATTGAAAACCTGAAGTACCTTTTGTAAGCTATCTTCACTTTAGTATGTGTTTTAACCGTTAAAATACACTTGTGCTCTTAATCATTAGCTCTCAGACATAACCGTTGATTCTTAAAAAGGGAGGATCTGTTTAGGTACTATTTAGACCTTCAGTTCTTACATAAGCGGTAGGCAATGCTCTTTGTATTAGAAGTATAGCATAATGTTCTGCTACTATCAAAACTATGTTATTCTACAAAGCGTTATTTCTTGATCCTTTTGTCAGGAAGATGTTAATAAACCTACCAATTATATGCAAGACACATATATTCTTTACGGATTTCAAATTCTGAATCGATCTAAACATGTCTCGTCGTCCGTCTGTATATACGTCTGTGGTGAATATTCGCTTAGCCACAAAAATTAAGATGTCGTCTTCAATATTCAATATTCAATTTTTTTAATATGAATTTTATGGGCGCAAAATATTCGGCCACAACCGAATGTAACTTACTTAATAGATTAAGATTAAAGAGATTACAATTACAATAGAAGCGTTTTTGTGTTATATACTACTACTGGATTAATCTTAAGGAAAAGTTTTTATAATAATTAATATTTACAAATTTTTTGCTAATTTTGCATGGGTTAAGAAGACTGCACCGTCCAATCTTTTCAACAAAAGTTGTATAGATTTTTGAAGAATTTTGATAGAATATTTATGTTTTTTTTGATTAAGTGAATATAATAATATTTTTTAAAAATACTTGCATCATTAGAAAATCAAATTCATGACTTCATATAAGGGCTTATTTGATTTATTTGTTAAAGACCGGATATCTTTTGTGTCAAAGATTTTCGTGTAAAATTCAAATCAAACGAAAAAATTTTGAACAATTAGTTAAATCATGCTCTCACTTTATAAACGCTCCTCTATATCAAGTGATATATGCTTTGATAAGCCTTACTAGCTTCTATGACATGCATCTAAACGAGTGTATATGACAGGAATTCATGTCACAATGGCTTTATATTTAATAACGCATAAAACGGCTTAACTGCTCATCTGTAGTAATGATAATAAAAACGTTGTCACAATATGCGATCTTTTGTCCATTACAATGGCACTAAATATGACAATTGTGTACAATTGACCGCCATTGTTAAAGATTTCCGGTTAGTTTTCTGTGTAAACACTGAGTTATATTAAACTCTCTCTTCATTTCTTTCCTTACGTTATTAATATGCTATTGCTGTTGCTGTTGTTGTTGATGTTGCTGTTGCTGCTTAATCGCTAACAAGCCCGCCTATCAGTGTTAATATGATTTGTATGTTAAATTAAAATTGAAAACAACAAACAAATGCTTTTTTCAAAAGAAAATGATATCTGTACGTAAACCTTATACTCACTCCCAGATAATCCAAGTTGTTGTTGTTGTTGTTGTTGTTGTTGAACAATGATCTTTGAATGATAGCTTGTTTAGTTAATTTCTTGCATATTATAGCTATCGTGTGAACGTTATTTAGGCTTAACTTGACTTAACTTAGGGAAAGAGTAAATTTGTCCCTTCTTTGAGTGTTTCTCACAATGTTCCCTTCCCTTTAGCTTTTCATAGTCAATTAAGTTTTCGATATATTCATACTCGAATTGTTCAGTTTGGTGTCTCGTGTGTGCTCTTTTTCTTTTTAGCTATATTTCTCATGATCGTTTTTGTTTTGTTGATTAATTTAATCAAATTGTTATTCGTATTCATTCGTGACGTTTTCTTACAATTTTACAAATTTCTTTTTTTTTTTATATTTATGTCATTTTACAATGTCTTAACGTCATGTTAACAAAGACTTGAATTATGTGGGAATTTCAGCTCAATTTCGTGTCGTATTATCAATCGTTGCATGTTTTCTTTATTTTTAATAATCTCGAAAAGTCTCGATGAAGTTTTCAAGAATTAATTCGCTACATTTGCACCCAGTAGCGAGTTTATCCAAAATTTATCATTATTACCTCGTTTGACATCCATCTTTCGTATGCTTTTAAGCACGTGATGAGTTTAAGAAAGTTTGAACATTAACAACACTCGCAATAAAATTTGATCAAAAGCAAAGACAAAAAATTTTCAAAAAGAATACGACAGATTGTATGTGAATCTAGCACAGTACGAAGGAGGTACAAATAAAAAGAGGACGTTTCTCAAGCGGCGCCTGTCATTTTTATAATCTTTTGTTGACGAGTTCTAGTGGTTTTAGCGATGTTACCTTTCTTAGTTTCAAAACATTGGAAAACTCTGAATTAAAGTCTGGCTTCGTTTCGAAAATCTGTCATTCAAAGCGTTATTCAACATTAATCACTACTTATTCTCCTCTTTTTCGCAGACTTTTGCTTGACATGCTAGGCTGAAGTTATCATATTATTAGCTGAAGGTCTTGAAAATTTTCCTTAATTGTATCGCCTACCAATGACCTTGCCATGGTCAATGTGAATGACTTGACTTTACTTAGTCTTGGTTTAGAATCTGATTGACAGCCGGACAGGTATCACTTGTCGCATACTATCCATTAAAAGGGCAAAAACAAAATTAATATAGATAACAGTAAAAATTTGTAATTATTTAGAGCTCGTGTTAGCCACCATTTACTGGATAATCATCATTATAATTACGAGTTATTGACTTTCCCTTTTCAGTTTTCAAGAAAAAGTGAATTTTTTGTTCTTCATGCAAGAGTTTAACATATGTTGGGTGAGTTTAGTTTTTTCATTTTTTATTTTTTAATAGTTTTTGTTTCGAAGGATTAAGACTTTGTTTCGTTGTACAAATGTTTGACGGCTTCTTTGCAAAGGTTTTGTTAGGAGTTAAACAATCGCGTTAGTACAGTATTAAAAGCGATGCCATTAACAGATGATATTGGAGGCAACGCCTTTACCTGTGTTTCACTAACCACGAACACCAGTTGTTTAAAGCAATTTTAATTATCTTATTAAATTATATATTTTTTTCTAATTCTAAGAATATTTTCATGTTTTTAAAAATAGAAAGAATACAACAAAGTTGATGGCATTTAGTAGGAGCTCTTTTTAAGTCGTTGGGAGATAAAAAGCGGAACAATATTTCATGAACATAGTGGGTGAGGTGACCCTTACGAGTTCTATACCAGCACTAACTTCGAAAGTTTCCTTGAGATGTACTGCAAAAGAAGATCAAGTGTTACCGCATTGAACATTATCATGCGCTTTTGCCTATTTCGGTTTTTCCTTGGATGTTCAGTTACGCAAGTTGTTCGCGGTTTTTCAATGATGATTTTGTACCTTTTGAGAAGTTCCTACTACTCTACGCTCTTCTCGATGCTTGGGATGCGCAATAATTTATTGAACTGCAGATTACCGTAACATATCATCCACCACAATTCACCAGCATGTTTCTTCGAAAGAAAAAGTACCGGGTTGTCACATATGCTGTAATATGGAGCTTAAAACTAAAAGCAATACCCAGCACGCAATATCTTTTGAACATTTTTTAAAACTTTTGTATACTATCCTATCTGAAGGCGGTTGGCTTGAAGGCATGTCTTCTGTAGGTTAGTTTTACCTTCACTACAGAAACAGTCTAAGATATAAACATTTCCTTCTCAGTTAACTTAATAAATATCACCGGTATCACCGACTCACCGGGTTTATTGGACACAATGGAGTGCTCCTAGCCGTTCTTCTACAAACATTATACTCATAAAACTCAGGCAATGTAGATATAAGTCAGAGCTTTTCAGCCTGTGTTGAAGTCCTTTATGTACTGTTTGAAACCATCTTTTTTTTTGCCTAACTGAGCATATTTTCACATCGACTTTTTCGATAGCCATCATTGTATATATCGACTAACAAGAGACAAAGACAATGTTAATATGTATCCATCTTCCAGCGATGGATATAAAAAACAAATCTTTTATTTGTTATATGTTCCCTATCTCGTAAAAAAATAAAAGGAAAGAACAACCACCTGCAAAAGTTTGAAAAAACATTTAAACACTAACGTATATGGTTCTGAGCGTACCCTTCAACAAACACTAGAGATTGTGTGCCAAACTTATCAAAATTTATACAAAGTTTTAACTAAACCTCATCCTAAACAAATTTCACACATAAAGGATGTAAGTTTATATATATGTATGCATAAAAAGATAATGTAAACTACACTTCCTTTCTCTCCCCAAAGCTGTAAAGCAACGAGAGCATGATGTTGAAATATACGGTAAACCACGAAAATACGTGAAATTCATTAACAGAAAAACCTCTGAAATAACAATAAAAACAAACCTATGACTACATTAAACATAATTATCCTTAAGTAAATATGAAAAACACACACACTGTTGTTCATATAGATTTTACTGCGCACCTCAGTTTGTATTTAACAGAAAGATTTCTATTTTTGTTGTTGTTGTTTTTGCCATCCATTGATAAATACAGAGAAACCCTTCCAAAGAAATCCTTTCTTTGTATTTACCTTTTCGGTGTTTATTTTTTCATTCATTTTTTATTCTATTAAATATTTAACTCTAATTATCAGAGCGCTTCTCTTTGCGTTTCTGTGGCGGTGAAATTATTTCATTTCACAAATTTCACAAATTTTCTTCTTTGTTTTTGTTTTTTAGTTTGTGTTAACCGCAGTTTATGGTTTATTTTAACAACCACTTGTTAATTTGTTTGTTTATTAGTCACGCGTGCTAGATCGCTGATCGCCGGTAAGACAAAAGGATTCATTGGCGGAGCGCAATGGGAAGGACGTGTGTTTGTTTCATGTTTATGAGAATTACGAGAATTTTCGAGATTATTATACAATCAATGAATAAATATAATAAACTTTGTTTTTTTTCTGATGAGCAATGTGGTAAGCTTGGACTTAGAGTCGACGATTTGTCATTCGACCGTTAATTTTAATTGGTAGCGTTTTAAGTGTAGCTTTTACGGCACCGTAAACAGAGCAAATGTCTTTTTCTGGATTTCGAGGCTTGCTTACTCTCGTGGACTGTATCGTTTCATTCAAAACTTTGAGGATGTTTTACAATTTGTACCAGTTACACACTCCGGATATTTTTGGCACAATCGCTTCTTTCCTTCTCACTTACGTTGCAATTGTTAAAGCTAACCTTCCATTTAAATTCTTGTGTGGCGCAATTTCTTCTATATTTCCTATTATTGGGCCTGTGCGCATGGTTCATATCTTATTCATTGTTCATTATATACTATTGTCAGTCGTCTTGCCGACCGATGTTCGTAGTCATTGTGTTGTTTCCGTATATATATCTTAGCGCTTAAAATTGCATGATTTTGGTCTTCACTCGGGTATGTTTGTTAAGCCAGTCCGTTGAAACGTCCGAAAATGTTATATTTTGATATGTTGTTGTGTTGATAAGTTCGGTGAAGCGTTTTCATGGCGAAGCAATATTCGTGTCTATAATATGAAATTTGCTGCTGTTGTTTTTGTACAAATATTGTTATTTTTATTTACGTAACACAATCGGAAGAGTATGCAGAGAAAGTATAGTATGAACTTCGGTAAGGTTCAACTTTAATGAAAAACCCTTCATTTCAGAAAGCTTGCGATAAGTATTCCTGGAAGCTATAAAGATAACCACAAATATAAAACGCAAAGGCATTCGTAGTAACAACTATAAAATCTATAAATTTTTATTTATCGAATTCAACGTGATCGGACTACAAATTTGTCGTAACATGTCGAATAATTTATCAACATTTGTTTAAAGCAGGCGGACATCGGACCTACCGCACTCACCGCAAGGTCATTAAAAATTCCTTAAGTTATTTAAATGTGAATATTTTCCACTATTTTGTTAAAACACTGAAATATACTTTACATGCTCTTCTAAATCATTGAAAGTGACAAATGGAAACTTCGCTTATGTTTAAAATTAATGACACGTGAGTGGTGTTCGTAAGCGAACACGAAGTAAAATATTAAGAAAAGAAAAAATGAATGAATAAGGAGAAGTTAACACCATCCAACCATCCAACCATCTAAACATAATAACAAGGCATAAAATCTCAAATATTAAAAGAATTTTAAATGATCTTCGCCTGTCTGTCTCACCAGCAAGTATTTAAGAATTTCAAACAAATAAATTTTTTTAATGCTTAACAAGAAAACACGCATTAAAATGCCATAAATGTGTATATAAAAAATATTACCCTTTAGATAAAAAACAAAAACAAAAAGAAAAAGAAAAAGAAGAAAGAGAAGCTATTAGGGTTAACAGCCATAATCAACAAATAAAGACAACACTTTAATGATAAAGCAACGCCTTTGAGTTCAAAGTCTCAACACCTTCCTTTTCATTGTCGTTTTCTAAAGGAACTTTTTTTCACTAAATCTTCTTTAGAGACCCTATTCTTTCTGCCGCAGAATAGTTTCCCCTTTCATCCACGTATTAAATTGTAAAAAGACAATGTGCGGGTTTTGTTTGTTGGTGTTGTTATCAAAACCATAATCTGCTACTTTATACAAAACGTGTAAGTGAATGTTTACGCGATGCCTTAATCCTCTCCTCTGCGATCTTGTCGATGATCTTTAATAGAAGCTAAAAAGGAAAGAGTTTGTCTTGTTTGTTATTAGACGCTATGAAGCACGTTTAACGCCGTGTAACCCTTAATTTATTTGTTTATTTTCATTTGATGTCGATGTTTAAGAAACAGAAAGTTATGTGTACACCGTTGGCGGTCCCCTTGCTTAACCCTTGTGTTTTTGTTTCTATTCTTAGTTAAATGATGAATGCCATCGTAACTTAAGAACTTAATTATCAAAATTTCATCATACTAATGAAGCGCAAGACACTGTTGATTAGCGCGGAAACACCCCCTTCTCTCATTTTCAAATAATCATTGCTATCATCATGACTGCTTATACTACGAACCTTCAAAACGAGCTTATTTTGTTTCAAAACTAAAAAAACAAATTCTTGTCTGACTTCTTAGTTTTCATAGGCGTTCTTCGGCTGTATAAATTATTTTTCTCGTTAAAGTCTCGTTATTCGCTGAACATATGTTCTTAATTTCATATATTATTATATATTGACGTGTGTCAGATCAGTTATCCTCAGTCAGTCCGTCAATCTGAGCCTGAACTGCCTGTAACAGTATTAGTATAATAGACAGCAGTGTTGAAAAAGTATTTCGAGCTTTTTATATAAGTTGTTTTTAAAAACTGATTAATGTGAGTGATAAAGTGGATTTTTCCCAACACGTGTTATATTTCCTTAGTGATATACCTTCTAAAGGAACGAATTCTGTTAGAGATTTGGATTTAAACAAAAAAAAAACAAAGCTTTGGGTATGTTTTTGTGTGCAGAGTAATAAAGTATGAGATAGTTTTCAAACTGGAGAAGAATTTACTTCGTTTTTTTATTACTTAATAAAATACATATATAGTAACCAACTTTAAATTGGTTCGGATGAAATTGCTTACCATCAGTCAATCGAAAGATCGTAAATGTTAAGAGTACGAATGAGTTTCCGTCAATTGTTTTAGTGGAATTACACATTTACTATCAAACAAAGAAAAATTTATATTCGGCTGTGCGAATACTTTCTATCCACCACTTTATCTTAAAAAAAGCTAAAAAAGGCTACTTTTTAATAGGTGGGCAGATTTTTCATTCATTTTCTTGCGATATTGTGAACACTCTTTGGTCCATTTTCAATACCAACCTGCATGCAAGAACTTTCAATGTTTTTGCCAAATTTGAAATCGATCTCCTCATTTTTGCAGACGGGAAAATGTTTACCACAGACATTACAAAAACGTATGCTGATAAAGAATACATATAATTCGTGGGGCCTCGGAAATTACCTTCTGGGCATTATACTCTCACCTTCAATGCTGGGTATAGAAATAGTAAAATAAATAATGAAAGAATATTCGCATTCATATTCGCAAGTCTCCACAGTCACCAAACCAAAGCCAATACTGCCAACACGGCTGAAAAAGCTGAAAATCAGGGAAGCTAATCCTTCTCACAAATTGAAATTAAAATTTTAAATTTTATATGTATTTTAGTAAGTCATGTAAGTCAATAGTAGGCACTAGAGAGGTGAACTGCGATCTACAAGAAGAAGTGCAAAACAAACTTTTTAAAAGCAAGAGAAACGTTAATAGTTTGCCAATGATTTCGATAGCCGCGTTTTATTACAAGAAAATAATTTATCCGATTTAAGATAGATAAATAAGACTATCGAACCAAGTTGATTAAATAAATACATTTAAGAGTTCCATAAATGTTAGCCAATGTATAAAAATTAGAAAAATTCATTACTCAAAACCAACATATTTAGCAACTGAACTGATTCAATTATTTAGAACGGACTCAATTAGCCATAAGTCTACTTATTTACTTAGCTACTCAACTGTCAATCTGTCCATTTGCTATTCATTCGTCTGTACAGTCAGCTATCTATCCGTCTGTCGGTCCACCAGTGGGACTTTTCGCCTGTATGACTATTACTGTGTCCGTCATTGCAAGATTATTGGTAAGAAAATTGAGGAGAAAATTGAAACTTATATTCTTATTTGACGACAGCAAATTGAGTTAGTAAATTACACATCCTTAGAGTCGAATACAAGTGAAGTAGTTATTAAATTCTAATTTATAATTATATTTTAGTATAGTAGATATTAAAATTTAGATCAAATGTTTATCAACACTACTTAAATTTTTGGTTCAGATGGGCATCGCGCCCACAACAAAATAGTTTACAATTTAATGTCTTACTTTGCATCGGCAATTATGAAGGTTCCGACACAAAACGAAAATATAAATTCGTTATCTCTTTTCATAATTAGAACATAATTTATTCAATCTTCATAAAAATTACCGTATAATGGTTGCGTACGAACCGAAGTTTATTACAAGAGACGTAATCGTTATTGTGACGGTATTGTTTTATTTCTGTTTCTGTTATCATTAAAGTGTATTTCCCTGTTTGCCAACTGAGATTTAAGGGTTGTGAGACTTAAATGGAACTAAACGTAAATAGAAAACACAGAATAATTTTCTATACATATCGTCTTATAAATGTAATCGAACTCAATTTTTGTAACATAACCGTAACAACATAATGTATTCGTATGTGACCAAATATCTGTGATGATAATCATAGTCTTTCAATGAATTTGATAGAAACGAACGCATAACAATATCTTCAATGCTTTTATAAGAGTATTGCATGCTCAGGCTTTGGTTATGATTTCATATATGATTTTGTGTATAATAAATGAAATAAAAAAGAAAATGAATTGATTGCTTCTTCATACACATAATAGGTCCCCCAACTACGCACGAATGCGTGTTTACTGAAAATCTTGAAAATGACAAGACATCAAAAATCGCAAGAATTTCGTCTATCAATATAGTTATACAGAATTAATATTTCATTTATTCATATTTATGATTTTCTTATGCATATTCATGTTTCTTTACCTATAATATATATACATACTGATGTTTATTAATAACAGAAATAAGTACGAGGGTGATCCGACAAACATCCGGTCCAATGTATAGATACGTTGTATCGTACGTATATGCAATACTACATCATATATTTCCTAAAAGGATGGACAGGAAAGCTTTGAGCTATGATCGTGTGCAAAGAAACAAAACAGGCGTTGCGAGGATATTACGGTCGAACGTTCGTGAATGTTTCACTTCATAAGCCGTTTCATGACTAGGAATGAAGTATAAATCCATCATTTGCGACGAACGAATATACGAAACAATGAACTCACGGAAGAAAATCTGCTCGAAAGAAAACGAAGGCGGTACCGAGCACCGAGTGTCAAGATCAAGGAAACAAATACTCAATGATGATGGCATGTGGGAGAATTGACATATTTGGCGAAAAAGTAAGTATCGCTTCAAGTTAAGTTCTTGTCCGTTTTAGTTCAACTCAAGCTCGACTCACTTAATATAGCACTCTCAACTTATTTTCTCTTTTCAAAAATGGTTTGCTGACAGAAGATTCGGCGACATTGAAGAAATTGTTGATTGATGGCTATTTTGAACTCGACGGTTCGCACTACAAACACTATACGGGAAATATTGAGAACCATTTTTAATAGTGAACCAAAAGTGCTAAAACGAGACTATGCACAGCATTAAAGAAATATTGTGCAACTCACTGTAACGATTGCGTTCATCGCATGTAATATGTCTTCAACCATATTGGCAGAATATTTACTCAAATGAATATCATTCACTTATACAATCACTTAGGAATTTATAAAAAAATTAAATTAAATTTTTTATTTAAAAAGAGTCATTGTAATTAAATTCGTACATTTTTCCTCTTAACAACTGTTCTAGACAACGACAGGCACTCTTTTAATTTTACAAAATTTCCGTAAATTTATTATTTATGAATTGTTTTTGTTTCTAAAATACAATAAATGAAACAATAAAGAATTAAATGTAAATACATTTCAAATTTATTAAAATTTTCATGTTGAAAAGGTAAGTAGGTATAACACCTAAAAAGAAATCTCATGATGTATATATATTCATGAACAGGAGTAAATCTAGAACCCATCTAGGTTTATCCGTCCGTTTATCTACCCCCTTGTTGGTAATAATTACGATATAAAATTAAAATTTGGCAAAAAAATATTGAAGGCTTATGTAAAATAGTATTGAAAATGGGCCAAAACGGTCAAAGGATACAACCACAGTACAATATGAATATTATTTCTGTTTTCTGGGTTTTTTGCTCATTGCTCATAAACCAGGACAGATACGTAATAAAAATTTTCTAAGGGTTTGTTACAAAAATGGAAAGAATCAACCACGCCCCTTTAAATTTATGGAATATTGAAATTTGCTTTTTTTTATGTTTATGTAAGACAATGGTGGTGAGTGTAAAAGATTCGGAACAGACGAATATAGTTTTTTAGTTCTTTTTTTTATATAAAATAGCACTAAAACAAATTTATAATCTCCTAAAATAAGCAGTAAATTTAATTTTATTAGGAAGGGTTAGTTATTTCATGTATCGAGTAAGCTTAGCTACGTGCTGAAAAGTGCACACTTAATCTATAAACACTAAGAAAAACAAATGATCCAAATCATGTGTTTATAAAAATCACTTACTTCTGAATGAATTTTAAAAATTAAATTAAATTAATTAACGAAATTTAAAAAATTTAGTTAATCGTTTTTGTTTGACAGGGCGAATGGAATGTTCTGAAACTAGTTAAGGGTGTAAAAACTATTTAGTTTCGAAATTTATTTTTCACTTTTCTAAAAATTAATTATTTATTAATAGTAGCAGCTAGGCCGTACATTACTAAAATTAAATTTATTTACATAAACGTTGTTTTAGCCCTTTTCTTAACGACTGAACGTCGTTGATTAGTTTACATTATAGGGGTAGATATCTTTATATACGCTTCTATACGTGTTCTCATAGTTTGTCTTACGTCAATTGTTGGGAGGAAATGCAACTGTTTAACTGACCATTACTAATGTTAAAAAGACACTTTTATTGTTTTTATAATCATTTTTTAGTATGGAAAGCGTCTTTCTATTTCATCTATTCTTACTGTTGGAAATGTATATTCTCATCTTAAGGAATTCTTTTGTAAAAAATTATTACAAATAGATCATTAAAAACACCATTTCACCATCTTTCTGAATTAAGCGTCGAAAAAACCACTAGCCTTTTCAAAACTCGCTACAAAACGACACATTTTTTGATACCACCACAATGAAAGCGGCATTCAGACAGGCAACGACTCGTCCTTTGAAACAAGTAACATAGAAAGAACTTCTGTGATTACAGCGAGTCGAATACCACATCCCTATTCAGTCTTTATAGTGCTATATAGTTTTTGGCAATTTGTAATCTATTGTTGTCATATATTAGAGTATCATTTAAATTCACTTAAATACTTCCTCTAATCTCTTTGCTTTTGAATCATTTCTATTTCTTTTTATTTCCAAGTTATTCTCAAATCCTTCAGAAGTAGTAATAAAGAGCCAAATGAATTTGTAAGCAAGATGTCTTCTGCTTCTTTTTCCTTTCTTCTTTACTTTTATCACCTTCTCTTTCTGTCTTGCTCCTCATTTGTCGCTCTCTTTCTTTCTCAATCTCTTGTCACCATCTTAAAGTGGCGGACCCAACACAAATAGTGTTTTGATAAATATTTTATAATAAGTACTTGCAACATAAGCTTCTCATTTGATGTAAAACCTAAAGCCAACACTTTGATGTGGAAAAGTTCTCCTATTATCTCACACAACTGGATACCATCTAAGCCTTCTCTTAAAAATCCATATAAATTAATATACATTTGTAATAGTAAAATGTTTTTCAAGCAAAAGTAAATTGAAAAAAATACGATACGACCCTAAAACTTTTGATTAATGGCGAATTTTTTCGAAAATCGCGAATACTCGAAATCGTGGGCACCTATAAAGAATTTAGCAATTTTTGGTACTCACATACACAAAGTGGTACTGTCAGTAGGTTTATTAAGCCCAGATTTACAGGTACGAGTATATCAAAACCTTCAGCTAAGCTGTAAAGGATTGCCGTAAATATGCTACAGGGCTGGTAGGAACTGGTGCAGAACGTTAGACTGTGAGAAGCAGTCGTGTATAATTTGGACTATAAAGAATCGAGAACGGGCGGGATGTCTTTTGAAATCTATACATGAATATTCTAAAAGCCATTGAGAATGCATTAACTTGTTTAAAAAGACGATGTTGCATATAAAATGCAACTGAAACCACTATGGGATGACTGAGCTACTTGTAGTAGACTCAGGCGGAATTGGAGACATGTGAAATTATTCTTTCTTTCTTTGTGAATGTGTTTTTTTGAAATCCGTACATTTTCAGTGAAACGATTGAAATTGAAAATGTTATTAAAAAAATATTGAATTTTGTAATTTTTGGTAGAACTGGATCAAAAAACTGATTGTTAGTTATTTTCCAGATCTTGGGAATTTGCTTTATTAATGCTGAATTCGGCATTATAATAACTCATAGAAACGATGAAATATATAAATTTTCTTGTTTTGTACTTAATATCGATATTCGTTTGGAAAGTTCAGCCAAAGGTGAAAAGCGGAATTGAGCAAATGTCCTACAGAGCTTCAAAGTTTCGAATTTTATGATAAGTTTCTACACCTGTTATGGATCCTGTATTACTTTACAGAACTTTAACTCACTTTAACTTTTGTCTTCACCGAAGTAGACGATGAGCAAGTTGCTCGCTTTGTAGCAAAGCTGCATTTGCTTTTGCGAAAGATTTGATCCGCCTTTGGAATCTCTTGCTTTTTTTTTGTTCAATTAAATTCAGATGATTGACTTTGAAAATATACGATCTTAATAAGAAACTGATCTGAAATTGAATTCGACCGTCTTACAGAAAGCGGAATCATCTCAATTTTCAAAACTGTGTGGTTCGTTTCTCTCATTATAAATTCAACGCATTATTACGTTGTCTCAAAAAATGCTTGAATCCAACATGATACGTATATAATAACATGTAAATAATAATTAGAGACGTAGAGAATTTTCCTGGGTCTTTTGGGTATGTCTTCTGTTGCGTCTATTTTTTATTTGCACTTGTGTGCTTTTCGAAATAAAAGAAAGCAACAAATAAATAAACTAAAAGGATATAAAGCAAAGTACCTTGCGATAGAAAATGAAATCTCTTTCGTTTTTTCCTCTTAAAGTTCAAGGGTAACGGTCGATGGAAAAGTTGGAGAAAGAAATGATAGTAAACCAAACCCTTAAATGTTTATTTATAGTAAGTATATGGATTTGTATTTTTGCCTTGTTCCTAAGCAAAGGTTTTCCCGTCTCTAAAAATTCTGATAAAAAAAATTCATTTTTACGCAATTCATGTTTTTTTTTGCGATGTATTTGAAATAAACATAATTTCATAAAAAGCATTTTTAACTCTGATGAGGTAACAAGACGCATTACATTCTATTCAGTATTTGTTTATTTAAAAAAATGTATGTTTAACTTTGAACAGTTCACGGGCACGTACTTTGATGGGATCATATTTCTGTTTTTTTTTCCAGTTTTTAATATCTTATAACAACAATAAAGGACGACAAGACACATGTTAAGGACATTTTATCTACTTTGCTGACCGTTAGCTAAAATAATATTTCTCTGTTTGTTTTCAGCCAGTTTCTGACAAGAACCTAAGGCGACCAATTCGACTAGTGCTCTCTTTAGTTGTAAAGACATTCCAGCAGTAAAAAGGGGTGAATTTCGATATCACGTAAATATACAAGGACTTTCTGTTCTATACATATTTTATATATATATATATATATATTATGTAATACGTTGTAACTCTAGCTATTCCCATACAATTCAACTGAAATGAGTAAATATTACAAAACCCGACCTAACTGTCTATACCTTAAACTTTATGTGAATTTGAGAACATGAGTACACATATAATAAAAACACATGTACTTTCATGTTGTATTTGTATTAGAAAGCATCAGAGTAGTACTTAAAGAGAAAAATGTTAGCATTTTATAGACAACTCTAAGCCTACTTCTATTTTAAAAAACTTTCGAGAGAGCAGGTAAAGAATATTACAATCGTTTTAGATAATTTTGTAATTTCTCCACGCCATTGTTTACGTTACTGCATACGCGATTCGCCGAATTGCGCGATATATTGACAATCTATACAAAAAAAATATATTATTTTGTTAATGCATTAAATTATATGTTAGTAAATTACCTTCAATTATAGCCCTATTTAGTAACGTCGATTATTTCTTCTTGACATACACGTACAGTTCTGCCTTAGCCCAATGTTGAGATTGAAAAGTTTTGCCGCGAGGTTCGCGCTAGAGTACCAAATTAGAGAGTTTCTCTCAAAACAGATCACAGGCAAACAAGATCGCGGACTTAACAGACACTCACGGATATACAATAACAGAATACTTTTGTCAGAAGCTTATTTAAGTAGCATTTAAAGATTTTCTTTCATCGGTGAGCATGGGACTGCTTACAACATTTAAATTTTTCGGTAAAATTTGCGCTGTCTCTTTCTTCAAATTTAATAATTTCGATCTTTTCACATGTGTTTGATCACTAAACGTCTCATTGTGAAAGCATTTATTCACTTGAGTATGAGATATAAATGAAAAATGACGCGATTTATACCTGTGATGATTAGTTGCAAGTTTAGTCATGATTATGTTTTAGTATGATTATTATGGTAATTACTGATGATTTTTTGGATGAAAGTCTAAATTTTTATGGTGATTTTTCAACCAAAAACTTTATTATTTGTTTATATAGAATCATTCTAATACAGAAATTTATGCTGACTTGTAGGTCTATATGAAAGTTTCATATTCTACCAATACTTGTGTTATTTTAGAAAAAGACAAAGAGAGGAAAAAAATAAAAGCAAACCACCACACATACACATACACATATGTCATATAGAATAAGACGTCTCGTTTAAACATAAGGGTTAGAAGTGACAATAAAACCAATAACAAGGAAAAAGGACACATAAAGGCTAAACAAACCAGATGACGTTTAAAAGAAATATTTTCCTTGAAAAAAAATGGTTTTAAAAGTTTTTAAGGGTAAATAATGCCGTTTGCGTAAAGCTTCATCAACACTAAGGCGCAGAACAGTTTATGAACGTATGACTTAAGAAAAGGGTGCTCCGCATTTATATAAACAAGAACCTATTGATTTTTTCCTTTAATAACCCTTAGTTTCGCTCTCAAACTTTTTCAAAATATATTGCGTCATTTCGCGATTTTGTTCCTATTTAAATGGAAGTTTACTTCATCTTTAGATGATTTAAAAGACTGTTTTTTTGTTTTTTTTTGAAAAGTCTAATCCTTTACTTGTATTACAAATTTTTCTACAATATTATGACTAATTAGGGAAATAACTTCTGGTTGGCTCTAAAAAGTAGGCAAGCCTTCTAGTAACAAACCATATTAAGATAACGGACATTTTATAAAGTATTAAAATTTGTTTTTAACCCTTTAATGTTTAATGTGAAATTTCAATCAACCCCTTCTTTTTGATGAATCATAGAATGCCATTTTATAATCATACGGAACTGTTACCCTGAACTCATTGAAAACTGCGTTTGAATCTTTGCTACGCTTGTATTTGCACTAAGTAACCAATGGAGAAGAAAAAGCATTAAATCACTATACCGAAGTATGATCATTTTATCAATTTTTTCGCAACATTTATAAATACGTACTCGAAGATATTCTAAAAGTGGATCGGTTCAAGGTTTCATTATTTTAAGGGGCAACATCACTGCAAATTTTTACAAGTATTTTTTTGACTTAACAGCTGCTTGGAAATACATGAAAAAAAATTCATTACGTGCAACTAGACTGTCGGGGTCACATGAATACCTATTGAGAAATTGTAGCCTAAAATCTTATTTATTAACCTCAAATCTCTCTAGCAAACTAACAAAGAAAGAATTCAGGTTTATTTAAGAGCATTTTCAAACTAAAACACATCAATGTAGCTTAACAGAAACAGCCGTTATGCGAATATAAGGCTGAGAACGACGAGAAAGCATTTCTTGCTTCTGACAAGAAATTACGCGTATTTGAGAAATTTTTAATTTTAATGAAGAATATTGTACAAGTTAACGGAAACTTTATTTAAAATCCCACAGTGATCAAACTAAAAGACTATCGTCTCTGCAAATTGATTTATTCAATAATTAGACTCTACCTTTAACAATAATAAACAATAGTACCTGATACCTCTTCTCAACTATCCGATAAGTTCCCACACAATTTTGTAAACATAAAACATTTCATTTTACTTTGTAACAATAATTTAATAATAAAATCAGTTGCAGTCAAGTACTCAAACTATAAACGTGTTTTAATTTAACTTACGTTTTCAGGGCTTTTTGTCTATCATTTGAACTTTAATTTATTACATTATAAAAACAATATTGCTAGAATCCAAAAACAGCTTCCAAAACCTAAAAATATATAAGTATGAAACATCCGTAAAGAAAAACTTGTGAAGAATACTCTTCGTCAATGTAAAAGCCTTTACTTTTTCTCAGCGATTTTATGATTTCGCCTTAATGTTCTAAATTTTTTTCCTTTTTGGATATTCATATATTTGAAAATAAAATATTCATCTTTTTCCACAAGCTCAGTGGTTAACGTTTTCCAAAAATTTAGGGGCCTAAACTTTAAAATTCAGTTTACTTACACTTCTTTTGCCGGAAGTTTTTCCTGACAGCGTTCACGGAAATAATAGGTTATATCGAACAGGAGGTGATGTTTTAATTGCCGTTGTTTTTTTTGTTCGCTATACTTTTTTTAACTCCTAACTGCTCTTGATATTGAATTTATTGCTTCTCTTGTGAAATTGGTAAACAAAAACTATTTTTAACTCATTCCTACATTCTTCCAAATGCAAATCTTTCTATCTGTATGAAACGTCCTGTTTTTATTCGAGATATTGCTGAAGCTTCTAAACTCACTGATATTGTCATAATGTTTAGGCATTTCAACTTACCGCACATCAATTGACCCCTCACTGATAATTCAGTCTCTATGGTCCATATCATGGTATCTGATAAAGCTAATTTGTTTATCAACGATATTTTTGAATTCAATCCTCTTCTATTTCTGATTGGAATGGAATACTTTTAGACCTTAGCTTTGACAATTTGCATTGATTACATTCAACATTTTTTCTTGCACTTCTACTGCAGGTACTCCTTGAAACATCCTAACTTACTAAATCTTACTCCTTCGAATTTAAAGCATGGCTTTATAGAGAAAACAAATGTAATTTACAGGATTTAAAAAAAATATTTTCTAGAGTTATATTTTCACGTTTATATTTTCATATACTGTGTGTAAGATAGTATGTATCAAATATAATTTTTATAATTGTTTTTCAGTAATAAACAACAACTTACCTAAGAATTTTGTAGAAATGTTTCCAAGAGGAATATTAATATAAAATATGAAAGTTACAAAATAAGAAAGAGCAAACAGACCGATCTCACTGAATGGATTCAGGAGCTGACGTTGATTAAGACCTAAGTTAACCTTTGACGGAGGAACAAATTGAGAATCGCTGTTTCGTAATAGATCTATTCAATTCCCTCGAACCAGCAAAACCCGTGAATATTTAATCTGTTCAATTGGCGAAAAAGAAACCCCAGTATCCTGCCCTTTCTTAAAGAGCACAACGAAATTTCCAGATTTTTGTTCTTAGCTTTCACAAATTTAGCCTAACTATTGAGCATGGAGCACAGCACCGCATGAATTTTTTCTGCTTATTCTGGTTGAAATCAGATACAGATATTTAAGTGATCAGAATACGCAACAGACAAAAAACAAAAGAAAACTTATTCACGTCTATGAATACAAAATGCTCAGTTTTGTTAAAAGAAAATGTCGTCCGACTGCATAAATTGCGTGACCTGTAAATAAGTTTAACAGCAACTTCTCTTACGTGAATGCATATTTGTCTTTATCACAGTGCAGATATTTACATTAGCGGGAAAGACGTTGGTTGCGACAAACATTTAGCTGAAGCGGTTGTTGTGTAGGGAAGAGTAAAAAACTATTTCATAAACTAAATGTGCCTACCTTCTCTCTCCCTTTCACACTCTCTTTCTTACTCCCTCTTTCTCTCTATCTCTTTCTCTCTATCCCTCATTTTATCCTTTATTATATTCTGTTTATAATCGAAGACGAGGGAAAATTCTTCGTTTCACTATCTTCTACAGAGTTGAAAACGTATGGTTTTAGACACTAGCGTAGATGAAATGATGAATGAGTTAAGCGTGTGAATACTCATTTTTGCATATACGTACGTAATCTCAACCAGTTTTTCTCATTTTTCATTGGGTATATATGCTTGCAGATATCAACCACGAACTTTAATTATTACGGGCTTTATTCAGAAATAATTTTTATTATAAATGATTTCCAAATTTCGTAAATCTCTTTTAATATTCTATTCCGGTTAATTAATTAATTGATTACGTGTCTTCGTCGACTTGGATGACCTAAGTGACCATCTTTTATCGTTTCTTCATTCGAATCTAGGACTTATCTGCCCAAGTTTTCTCTTTTCAGATGCATGAAAAGCGTTCATTACTCTGCTTAATTGCGGTGTAGTTTCACATAATAGATGATCTAGAAGCCTTTGCCGTAGATTAGAAATTAAAATTTTCATACTCATATATATTGACGTTTGAGAGTAACTTGCACGTATATTTGTGTCATTCAAATGAACAAACTATTTATTTGTTAATCGTATTTTTTCAACAATTTTTGAGAATTTTTTCGTTTTTTTAAATAAAAATCTTAAAATTGTTTGTGAAATTAGAATTTAAATATAATATTAAATTTTCCTGCTTATAAGATGGATAAAAATGAGATCTACAAAAACTCGAGAGCTCTATCTGCTTTTTTCGTTTATCTCTACGAATTTCGGCAAATATGGAAGCGGGACTGTGCTGGGAAGTTTAGACAAGCTGACATATGCAAGATGGCTGGTAAGAAGTGGCGAAAAATGACGGAATGTGAAAAGCATCCGTATAAACTTTGGGCGTTGAAAAATCGAGAAAAGACCCGCTCTATGATTAAGGCTAAGAATCAAAGACTGTGCTTCGATTGTATGAGGAAAGAAGCTGCTACCAGGTGGCCGAGCTTTGACGATATGTCTGATTTTCTTTTTTTGTAAACTCGAGGAACAGAAAGTAGGCGTGTTGCCTATTCAAAACTAAAAACCAGACCGCAAAACTCCAAACTTTTAACTCCAAACCTCTGCTTCCCTTGGACGAGTTTTCTTGATATGAATTGAAATTAGAAAAACAAATTTTTCTTTTTTTTAAAATTTTTTTGTAGTTAATTTTTATGTAATTTTGATAGATTGAAATTCGAACTGCAATTGAAAGGGATAAACTGAACTAAGTAACTTTCGGCGGCCACAGGATTCAAATTTCTTTTCAGTTTTTTTAGTTATTTAGAAACCTAGACGTCAAAACAGTATGTTAAATTAATGAAAGTTAATCCATAACAATGATGTCTTCCACCTTCTTTACTTATCTGTCCCTGTTTCGCTCTCTATTTATGTATCTATATTTATCTATCTACCTCTATCTCTATCTACACAGAAGTGTCGATAGTGGCACTCAAATGCTTTTAACAAAAATGTATAATCGTCCTACAGCTTTAAATTAAACGGGAAAAATAAAGCAAATGTCGTTTTAATAAACATTTTCTTTTTTGTTGTATTTGCACCACAAATTTTTTTTAGTGGCCTATAACCTAAGGATAATACGCTAGAGCGGAGTATCTCTAGTGAAAAAAAATTGGAAGAAAAAGCGGATCGACAGTCGCGAATAGACGAACTCGTAGGTTGATATATGTTCATTGAAAGCGTTTTAATTTTGGTCAGATTGTTTAATGGAGTGAGCAAGTTTCGATATACCAAAAGAAAAGTGCCAACTCTTTAGAAGCTTAAAAAAATACAAGTACTCCAAAGTATAAGTGCTCCAAAATAGTGTTGAGTGATAACCTTTGTAGCCTCTTGACATCCAATATCAAGCAACACTATTGACTACATTCAGCGTCAGATATAAGCACACAGCATTTACAAAGTACTTTCAATAAGTTATACAGGCTTCCCTTTGGAAAAAAATTGTTCTTTTATTTACACATTTCATCTTGACTTTTCATATATCAAACTACGAAATTATCAATCGTCAAATTTTCAAACTGGGACTTGACATCAAATGTCAAAAAGAAGGCTTCAACGGCATCTTCTTGTGAACAAGAAGCTGAAAAAAAAAATCCCGTCAGTTAAAATACCGCGCAGGGCTGACGAAGAATGGCGAATTGTGCCAAATAACGACATACAATATGCGCCAGACGAGACGGGAAAACATGAAAACTAAAATCTTAAATCCAAAATTTCGTCCCTGCAAGCTAAGATTGTGTGTTAATTATTTAAAAATAAAGCTGCTACCAATTGCCAAGGTAGTCTGATACCTTTTTCACATTGCCTTTTAGGTCCGAATATGTCAGATCTATATGTTTTATACATTATTTTGTCTATCTTGAATAGTTAAAATTTTTGAAATTCCATGAAAATGTTTTTACATGACTTTGCATCAAAAGCTGCCTCGCCGCGTTTTAGCGTGATGTTTATGGAATATGCGAAATTTTCAATTCCGGTCTTTGGTCACTAAATAGCAGTTTAAAGACAAGGTCGCGTGT
Organism: Glossina brevipalpis; assembly: GCA_000671755.1. Taxonomy (NCBI): domain Eukaryota; kingdom Metazoa; phylum Arthropoda; class Insecta; order Diptera; family Glossinidae; genus Glossina; species Glossina brevipalpis. Next base: position 79,883 of record KK351061.1, read on the forward strand.
TTCTGTCTTTAATTTCCCATTTCAAAACGAGGCAGCAGATATACACAAACACAGATAGACTTATAGTTCTAAATCGATTCTGAGTGTTCCGTTGATGTAAAATATGTATGACCTTTGAAAATTGTTTCAAGTACCTGGAAGCGAAAGGATAAATGACATAAAAGATAGGTATGAAAACAAAACCTAAAAGACTATCAATTTCAATTTATCTTTTACCGCTTGGTGCTACGGATTGTTTGAATACTTTCTTTCGCAACAGTCGAAACAAAGAACTAAAGACGATATTTTCGCGGCTATGGTGGTGATCGCGAATGCAATAATGTCTGAAGCGAATCCGAAATTCGCAATTGGGAATGCTTGTGGATACAGCGTTAGATCTTGGATCTTGAGCCTACAAAGTTCATATTAAAGATAATAACGGAGATGGCCTTAGTTAATGTCATAGATCATAATTTTATTTATGGTTTCATGCCCTAATGCTTTTTAGGTTGTGTAAATAAACGTTGCATACTTCTGATCATTATAAAAATATTTAACAAATTGTTTGTTTCCAAAATCCTTGTAATAGATAAGAAGTTTTTATTTAATGCATCATCCGAGTTTCTTTTTATTATTTCATAATAAATCATAATGCTATAGTTTCTCGTTATTAATTATATATTTTATGCTTTTAATTAGATCACTTTCAACTAAAAGAATTTTTTTAAATTCATAAAATTCCAAATTTATGGAGAGATTTATTTTATGGTTTCTTAAAAACTCTTAATTTTCCAAGCAGCTTGCTAATAATTACATATATTTTATAATGCACCGTTTAAAGAGTATGCATTTGACTTCTTCGACACCTGCATTAAAAGAGGTACGCACACTTTTATTCCTTTTGTTCCAACGACCACAAACCCTATCATTAACACTATTCTACAGAGTTCAACGTAGTTTTCATATAATCAAGCACCAGAAGTATTAAAGGGAAAGCCACTAAGTGTAATCGTTCGAAAATGAGAGGCAAAAAGACGGGGTAAGAACTGACCGACCACACATAATAATAAATACTTATACAAGGGAAAAATCGAACACAAGCTAAACAAATGTATTAAAAGATGTTCAAAGGGAACCCGAAATAATTGGAGTAATATTTAAAGAAAATTTATACGTTCACATACAAAAATAGAGTTGAAGCCATAACAAGATAACAATTGAAATATTTTAACTGCCTTGTTTTTTGTCAATTTTAATAGAACAGGTGAAGTCCAGCACGTATAACATTCCTTCAGACCGTTAATAACTTATCTCTGTTAACGAAAGGCTATTGTCACCGTTCAAAGATAGGCGACTAAAAAGAAAGCAGTTAATAGCTCAGTTCATACAACGATATGATGTGAGAAGGATAAAATCATAAGCATTCCTTGTTGGCTTATAAATATGTAACAAAAGTGTTACTTGTAGTTTATGTGGTTAACAAGTAATGGAAAATTTTTCGTGGTTTCTCTAAATGATTGTTACGTTTATGTTTTGAAGATTTAATCACCAAAGATTTCTTTAAAATAATCTCATGAAGCTATGCATTTTTATCCTATGCCTTCATAATTTTTTCTTAGCATCCCTCCGTCGCCCAATGAATTCCTTCATGCTTCTTTTTAGTTCGTTTATCGGACGCTGTTATACAAAGCTCGTTTCGGAATTGAAATAGCAAAGTGCAAGTGAAATTTAGCAAAATCAGTTTTTCATCTCATTTTATATGATTGGCCTTAAAATGTTCGGAAATGACACTTGCGGCATTGCTTCTTGCGCTTTGCTTACTATAGAGATATTTGAAAGCCGTAATTTGCTGTGCTTTTCAAGCTCTCAACACTACAGTGACTTCAAGTTTTCATTTAAAGTTTCGAATCTTTGCAAAAATTGAAATTATTTATTATTTATTATTATTATAATAATTAAAATTAGTTCTTCAACAAAGCTTACACAAAATTTTAGTTAATCCGAAATAGAAATTTTACATCAAAATTGATTACACAAGTGAAGCTGCATCGCTCTTTTCTCTCAATTAATAAAATTGGGCCGTATTTTATTGATATGGTTTTCCAGATTTTGTTTTTGGTTTTCCTCTTTTATCTTCCGATATTTTAGTTGTTCACGGTTTCCGAAGGCCCGAATTTTATAAAATAATTTATCATCGTTAGACATTCTCCGCCATTTTTTACCTGCCAACTCACAAATTTTTGCAGAATGTAAACCCGTAACTCTCTTCTTTTTTAATGTCTGTCGAAAGTCTTGCAAGAATAGGAAAAAGGAGTTCAGAGGCCTTTTAACAAAACTTTTCTCTGACATAATTTTAATTCTTTTAGCTTTTAAATTTTAAATTCACAATAAATTTTGGTTTTCACTTTTTATTTTTTGTTAAATTATTCTGTGTTCAATATGAATATAAAAATTGAGCTAAAACAGAGAAAGTACGATACGTCAAAGAGCAACTTTTCTAAGTACACACCCAGAGTCATCTATAAAAGCAGCCCGACATTTGCGAACTACATGAACTACAGCAATGAAAGATATTATGAATCTACTTTCCATCTGCTAAACCGAAACGAAATCAAGACGTATTTTTGAGCAAATTGATAATGGGCGATATGTATAAAAAATGACTACTGTACGACAATGAAGTGCAGAAAAAGGTATAGTCCATCATGGGCGAAGGTTAAATAATAGCAACCCATTATTGCAAACTGCACACTTACAAAGTCGAAGCCTATATAATTTAGACGTCGAAACGAAACAACCAGTTTGATTATATGAATGCGCTTTAAGCTGAATGTGTGAATAATAACGTTGTGTCAATTTATATTAAAAAAATTATTTCTTATTCGTTGTTTTGTCATTATGTATATATATAATTTAGTAAATAATTTTGTAATTAACTGCAAATCTTCAGCATTTCGCATTTAGTTTCTAAACGTCTCGTTTCGTTATAAGAAAATTTGAAATAATTTTGAAATTTTTAGTTTTCGGGCATTTTGATATTCAGTGTTTAAGTTCATTTCATTGTTAAAAAATCTCATTATAAGAATCTATATAGCATGTGGTTGGAAGAGAGAATTCAATATTGTTCGCACGACATACTTAATAGAAATCCCGTTGTCTAAAATGGAAGAATGGCTGAAAATCAAGAAAGTTAAACGCTGTAATGGATGCTGCAAGTTCTGACTGAAAATGCAACAATAACCATAATGATAATGGTGTTATTCCTACAGAGGATACCAAGCAACCAAAAAAATTGCAACGCGCCTTTTACGGCAACTAATGGTGGTGCAGAAAACCATAAAAATGGTGAAATGCTCTGCACAAATCTTTATTATTAACAACTTTTCTATTTTTCAGTATTGGTTGGCGATGTAAGAATTCTTATTGCGAGTGATGTGACTTATAGTAGTCTGGATATTGATGATGTAATGTAAGTTTTTTTTCTAATTTTTGAATTAATAGCTGCCAAAAAGTAACATGACTTTCATGACATGACATTGAATTTTCTTTTCTTTTCGGAACCGAATTGCTTAAATAGATTCTGGACTAATAAAAAAGTATTCCTAGACGTATTTGAATTCGTATTAAAACGGTTTGCTTCCGTCATGAGCCTTAAGAGCATTAAATTAAGGATTTTTCATAAGCAATTCTTATGAACTTTTACTCTAAAGGTCACGGATGCTTTCTATGTCTATATCTTTGTGTTGAAAAGTTCATAATTTAGGAAATTATTTTTTTAACAAATCAAACAGCATGTAATGCTATTTGTACACTAAATTACTTCGGATATAAAATTTTTATTTAACAGTTAATTGACGTAATAGCAATAAACGCAGCTAGTAAGTGTTCAGTAACGTACGTATAGATTCTATCAAAAGTATTATTATTGGCGATGTTGAAATAGTAATAATCGTAAAATGATTTTCTGTTATGTATTACAATAGAATCGTTAATGAATTAAGACAGAATTATAATCATTGCTGCCAAGCTATAAAGTAAGGTCCGTATATAAAGGAAAGGACAATAAAAAATTAATTACGTCTTAGAAAAGAAAGTTTGTTTAAAAATCTTTAAAATTTTCATTTAACTCGATTACACTTTTCTCTGTTAGTATGAAAGACTGTTTTCTATCATTGCTTGGCAAAATTTTTTGTTAAAAATAATGATACAAAACACAGACATTGCGTCAAAGAAACAATTCGTCTCTTGAGGCAGTCCATGATATGCCACTTTCTCAGGTGTCAAAATATGCAGAGAGACAATAACTTATCCATTGAAAGATTTAATACGAGGGAGCAGTGGAAGAGAGAAACTTCATATCGAGCAATGGATGTATTTCGCATTACATGGCAGCTCGTTTTGCATACTACAAAATCACTCCATTATATGTTTTGGAAAGTATGCGTACTTTTCATCATTCGTCCCAATGCATTTTGCGTACCATTAAGTAAAAAAATATTATTGTAAACATTGTTGTTTAACACAAGATTTGACCTAATTAAGGCTTCAAGTATCTATCTTGTGTCCGCTTCAGCGGGCAGATAGGTGTGCTACCCAACATGACAAAATGCGATTTGTGGACTTTTTAAAAATAGTCACAAAGTAGGATATAATTAAGAATTATTCTTTGTGGTTATTTATTATTACTTATAAAATTAATGAAATTTATCAAAACTCAGAAGAGCTTGAGTAAACATACTTTTACGGCAAATTTGTTTTTATGTCTAAACCTGAAGGATGTGAAAATATCTGATTTCATTTTCCACCTGGAACAACCCAAAATAAGTCTGATATAGAGCAAAAATAGTAATGATTAAGATTCTGGATCGATTTAAGTATATACGACTTTTTATCGTGTGTTGTTCTGACACTCATTCTAATACTAAAAATATTGATAGAAAACTTTATAATTGAGGTACAGATTAAGTTTGAAAATTTCCATAATCGGCTTACGAGCAAGAGCTTTAACTTACAATCCGTTCGAAGCAAATATTTGCTAGAGCAAGTTGGCCGTCGTCAACTAAAACGTTCACATTTATATTAAAAACTCTGTAACTCTTCTATACTAGTTAGACTTGGTGCGTATCAAAAAGTGTCGATAATTCTCTATATTTTTTCGATCTGGCAGTTAACAGCCAGTCAATTATCATATTACGTTATGTTGTATTATATATTATATTATGTTTTGATTATACAGATTTTTCTCAACTCCAACTCTTGGGTCAATTCACATAACGACACCCGCAAGTTTACAAAAAAAGAGAACTTTTTTTCTGCTGTATGTGAAGAGTTTTAAGAATTCATTTAAATTTATTACTTCTTGTTGTCCTCCAATATATGCTGAAGTGACTGAATTTAACTTTCACCAGAATAGAATTTCATTACTTTTTATTATTACATACGTCTATATGTTGTGCTCTTTTTAATTGCGAGAATTTAATTTTTGTTTTTTGTTTATATTAATAAAAAATAAAGTTTCATAAAAGAAAAGAAAAAATATAACAAAAAAAAGCCAACAAAATACAATTAGCTTTGAAGAAAAACACCAACAAAAAATTGTACAAAAAAAAATAAATAAAAATGAAAAGCACAATTGCTTGACTCGTTTACTTGACAACCTTCTGAATTAGCCATTCATTCGTTTATTCAAAAGAAAAGTTGGGGCAGAGTTTTCCAGTAATGAAGAAGAGAGGAAGTCGCTAATGTTTGTGGAAAATAAAAGTATTTCGTTTTTTATATCATAACGCGCGCTACAAAAGCAATTAGTACGCGCTTTTGTAACATCCTTTGTTTAGCCTTAACACACAGCCCACCCAACAAGACCATCCACCCATTCATAGGGAGGACATTATAGGCCATCTACGCAAGGAGCTTAATAAGAATACTTGTTAACAACAGAATACAACAGTAAGAAAAAAAAATCGTAAATGATAATACAGTGAACATATAATGAAGACTTTTGGATGACCTACAAGTGTAACCACTTCCATATTAAAGAGATATTCATAAATAAAAATTTGTCCCTCCGACTTTCTGCATATCAAGTTTTTTGTATAACAAAATCGAGGTAGAAGATGTGATCTGCATTTTTGCTCCCACCCCTCCTCTTCTAGATTTTTTCATTTGCAAGCAAAGGGTTTCTTCAGTAAACAAGCTTGTCTACCCATCTCCGTGCCTACGTATGTCTTAATAAATTTTTTATTCTTTATGAATACTTTTGAGAATTAGATGGAAATTTTTCTATTTTTTAGCTTTCTTATCATTTGTCATCAGAGCGTAACATTATAAACACAAATTCGAATTCGTTTTGAATCCTTACCCATGTCCTAGTATATAGCGCCTTTGGTTGTTTTCTCTTACTTGTTTTCTTCTTTTTAATTGTTTTAATCTCTAACATTATTTTACATTTGTATAGATTTGTTTGAGTTATAACAAGAAAAAGAGAACCATAACTTGTTTATTTCACATTTCATTTCATGTGATAGAACTTGAAATTATCCTCCGGTAATTTAAAGCATGATAACACAAAATTATTTGTCTGCCGCTGCCGCTGCAAAAGTTGTAAATTTAATAATTTGTAAAAAATGCAAAAAATCCAAACGAAATTAAATAATAACATGAAAGAAATTATATAATAATAAAGCGGATTTTCGGATACTTCTTTTGAAACTAAGGAAATTGTATTTCATTACGTAGGACTGCATTGTAGGCGTAACCTTTTGTTTCTTTCTTTCCATTGCTATGTTCATTGTATTATGTATGTATATTAGAAATCTGCAATATCGGAGACACGACTTAAGGTGATTTAGACAAGGAAATACTAGAAGCGATTCTAAATTGACATTACAGCAGTTTTATTTATAGTCTAATTGAAGCCTGCTCTTAGGCGAGCAGCAGTCGCAATAACTTAAACTAACCTAAATGAGTGCTCTGAGCAAGAGCAGAAAAAAAACCCACGAGAGGAATGAACGGAACTCCTTAGGTGCGACCATCAAAATACGATTTTAAAACATTTTTATAATGTGAACGTTTTGCTGAAGTCCATATCAATGATGTCACTTGGTTCACATTCCGAGAATACATAAACATAACACGTGCAAATACGTCCAACATTTCTGACAAGGGCACAAGAGAAGAATGTTAGGGGAATCTGGCTTTCATCTAAACAATTTTAGAGTTAGGAACTTAATTGCATTTAATTGACAAACAAATTCGTTACCCCAACGAAAGAGGAGGCGTAAATCAATTGAAAGACGTTAACTACTTTTGAACATAAAAATAGATGTCAATACAAATGAGAGCGAAGCTTCATTCATTTGATAGACAAACATTCACATTTAAAGGGCTTCTTGCAAATCAAAAACACTTAAGCACACTTTTCAAGTTTTTAACTTTGAGGATTTTGACTGCAGATCAAGGAAAGACAGTATTTTTCATAAGTTTTTACTTAATAGGCCTCCATTTTCGATCTGCTTGGTGATCATATTCGCACAAATTACCAGCTTCCTAATCCTAAGAAGAAGATTTTTAAAATGGTCTTAAAAATTGGAAATTTCTTATTTTGACGTTTTATTTTTAAATTTACGCAGCAAGTTAAAGTTAAGTGTAGATTAACTGAGAACTTTGCCGTTTGCTTATAACTACATTTGAAATCTGATCCTCTTTAATAAAAGTGAAGAATTCCTGCTTAAAGTCAATACAATAGCAGTTAGAGGGAAAGCAATAAATCCAATTTCATGGTGACGTAAAATGCTTTATTAAGCTGAGTTCGCTTTTATAAATTATGACAACGAATTTCATTCGCCAATACATCTATAACTAAGGAAGGCACATATGTTTCTATTTGATTAATAGAATTTAAAAAAATTTATTTAAAAAGAACGAAAAATTGATCAAAAAAGACTTTTTTGGCTGTTTTTGACATTTTTCTTCTTTTTTTTTTTCTATACGAAATGTAGATAAGGTAAACAACACGAGTTGCTAAACAACAACAGACAAAATCCCATCTTAGTGTTTGTTCCTGGTTTCCTTTTTAAAATCTTCTTCTTTTCGATGGATTAATATTTGTTAACTTGTCATAGTTACTCTCTCCTTTCTCTTAAGCTGTAATAGCTTAGTAACAAAGAAAATCGCCAACGTATCTAGTATTTGTTGGGGGAAACGATCAAAATCAAACAACTTAAAAAATGGAAAAATAAAAACAAAAATAAATAAAAAATAAAAAATAAAGAAATTAAACAACTAACCTTAAGGTAAAGATTAAACTTTAAAGTGAGAAAATTGAAACGAATATTATAAAAAAAGTATTATAAAAAATTGAATATTTTGAAATTTTGTTGACAACAACTGCAGGGCGTTTATACAAATAGACTACGTAAGCTCCGTCGCTCACAAAGGGACATACGACGCTTTACCATTTGAAACCATTTGAGGTGTGATCAAGAGAAAAGGTGAATTTTCGAATTTCATGGGCTACGCGCGTTCGATTTTTTAATTTTTTTCTTTTTTGTTATGTGATGACCTTAATGACCTTAATATATGGTTACATTATCACCTATTTTGTAATTTTAGTTTATTTTTGACGAATTTAAAGGTTTAGATACAGAAGAATCTGTATTGAAATTTGTGTGACAAAGCGCTCTAACTGACTTGACGGGTCTACTTTGAACAAAAAAGTGTTTATAAGTGGAACAAGTTCTTCACAGTAGGCCCAGAAAATGTCCACCCTGGACACCCTAGCACGCCGACAACCGATAAAAACGTTGAAACAGTAAATAATATTCTTGTAGAGAATCGTCGAATCATTACCAGAGAAGTTGCTGAGGATGTCGGCAGATTGATTGGCTCACGCTATGCAATTTTTTCGAACATTTTATGCATGAAGCGATATCACGACGAATTTTTGAGCAAAACTAAATCGTAAACATGCTTCCGACGCCGTATACACCGGACCTTGCTTACTAGTGGTGTCAAACCTTGAGAGTACTTTTCGAGAAAAATGTGATTCAATCGCTCGAGTTTAAATGGGCTTCATCTTTGTAGCATAAACTTGTCTCTAATAAATTTAATAAAAGAAAAAGCCTCCTGATCTTTAAATAGAAATATCTTAATTGTTTATGGCGATTGGCAATTTGTTGATCGATAAGAGCTGTAAGATAAGAGACAAGAGCTAATTTATCAAAAGTACTTATTTTCCTATTATATCAAATAACCGGAAAAGACCAAATAAAGTGACAGCACTAATTAGGGCTAATTAGGGGTATCATGTACACTTATAATTGCACTTATATTTCCTATCGACAACCCTTTCTAGTAAATCAAAAAAAAAAAAAACAGAAAAATCAGCAACACTTCACTCTTAATAGGCCATTAAATTGCAACCCTTTAACGACCACTATTGCGGATTGATTACCTTTTTACCCCTTTCGGTGTCTTTCGGAAAATTAAACCTTTTTCAATTGTCATTCATGTTATAAAGTTAAGTACATATACGTCTCTATGGTCTTTTGATTTTTGTTTATGTTTGTGTTTAATGTGATGAAAACCACTGGATTAAGTTGCTCGGCGCGATTAAAAGAGTAAAAGGGTTAATTTTCACAAGTAGAGAAATAGCGAAATAATTTCAAAGAATAGTGTGACGTGGAAGAATTTTTTTTTTGATAAAAGGAAAATTGCATTTAGATAAATTTTTTAAAATGTCTCTAATTACAGAAGGCGGAGCGGAAGATGCAAAGGTGTTGCGTGCATTCAAAAGGAAAAAAATGTACTTTCATTTTCCTTTAAAAAGCAGAAAAATTTTGTATAAAAAAAAAAGAAAGTGAATTAAATCGTAAAGAAAATGATCAGCTGCTGGCGGGTTGCACTTCGCTTAAGGAAGAACAATTCATTTAAAGCGCATGCCGAAAATAAGTAAAAAAGAAATAAGTCGTACGCGAATCGAAGATGTTGATCATCGACAAGCACACTTTTATTTCCTCATCTGCAAGGAAGGCATTGCAAGAGGACAAAACCGCTATGTAGGATTTGAATATTTTAAGTAAATAGGAAGTTATACAACTTAATATAAAGTACGTTAAAAAATCTTATATATTCTTTAATTCGTGTTGTGTATGTTTGTTATGTTTGTGTAATATTGGATTAATGCACTCTCCTCAGATATGTCTTTCGCTTCCTAAGAGAAAGTGAAGTACTTTGTGAACGGGCAAAAGGACTAGTGAAGGAGAAACGCACGCAAATAAATAGGCAGTTAGGGACGGGACGGACCGGAGTAGACGGACGGTTAGACGCAGATACAAAAGATGAAGAATAAGAACGAAGAGATGACAACAAGTGTAAATCTCTTCAGCATAAGATGCTGATCGACACTATATCTACATTGTGGTTAGTATTTCCTCGTCCTGCTGTATGAAATTGCGAAAAGTTTCTCTCAACGCAAAATATATTTGCATGTCACTATAAATCTTTTCTAGTTTGTTTAATTCTAGAAGTACTAGAAAACTCAACCAAGAAACAATGACATTACTTTGTAATTAATAGAAATGCCAAACAAGAGTCTACTAACCATCTAAACGTTGTGTGCGTTCAAACATCTCAAGAATCTTTGTCGTGCCTTTGATATTAAAAAAGTTTTTTTTTTTTTAGTTTTCAAATTTATATTCTTATGCTTAAATGTAGTCATGCGAAAAACCCAGGAAACCTAGAAGAGAACGCAGCAAAAAGAAAGAAAAGATGGTAAAAAGCTAAATGTTTTCACTCTTAGTAATTAAAAAGTTCCACAAAAAAAAGAAATGAGAGAATTATGAAAGTATAAGAAAGACAAACGTTTATTATGCAAATGACAGCATAATATCCGGTCATCATTTACGCCAACTTTTGTGAAGAGTAAAGGGCTCTTTCTTTTGCTTCCGCCAACTCCAGCGTGTACTCGGTTTTTATTCATTATTTGCTATGCTATTGTTAGCTAATTAAGGAATCTTTTTATTCATAATTTAAATGAGTGCATAATAAGTCACTGTAGTGGAAAATAATTCTGTGCAGTGTTGGCATTAGATTTAACGCTTGGTATTTGACAAATCATTGAAATACAATACTTTTACATAATTGCCAGGATATTTGTAAAACAAAGTCAAACAAGTGATAAAATTAAGCAAAGCTAACGAAACATGCAGAATTTTATCAGATATTCACATAAAAGCAGTAAATTCTGGTGAACAAAATAATCATAGATAGAAAGTAATGGAATAAATTATGGTCGTTGTCGTTTCTTAACTTTTGTTGCATTGTTTGCTTTTTAATTTTATAAACTTGAAATTTATAAATAATTTTGAAATCGATTGTCAAGAAAATCAGCCTACAAATTGCTTTCGGGCACAACCGCAAAATAAATTAGTTAAAGCAAAGTTCAAGAAAAATACTTGAGAAAGTTTTATTCACCTTGACACCTAATTCCTTACAGCGTTCTATCATCTATCTATCTGCAAACGTTCTATTGAATATGGCCAAATCAACATTTCTTAAAGTTATCCTTCTTAAAAAATTCTTTTATATGGATCAATGAATGAATTTAGATATCCTTTCGACCGAATGATGAGCGTATGTTCATTGTCATTTTG
>KK351061.1:91547-277802 GCA_000671755.1 Glossina brevipalpis
GTTGGTCTATCCATCGGTCTATCCGTCTGTCTAATGTTCTCCTGGTAGCAGGAATGAAGATATCGGCTTCCAATTTGACAGAAACGTTGGATGTTATGGTATGCCAAAGAGTGAGCTCATAGTACATCGTAAACTGCGAACATCTCTGGTTTTAAGAAAAAAAAAAGGGATTGGCTTTGGCTTCTGAATCACAAACCGCAGCAGATTGTTCAACAAGAATTTCTACGGTGTTCTATAAAAACAGAAAAAATGTGCCACGCCCACCTATCAAAATGTAGTTTTCTTCACACTCTTTTAAGATGGTGCGGGGAATATAGTTTTCTTACTTGTTTCCAATTTAGTTGCATTTCAAAAAAATATTTAGAAAAATTCTACACAATTATCCTTTTGAGTAAAACATTCATCATTTCTTGTAGATCAGTATTATGAGTTAATTAATCTTAATAGCACAATAAACAAAGCATAAATTAAAATAAAAATGGAATTTCAAAGACAAATGAAAGGCAACATCTACTCTTATTATCTTTTTAAGCAGAGCAAAGAAGGACTTTCTACACGAGCAAAAGAGTTATTTATTGTTCTTACGGTAAGCAATTAATCATTTTAGAGGTAAAACGAAAACGGAGCCAAGGAACAAAAAAGAAAAATATAATCTAGACAATAATTTCCAATTAAAACTCCAACAATTGCGATGAGAGCTAAAACAGAACAAAAAATATTAAAAGACTAAGAAGAGAAAGAGAGAGGAAGAGAAAGCAGCAGGAGTAGCTTATGTGAACAATCCGATCATAGTTCCATTATGTTCGTTGCATACGACAAGACTTCTTGACTTCTTCTTCTTGGTTGCAACTTATAGCGACAGGTAGCAAGTATTTACGCAAATGACTGATAGACAAGAGTTAGATTTTAGATATTTCTCTAATACTCTCCAAAATGTGTTGGAAGGCATGTGGTGTTATTAATTATTGACCGAAAAAATTCTAAAATATATCGTTTATGTCATTTTGTTAGCGGTTCAAGAAAGTTTAATAAAGGTTGGATTTTCTGTATTTTTAAACTGTTTCCTTGACCTAATCAAAAGGATCACTTTCTTCTAACTCAAAGAGAAATTCTCATTGTAGAGCCACCTGCTTCAACTACTATTTAACATATATGTCGAGTAAGTGAGTATAATAAGTAATGCGATCCTTAAAATATAAGTTTAAGAAACGAAAAAACAATAAAAAAAACATCTGCCTTTGAACGCTTGTCTTAAAATCAATCATAATTTCTAATTGTTAATAATCGTGTACAGAACTCTTTATTTTCAAGCTTTATATGCTTAAAAAGATTTATTTTGATATTTCAGAACTATAGAAATAATTCAGATTTAAGTGAGTAAGAAAGTTATTAATTGTTCGCTTTCAGTTGAATTCTTTTTAGATTAATTTGTTGTTTATAACAGCTTTAGGCTGTAAATTAGGGTTCTTTGGATTTCGTGAACCCGTTCGTAGGCGGCAATGCCTAAGTGTCGGCGAGTGGCCTTCGCAAGTAAACGCAATCCCTGCCAAATACGGGTTGCAGACTTTTGTGTATTGTGAATGAAACTGTTGGTCGATTACGCATTTCTCTCGGTGATGAATTCGTAATACAAAAGCTGCTAGTAATGAATTGGATATATAGGCAGGACTCAGATATCAGTGCTGACTCTTGCAATCATTAAATTTCAACCAACAGACGAACAGAGGGACGGACACAGGTAGCCAGCACTAAATTGGGTCATAATCTTATACTCATCACTGACTGGATAATATAGTAGGAATATTTGTAATCTTATATTAGTAGCATTCTGAGTGACGTCTGCATGAACCGTCATCGATGCATTTTCAGTTGTCAAAAAAAACTTTTTTTAATTTTGCTATAAAAGTACATTTGCGGGAATCGGCTTCATCTCTAGTCGAGACAACACAACCAAAAGTCCGATAAAGGTAAATCAGAAGAATGGAGCAATTATGGAACGATATAAACCTAGCTTTTGGTGGAAAAGTTTCGAAGAATCGTTGTAAAGGGAGATCGTATCATATCGTTACGCAAAATCCGAGAGTGGCTTGTACATGGTTCTGCCATTGTGGGGACCGGTGAATAAAATCCATAATGTACTGCATCAGAATAATTGAAGTAAAATATATTTTATAGGATCAAAGACACAATCCTACTATAGTCTTCATTCTTCAAATCTAGATATGAAATATTAATCATAAATGACCGATTTGCCAAGTGTTGCTGTTTTTGATTTTCTAAAATCACACCTAAGCTTTTTCAAAAGGAATTTTATTAACTAGTATGCTTAACTGCTCCCTATTTTTATATTTTTTATTTCTACTTATATTTAAAACTCGTCTTCAAAGAAATTTTTGAACAACTAAATAAATTGTTTAAAAGTTTCGTGTTATTGAGTCATCTACCAAAAATTACTTTCAAAGTTTTATCTTTAATCGGCGTTATTTGATGACTGTATTAACTGATTTGAAAAGGTCGTATTAAAAGACATTTTTTTCAAATGCATTGCTTTGTTATTGTGATATAAAGTTTTAAAAAAACAATTAATTTCGCAAAAAATGTTACTTTAGTTTTTCGTAAGGATAAGCGTAATGCATAAATTTCTTGCACCCATACAATAAATGATTAATTGCGTCCCCTTTTCCCATTCTAATCTTCTATTATTTCTTTCCTACTAAGAGAGTTTGGTTTGGGGCATCGTCTCGTTTCTCCAGTAAAGGCCAAAATTCATTGTAGTCCTTTTATTAAACTTGAAATTTTGTTAAAATTCGTGTTTTCTTGACAAGTGGGTGAACGGGTGGCGCTATGATTTAATATTATAAACATAAAAAGCAAAATGGCTGATAATTTAATTGCTTCTTTCTGTGAATTCATTTTTGAGTGAATAATTACAATATGCTGGCGACAACATTTTACACCTAATTAGTTTTTAAGTGAGTAATATTATGTGATGTGAATTTTTATAAAATTTGTAGAGAAAAATTGTTTAAAAAAATTTAATGATGAAGAGAATTTATTGCACAACTTTTAAATGCCTTTTAATATTACAAAAAATTGTTAAAATATATTAATAGAACTCCGTCTTAAGATTTGGAAAGCATTCATGTTTTATAAAACTTCAATGAAATTTACCAAAGCATTTGAATACCGAATTAGTCTGTATTGACTTGTAGGAAAACCCTTTTCAGTGTCCGCATCAAAGAGCGATCACGAATTGCGTCTAGCAATCCTGGATTCTGGAAAACTTACTTTATAACATCTGTTTCGTTTCTTCATCATACATAAATTCCATTTATTTCGAATTTCTTTGAAAATACGTCCCTGCTAGCCAAGTAAGACCTTTTTAGAATGAACAAAAAAACTTCAGCATAATCTTGTAGAATAACAAATTTATGCTTTATATATATATATATATATATATGTTCGATACTTCATTTATTTAGTGCACTGTTTTCAGCGCACTCAAACACGATACGAAATTAATCAAACGAAATTGTTTACAACATTCTTCGAACAATGGACTTTAAGAGCATAATATAATAAACAGCAATCATAATAATAATGAAGATGAAAATATATAATGATGAGTAAGTAGTGAAGTTTATGATGAACATAATACGCACGCCACCCATTATTACCCCGTTAGGGAGACACAAACGAATAATCGGCATTTTTGAGAGAATAAAAAATTTGACAGATTTCCGAAAAGACAAATACTCAAGTGACATAAAAAAAAAAAATTGAAATTAGGGGAAAACGTTTTGATTAAAAAAAAAAAAAAGGAAAAATTTTTTGTAAAAAATTAATACAACAAAACCTTGAAAATTATAGCAATGACAGGATAACAAAGGATATAACATCACAAAATAAAGAAAGAAAAACGAAAAAATTCGCAACTCGTGCGTAGTTAATTGTTGCTTTGATTTCGATGACTGACTGATGCTGATTATAGGGTTGTGCCGAATCAAAGGATTTCAGGATAAGCAAGCAGGCGCAAACGCACTTTTAACATGTGCCAAACAAAAAAAAGGATTTTCTCTGCTTTTTTTTCGCAAAACTTGCACTAATTTTTGAATTTAATTTTTTTTAGGAGAATTCTTTAATTTTTAACGCAATTTTCATTTTTGCTTCGCAGCACACAATCGTGCTCTGAAATAACCCGACACTAGCGTACGAGCAAGTATATGTGCAAGTTAAGGGAGTTTTGCTATGAATTGAAAGGGGTGTGGGTTTGTCTGTATACGCAATCGAAAGGTCTTTAATGAAAGGGGTTGTTGCCAGCCTACAATACCTTCAGCAGATGATGTTTCTTGTTTTTGTTGTTTTGTTGTTGTTGTTTACTTTGGTGGACATTGGAAATTTTTTGCAAATTTTGAGTTATTTTTAATGTTTTTTTTCTGCACCAAAACTTTTCCGGTAAATATTGCGGGTGCTTGAAGGGGTGAATTTTACCGGGTTTGTGCATATGCGATACATGGTGGTGCTTTCTTTTATGAAATTGTAGCCTTTTAAAGCTACGCACATGTACACTCACATATGCATATACATATACTTCTCTAATGTACGGCTATGGTGTCATCTAACTCTTCAATCCTTAGAGTCTCCGTATGTGGGTAAATGTTTCAAGTTTTTCACCTACGACGGTGTTGCTATTTTCTGATTTCCTTGTTATGTTTTAAATAAGAAAAAAAAAGCATTTATTTAAGAGTTGAATTGCGAAACAAAATTTGCTGAAAAAATAAATTTCCATTGGGAAGATTGAAATATGAATTTAGGTATCAGTACATCAGTATTTTCCTTAGATTGGTAATATGGAGACAATTATTATTTATATCGGGAGTTGTACATAAAACAACAGTTTGATCAGGCAATCAAAACATTCTGGAAAGCAAAGTACTGCTATTAGGATGATGAGAAAATATACTTCTTGTGTCTCCAAACAAATCAAACAAAAATGTTTTATATTTTAAGATAGAAAGTTTTAGTCTAAGATCCATTCAAGTTTTATCCAACGATAGAATTCGTAGGTCCCCAATTCAATTTTTCAGTGTTTCCATACCAGAACATGATTAATGCTACATCGTACTAAATAATACCGTGAACGCATCTATATTAGATTAGTTTCTCCAGGCTTAGGTCAGACTATGTGTGAGTAGATTTAGAATTATACGTGAAGAAAACAACATTTGGTCGAAACTTTACTTTTTCTGTTTAATTCAAAGGAAATTTCAACTGAATTTCAATTCGTGAAGCGAAATGGATACTCCGCGATAATTCAAATCGAAAAAATTATGAGGTAAACTCTGCTAGCCGCCAATATCGCCTATGGCTTCCAATATCTATTCCTCCAAGCACAGCAGGAGATTATACTGGAAACAACTCATGAAATTAAGTCGAACACAAAAATTCATTATACTACTTGTTCCAATTCATATTTCATGACTTATTTGAGCACCGTTTCTGTCCTTATGACGATACCAAAAATTGGCTTCTCTCGCACCTCAAAAGACGAACTGTTTTTTCGACCCGGACGGACTTCCCATGCTATCAAAAAGAAAAAACGGAATGCTGGCAAACAATGAACGAATGTTTTAAATAAGCTACACACATATTATTACACATTATATCGCTTGTGGTAGAGAGTATTATAAGTTTGTTCGTTTGATCTACGTAACATCCGGAAATGCTTAAGATAGGCCCATCATTCAGAAATCGGTTTAAGCGTTTCCTGACTGTCTAATGTGTGTCCATATGTCCATATGTCCCGTGTTCAAATCCGAGGTAGCAGTTTTTCAGGTATTTTGACGAAATTTCTTGTACTGACGTGTACAAGTCTAAAAGCAAACCCCGTTCTTTTTTTTAATAAACTTTTAATTTTGCAAAAAAATTCTACAAAACCCTATTATGGACCTAGTAACTATGCGAAACCGTTCTTCGATGAGCTTTTAAAGCGCCATGTGGCTTTTCCAATTATTAACAGGCATTGACAAGAAATGTGAACAACAAGAACCTAAAGAAGTTTGGAAATTTTTACTACCATGCGATATATAAGTTTATCTCGCGATAAAAATCGAATAGTTTGCGAAACAAAAGAATTTGTGATTTTGATATAAAAGGCTTTTACGTGGAAAACAAAGAAGAAGGAAAGTGCTAAGAGAGTGTGCGAACAACCTGACATGTTCTTACTCAAAAGGCACTCGAACTTCATTCAAAAACGCCGTTTAGCGCTTCTTCTGGAAGGAGTTTTTGAACGGAAGACTGAGTCTATTTATAAATCCTTGACTGACGCTGATGTCCCAAACTCTTATTATTAAAATTTTTAATAATGACCAAGCAGTAAGGCGCTTATAAGCAAAAATCATTTCTAAAAATTACGTAACAGATACTGGGCCTGTTAACTGAAAACTAAAAGTCCTTTCATGTTTTGTACTGCCGCAGAGGTCAAAGGTTGTCACGGCGGCACAATATAAGCGAAGAATGCTGTGATTGAAATCACGGTAAAGGGAGCAGCTGCTATAAAAGAAAGAAAAGAAAAAGCGATAAAAATTGAGTAAAAATCTATCAAAATTATTTAAAAGCAAAAATGTCCCTTCAACTAACTTTTCGTATCAACAAAATTTATGGCAGTAGTTGTTAAATGTAAAGCGTAAAACATTTAGAACAACACAACCCCTTTCTTTCTTGTATGTGTAATATATTTTTTCGTTTAATTTTCTTCATAAAAACTAATCAATAATATGAAGTAAAATGAGAAATCGTTTATGTGGAATAGATCAAAGAATCTTCACAAAACAATAATAGTAAAAAGGAAACTATTTGTAACGTTTTTTTTTTTTATTTCTAACAACTGGTCAGTGTCAGTAGTTTCTTTACCCCCTTTGTACGTTGTTCCTAAATACACAGAAAAATTCACACATGAAAAAAAAATTCGAAAATAAAGAAACAGAATTTTTACTATCTTTACTCAATTCAACCCCTACGGTTTTTGTCTCTTAATATTATCGCTTTAACTGGACACTCTGACCAACACGTAACATTAACATTCTATCAAAAAACAACAGCTGGGCATTTTTGTTCGGGTATGATGTACGATTAGTAAGTACGCAATGTATCTGAAACCATGAAATATATTCTTTACGCGCAAAAAAAGTTTCTAATAATTTTCCTGAAAACCTTTAAACAATTAAAAATTTGTGTGTTAGATAAACCTGAGAAAATAATAGAAGAGAAAAATTATTCCACTCTCGTCTATGCGCACGATTGCTTATGCTTACCTCAACAGTTGCGACGGCGATGATTTAGCAAAGAATTTCTTCTTCGCTCTCTTTAATAATTCGAATCCTTTGATAACGTTTTAACGGGTTTTGCATCGTAGATGATTACTTTGAAATATTTCATTATGATTCATACCCGCAAGGGTGAATTTTTGTATCGAGGATTAGCTATTTAGGCTAAGATGATCCAGATGATCCATACTCATATATTAATCAAATTATTTGGGGGAAAAACCAAGAAGCTTCTGGGAGTTGATTGGAGAGGTACTTTCTTTGAACGAATACAAACTTTTTCTATAATTCGATGCTTTTATTGCAAAACCAACTTTGCTGCGCTTACTTACTTTATAAAGTAGTAGATAAGGTGAGATACAGGATGTATGACGTAACCGCATAGCATATGTAAAATTTGGACTGCTTAGTAAATCGAAACAGCGTATGTCAAATATCAATTCCGAGTCGAAAGGACAATCCATATTTGAACAATTTTTTTGTAAAGTGAGTTCTGTTCAGTGCGTCATCAAACAACGCAATGTTTCGTGGGCACAACCGATAGTCCGCCCCACTTTGTTCGAAGGGCGTCAAAGTATTCCTTAGGATTCATCTCAAGTTATTAATTTAAAAAAGGGGCTCATCTGGTTAATATCATATAAGTGATTTTTTTTTGGAATTGGAACCTCTCTGTGCTCTGTCACCTCAGAAAAGAGTGTAAAATCAAAATATTTTTATGAAAAGTTTACGGACGAAAGCACTTTGAGTTGGATCTTGGCTGAGTTCTTTGGAAGATTATCCAGCGCACAAATAAATAAAGAATTAAGCAGACTCGCTATATATGTTCTTTATGATAGACGAGCAGCAATGGATGTATTTGTCGTAAAGCAAGTGTAGCTTACTTCTAGATCTTGTTCTAAATATAAAATTCCTTCAAAATTATCAACACGTGTTAAATTGATTAGCTGTTTGTGTAAATATATCTTTCTCCCCAAATTTTTTTCTACATTAAAATAAAATAAGTTTCTATGTAGATTTTTGTCCTACAACTGTGTTTTAGATCAAATGACATATTACTAGAAAAAAAAATAGAAACGAAAAAAACGACGAACTTTTAAATAAACTAAAACAATGTGCAAGGGAGGGACAAACTACCAGCCGCGCGCGTATCGAAACCACAATACTCTCAAATAGTTAATATAATATAAGTTTAATAAACCAAAAGGAAAATCGTATTAAAAAATGAAATGCACTTCAATGTCAAATGATGTATGTAACGCATTAATCCACCTCCTTCTTCAGTCCCCTCTGCCATTTCAACCTAAAACATTTAAATGATGTGTGACGGCAATTAAAAGACAAAATAACACTTGAATTCTGTCTTTATATGGATATCGATGGAAGGCTACATCGAGTCAGTCACTTAGAGTGAAAGTTATGCCAACAATTTGAAAAGTAAATATGTTATGTAATGAACACTTCTTAAAGTACATTCGTAAGACGTATATTCAGAGTCTGCTCTTTCTCTTATTTTTTTTTTTTTTTTGTATCAACGTATCTCCCCGCAACAACCAATACGCATTATGCCACGTATCTAGAAAAAAATATATTTAAAAAATTATCTTAGCCTTGAAGCGAATCTTGGATACCCCGCATTATTATCATTAATACCAAGTTTCCAATAACTTTGTTTACTTAGCTTGTAAGCACTTCAGAAAATATCGTTACGAGTTTCCGCATCCAAATCTTTTTTTCTTCTTTCTTTCGTCTTTCTTTCTTCTGTTGTTTGCGAAAATAATTCTCATTTCAAAACTTTTTTGTTTTATAAGAATTTACAGAACTAAACTAAAACGCGAAAGCTTTTATTTTAACCGTCGCAGTACTCGGAACGACGGACAAATAAATCAGAAACGATCGATTAATGAAGAAAACATTGAAGAAAATAAAAACTTAATAGCGTCACTTATGCGTGTTTCCAAGGAAATAAAGAAATTAAAATATCTTCGTTTTTCAATAGAAAGACATTAAAAAACTATATTTGTAGCTCACTGCTGCCAAACGCGTGCCTTGGCTGATTTATACAAGGAAAAGATCTTCAAGCAACATGTCAGAGCAAGAGAGATAGAAACAATTAAAGATGATCTTAAAAAACAAAGACACGTTCCTCGTACGATAAACATTTTTAAATAAAAATAAAAACATCATCTCGAAATGATGCTTCGTTAGGAAGCAAAATATTTTAGGGAGTATTGTATTTTTCTCATCCTATAACGCGCACATGCTACAGATCTTTAATTTTTTATTCAGAATACAGACACGCGTTGCTCTCTTTTCGATAGGAGGACAAGATTTTTGGTTATAGGTAAATTTTAGGCAAGTTTTTTATCTCCCTTTTATAGCGTTATTTATAACATAGAATACTTAAGCTAAGTAAGGACACGAATGCCTTAGGTAACACAAGACATTTTTTTTTTTAAATAAATATTATAAGTGAGATGAAATTAATCTTTAATTTTGTTCTCGCTTTGCTCGCTTCTGTGGTTTAAAAACATTCGACGATTTGTTTTTATGTCGTATGCACAGGCCAGAGAAAGTTCATCTACAAATATAGCGAACCAGCCATATGCAAGTTGATCAAAACTATTTCTTGGTCAGTTTGTGGTTTCGTAACTACATCATAAGAAATGTATCCGTGTTACTCATCGATTTTATCGATTCTATCAACGACTTGTCAACCAGAAGGAGGAGCATCTGTAAAATGGAAATCTCCAAAGCGGAACTTGGGAAGCTTTATGTCATCATGTTCAAAAATTGCGGGGAATATGAAAATTTTCTTAAGCAACTGTCTCTTTCGAATTAATTTATGAAATTATTTATAGAAAATTCGTTCATCTTCATCACATAATATCTTAAGTCAATCTATGAGAAATTTAAAACTTTCTGTTTGTATTGCTTACCTCCATCTCTCAAACGAAGTTCGGCTTAATTTGTCATAATTCATATGTCTTCACATTCACGATTCGAATATTTTGCTTAGACTGCTGACTAAGTAATCATTATACGTTAATATGATTAACAACCTTGATGGACTGAATAATTCGTTAAAATATTGGGAGACGGCATCTGTTTTTAATAGATGCAGTTCTTACCCTCTATTCCATATATGTACGCATACATGATTCGAATATAATTTCTTAATTTCCATTTTTTGGGCGGAGTTGGAATAACCAAGAAGCTATATTTCTTGTTTATTCGATAGAAAGATATTCTCAAGAGCAAATCAAAAACAATTAATACATGCAGATGACTCTCTAATTACTTTCAAAACTGTTTACTTGTGCACCCTAATCAACAAACATGCAATTAGACTCACAAAATTATTTTTTTTTTTCAACTTTTTTTTATTTTCGCAACATATAAAGACTCTACTTTTATCTCATGGTGTTTTCGGTGTGTTCTTATCAACACTTTATTTCTAATGTATGGTGGTTTTAAAGAGTACAGCGCTCGCTCTATTTGAATAACTTTACTTTACTTTTCTTTGGATTTTTTTTGTGTTTTTTTGCAAATAAAAGAAAGTGGAGTTAATGATTAAAGCAAAGCAAGAAAAAAGCCAACAGCATTATGAATATGCTAAAGAACATATATTTGATTTAATTATTAAAAAATTGGTAAGAAATGTCGAAGATTGATAACAAAACATCCTAAGTAAATACTCGGACGATGTGTAATATAATTATGAAATCATGACTTCAGTGTTGCTAATGCGAAACAGGAATTGAAATGAACAATTTCGCATAGACTACTGCTAAACTGTGTCAACCCTCTGCTTCTTCTTCTTCTTCTTCCTGTTCATTCAACCCCCTTTCATCCTTTACTCTCAAAATCTATAGACATTAGTAACACTTTCCGCAGTAAGTCATTAACATACACCCTTCGGAAATGGCTTTAACTCGTGCCTTGTCCACCGTCCGGGTATATGTAAGAGAATATGCATAAAAAAGTAAATAGCATGCAGTGAGCGAAAAAGTGAAAGCATACATACATATGTTAAGTTATTGTCAGCCATCATTAAACAGGGAAAATGGCGTTCATCGAAACTGAAATTTATGCTCATACATGTAATAGAGAACCCAAGCAATCATATCAATTTACATGCAACATATGCAAAAATCTGAAAAAAGAAAAAACGAAGAACACCAAACCATTGTTCAATGCGTTTAACCCCTACTAGTGAAGGCAAAAAAATAATAAGTAAAATAGAATTTGAAAAAAAAAACCTATAAAAAAGTAAATAAAAAAAATCAATCCGCTTAAGGTACTGAGCGCTTATGTATAAGAAAGAAAACTTCCCCCTCGTTTAATCAAATACACGTAAACACACTTTTTAACTCATGCTAACCGTTTACAAATGTTAGGCGTGCGTTAAGATGCTAAGAAAGTTCCTGCTCAGGAGAAAGTGTGCCAAACGCATGTAAAAAATTTATGATTTTTTTAAAGAAAAGATTCAACTTTTTTATCTTGTTGACACAACATCTTAAAATTCGCAAAAAGGTTAAAAATATCCTTGAAAAATATTATAAACAACAAACATGACAGAAGAAGACAATTTTTTATTTAAAAAAAAAAATGAATTTTAAATAAGAAAAAATATTTTAAAAAAAATGTATTTTAATAAAGAAACCGAACAAAAGACTAAGGGATCATTCTAACGTAGGTATACGCGTGCATTTGTGTATGTATTTGTATATGTGTCCGCGTATGCATTGTTGCAACCATAAAAGCAAAAAGCAAAAAGCAAAAAGCAATATGCAATTCTGCTTCCCTTCCCTTGTCATCATCATATGCCTCACGTGTGTATGCATTGTCCTGGTAAATAAAGCAAGAGCCGATAGAGCAAAGCAATCACTACAGCAGCAGTAGCTGTTGTAGTCTTTCATAATAAACAAAAGCTAGTTTTCTCCTTTTTGTTGTAATTTTATATGAAAACAATTCTGTTGATGACCCCGCACTGACCCCAACCCAAAAATTCCGTTATGCTACAGGGGTTTCTGGCCTAATATCAACAATAACAATCCAGCATCGTATGTATAGCAAGCGTTCACTCTTACAACTTTTACAGTTTTTTTTTAATAGATTTTCGCATTTCTTTTTTTTTTTTGAATATTTTCTATTAAGTATTCAGTCCTTTTTTTTAGTAACTGCATTGCATATACCATGTTTTTGCATTGTATAGGCAAATGGAAATATGTACAGTTTTCCCGCCATTGTTTACGTGGGTAACGCAATTTTTTGAATATCATCCTTTATACGTTTCTCTCTGACAGCAAACAAATGATAACGATTCCTGAAAGGATATAGATTTGAAACACATACATATATAAATATGTATTTGTGTGGATGAGAGCATGTATGTCATTTTTCTGTGTATTCAGATTATTCGGACGCTAAAGAGATGGCGTTATGCCAAAAGCACATTATTTACTTATCACATCACTGTGGAGAGAAATACATGCCTATGAAGAACATTAGAATTCTTGGCACAAAACAGAAGCAAACAAACATCTTCTTCTTTTGTCATCCTTTCTTATATTTACTTATGGGATATTACTGAATAAATAATAGATTGTTTTGCGCTTTATCTGAATTATTCTAAAAGGTTTTCAAAATAATTAAGAGAAAAAAATTTCTTCAATAAATATTTCGCGCCAAAAAACGATGATTGAAAAGTTCCTTCTGCTGTATCTGTCAACATATGCAAGTGACTTTTACATATACATTCATGGTGGCTGATAGTGTCGAAAATATGGAACCAGTCTTTGTTCATCAATGTAAACTTGTCCTTAGATTTCCCTTCCTGCCGTTTTAATCATCCTTTCTGTTAATCGTGTTCGCTAAACAGTAAAGTTTGCGTTACTGATTGGGAGTCAATATTTTTGAGAACTTTTTATGCATACGTCCCATCACTCCATTCAGAAATCAGGATCGAGAATGGAAACATTCCTCTATTCGCTTGTCTGCCCATACATCGGGCCTTTCGCCCATCTAGCTTCGCTTTCTTCCTTCTGTATATACAAATAACTACTACTTGAGTGAAGTTTTGTCCGTTACAAAATTCTCAAAAGCAAAATTGATGTCTTAAGAACATAAACAATTAAATATGTCGGTATACAAATGTATTAGTTTCTATGAAAGATTTTATAAGCAAACGTTATGGATAATGTTGTTACGATTACAATAAGAAACTAGGGGAAGAAAATTTATGAATTTTCCTTATAAAAATTTTATAAAAATTGCCACCAAAATGGGGTTGAAGTTGTTCTTGCATTTAAATACATTTTCATTGTGCATGATGGGTACCCTTTTGCAGATATAAGTGAATGATTGCATTACATTGCATTATTTGAATGTTCACTCAATGCGTTTTCTATTACCATCTATTATTTTCTTTTTTTAAAAGTAATGTCAAAATCCATTTCTTTTTTAATTAATATGCACAAACATGCATGTTTCCATCAACTGCTCTTCGCTTTGCTTTTCATACATATTTGTATACGCGCATGACAAATTAACAAAAAATATGAGATAAAACTCGATTGTTCCTTAATATCTAGAGAATCTTCCCAAAAAAAAAAAAAAAAAAAAATTGTGATCTACGAATGCTGTCCTACTTAACGGAAGCCATCGTTATTACGTGCTGCGATTTAAGAATCAAAGGTAAGAAGCAAAAAATCCGCATTCATACTGAAGCCACGTTTGACTGTCTGTCATCCTAAAACGTTCGCTCATTCTTCGTTGATAGTGAGTTTATTAACGACTCGATACGAGTCAAACGAGTCAAAGTTTTATGCAGATTGAACTCCTATTTATAAGCTTCTTTTGCAATTGCTAGGACGTTCTAGTCTCTTCTGGAAATTATGAAACATGTTGCAACTTAAGTGTATCTTTCTCAACACTAGCGACTGCTTTTTTTTCAATAGTGTCTGGCCTGTGTAGTGTCACAACACAGATCTTTTCAAGTAGCTATCATTGATTATTTCTCATACAAAAGTATGACTGGTGGTGTTAGTCTTCTCGACAACCAATATGGTCGTCATCGCAATTAAGGTCAAAATTTCTCTCTAATCACTTATTGTTTCAACTAATTGATATAAAATACTAGCGAAAGATCTTGTCTTTTGAAATTATGTTCCCATCTTGACCATTTTTGTTTCTTAGTTTGTCTCTCTTTTCGAAGGTCTTTAATCAAATCTAAGGATTTCGATTGGATTAGTTTACGGCACGAAATTCAATCCTTTTTATTTATAAAAATATATTTTAATGACCGAATTTATGACGGAAACCTTTCGAATATAATATCAATGACTCTCATTCAGATTTTCACAATTCAACAAATAAAACCATAAGTAAGAGCGGAAAACACCTAAATCAAAATAAAGCGGTATAAAAGGATTTAAAAAAAAAAGAGATAGAGAGATGAAAATCTTGCTCGATTTCTTTGTATTCCAGTTGCCACCCAGGTACCAGTTCTCAATAATTTAAAAACAAAAATTACTAAGCAAAAAAAAAAAAAAGATTTCTTTTTAAACTAAAGAAATCTTATAATTACATTAAAAGGTTTTTCCAAAAAGATATTACAAATCATGCAGAGAAAGCCTTGAAACTAAGGATTAAAAAAAATTAAAAAATTAATTTTACTATTTTTCGGTAGCAACTCAAAGCAAGTCATTCTTACTCTAATTTTCTTTATTATCTTGAACTTTTTTTAATATTTTTATGTTTCATAAATCTTTCGCAAAATCTTGTCGTCAGTCATGGGTCAAGAGCATCTGTATAAATTTTGCATAACAAATTCCTAACAAAAAAAAAAAAAACTCATATTTATATTCTTTCGTTAGCAATCAAACCTTTCGTGATAGCTCTAGACAGCAAGAGGAATCATAAATAAATTTCATGCTCTGGAAAAATTTCTTGGTTTTATTTAAAAAAATCTAAAGAGAAATTCCAGAAATATATTGTTTTGCTAGAAAGAATGTCACTTCTTCAGTTTATTTGCATGCGTGTGTATGCATCACTTTGCATATGTTATACAAGTTGCTTTTATTTCTGTTTTCTTCTTTTTCTTTCTGCCAGAAGCGAAAGTAAGCAATTCATTGCAGTGAACATATCCCTGGTGCGAGGAAAACTAAAAATGAAAAATGTCTTTCTAGTATTTTAATAATACTTTTAAAAATATCATTTACTTTTTGTGTAGAAAATATTAGAAATCCAAAAAAGGAATTCAAACCTTATGCGCAATGAATTTTAACATTACGCGCTTAGAACTTTGATTGAATTATAGAAAGCGTAGTAACTAGACGTTCCCTCAAATGTATACGTTGTTTTTAGTAGATATGATATTTCTCTTGGATTAAGCAAATTTTCGTTCGTCGCACGTTTCTCGAATTTAATTTATTAGTTCAGTTCGGCTCATATACCTCGTCTTCCATTCTAGACAAGTGTATCAATTTAAAAACCAACCTCTAATACATAATATAAATGTGTTTTTTCGGTTTGTGACAAGTATACAGGACTGAAGGTATACTTCTCTAAGGGAGGCGATACGAAATTATTATTCTACTAATTTCATGATCGATATATTTCGATGTATGTAATCGTCTTCATGTCATTTGAGTGTGATTCCAGGTTTGACAAGAGAAGTCGGAGTTCTTAGGTTCATGGTAATCGGTCCTTCCGAAATGGAGCGAGCTGGTACGAAGGAATATATTTATGAGCTGTCGATTATGTTAACTTTGCACACAAGTGTTCTGCATCAATTATATTTCGACTGAAATGAAAACAAACGAGTAGAACTGCATTTAGCTGCGTATACAACTAGTCTGCGTCATATAGGACAGAGAATAGCAAATTATTTTGGGCTTAGCACAGTTCTACCAAAACACGAATAGTTATTATTATAGTCCGAGACAGTTGAAAGTGGTAAATGCAAACAGTGGAAACAGAAAAACTCTGAAAACGCTGAGCCAGGATCAAGGATTGATTAGCACATGTTTAATTCGATACAAAGGACAAGCGATACTTCAAACAGTCCTATTGCAGTCCTATTTTTTTCCTTTCAAAGTATTATTGTTAAGCGCACGCACCATCCACTTCGTTCTTGAACAAGCTTTCCAGAAAAATTAACGCTGTTTATGAAAATTGAAAATAAGCGCAAGCCACCAAAAAAGTAGAATTTAAAGCTCCAGTTAGTTTTTGTGAATTTTCTGGATGCAAAATCAACTGAAAGGGCTTGACATTTTCCTATGACTGCCAAGTGACCACTTCAGTATAAATTTTTGTGCATTTCAGAGTTCAATTTAACTTTTTGTTTGTTTGTTAAGCGCTTCCCTGTAGGCTTAGAATCTAACAAATTTGTAATGTCATATGTGTGTTGGTGAACAATTTAACATGAGTTCGATTTTTTTTTGCAAATAACAAGCAAAAAAAACTGATAACCAAAACGCAACGTAACGCAAAGTACCCGCAAACTTGTTTCCCTAAGGAATAATAGACTTCTTGTTGTGCTGGTTTCTTTTGCAAAATTTCTACAAATTTCGAATGCTCTCATTACTTAAGGCTTCACTTTATATACTTTGCAATGTATTTGTATATAATGTTATGTAAAATTACAAAAAGAAGCAAATAACCTTTTGAAACTCTAATCTTTATCTGAAAATTTCCTAGACTCCGTTTTCCTTTCTCTTAGTTTGCCTAAGAAATGTAAATCGAAAATAAATTTATTCTGCGCTCGGTTAAAACTAAAGGATATAATGTCCAAGTAATGTATTTCAAAACAAGTAATCGGCTTAACCCTTATATACATTATCCGTAGACATAAAAGGATGTTATATGTGCCAGACCACATGCCAAGATCACATAACACAGCCAGCCGTAAAGCAGAATTAAGTAAAGAAATGCAAAAGGAAACGAGAGAAAAAAAAAAGAAAACCGGGATCAACTTTTGCTTTCATTGATTAAAACAAAGAATACTAAAGAGAAAGAAAAAATTCTAAGAATATTGTCGGCCTAGAACAGAACACAGCAGATGCAAATTTTTTTTTGTTTTTTTGCTCTAGATTTTGCAAAAAGTATTAAAAAAGACAAAAGTTCCTAAATGCATTCATTTGCATATTTGCTATAAGAAGCATATTTATGCCTTTCTTTTCTCTTTTCTTCGTCCAGTGTCCGATATTTGCAAACATCTTACCGCATGTACAACCAAAGATCTACATAAACATTTACTGGTCAAAGAATTCATTTAAGCTTAGTAACGGTTAAACTAAAGTAAGAGCAGTCTCTAAAGGGCGTTTGGTGTTAGTCGTTGATTTGTTTTAATCTGGAAATGATCACTTTAGACTCTTTTCAGTACAAACATGTTAATCATCTACTCATTAGTTAACGTTATAGGTTTTAATCCTCCTTAAGGATTCACAAGATAGACTTCAAAATCACTGGGCATCGTTAAATACCTATAGTTTTAATAACTTTTTAAAGATTTTTCGAATTGTTAACTAAACATCAGATAAATGTGTGTTCGAAACATCATTAAATTCTCGAAATGTGATCTATGGATGCGTAAAAATTGCAAAGATTTGCCTCAGCAACTGACAATCTAATCTAATCTACCAAAAACAACTAAAATTTAATATAACCTTTGCTCCTCCTTTTGAACAACATTTAAAAATAAATATTTTCTGCTTTAAAAACCTGCTGCATTTGGTTCTTTTTAACTTTGAAAGCGTTTTCGTAGAATTCACTCATAGTTCCCATCTTTTTTCGATAGAAGCTATGAAGCTCCCCTTTAAGTCTACAACTTTTCGCATCTAATTCATGCAATCCTTTTGCATCACTTACTTTTAAACATTAACAATTTAATTTTGGAACAATTATTCTGACAATAACATGATACTTCCTAATCTCCGAAGATATCTGATCAACTAGAAAAACAACTGAAAAGTTATGTTCGTTTTAAAACGAATCTTTGATTTGGTAAATGTGAGCGTCTGAGTCGAGGCGATCTTTATTCTAAGCCTGATATATATACGTAACGTGCTTACTCGCAGGGAGATCCAGGCTACTTTTCACGGAAATTTTGCTATGAATTATAAGTTCTAGTGGTTTCTTAACACGTATTCACAAGCTACGGTTACATAGGCTAAGTACGATCTTTCTACACTTTTGACCTGACTGTTTTGACTGTTTAACATATGCATTTACAAGATTTCTGGTGCATGATTTTGCAAATGGAAAGACAAATTTAATACGCTGACATCTTGGACTACAAAAATCCTTTGTAAATGCAACACTTTGTTCTTGTGGTTTTTTCCTTCCCTCGTCAGTAAAAGTTACGAGGGATAAGTATTAAACCTTTAAAACATGTCTTTCCAATAAAAGAAAACCCTTTGCTTCATCTTCGCAATCTTCTTATTTTAGAGCATTTTCCTGTACACTAGCTTTACGATTTTGTTATACAATGGGCGCACTAAACGTGATGTAGTTCTCTCAATCGATGAGTAGCAAAAAGTGTTCTGCAACACAGGGGGAGACAAAGTGTTGTACGCACTGTTTATCAACTACACCCACTTCATTGAAGCAGCTATTGTGAAATTTTGTTATTTCAAGAAAATCGACCAAAATGAAAACATTTCTCGATAGTATGATGATGTTTTCATGAGACCCAAATCTTAATTCGAAATTTACTGAAGCTAAAATTTCGTATTTTCTGTGATATACAAAAAAAAATTTGCAGGGTTAGTTGACATTATGTTAAAAATGTTGAGTACTGTTAGACGCAGGATATCATACTTTCCAGTTTAAAAGGTTGAAGAGAAGTAAGAAAGTTGAAGTGAATCTTTGAATCGTTGTTAGATATTTGTGGAGAATGGCCTTTCAGATGGACTTAGAAAATATTAGTACTGTTTTAGACCAATATTTCGTCTTGCAATTGCTTTATCTACGGTAACCCCGGTTGTAGATAATTCATACCCCTTTTCCTTATTCAAGTATTATTCTTAAGTCTCAATTGTTGGCGCCCGTTCCAGATCAATACATGCTCTGTACTGTAAGTTATCGCTTTTTGTATTTTCTCGAAACTCATTTACGGATCTTTCCAGGCGAAATACCTCTATTTACAAACTTGATCACTGTCTACCAATTAATAATATATATATTTCAGATTTCAACTGTGTATTGAATGTGAACCTCTCCACATAGATGACGGACGAATTGCTGGATGTGGCTAAATCTAATCCGAATTTTGTCCTAATCAAGAATAAGTTTGTTAAATGAAACTATAAAAACGTGTTTTGAATTAATTAAAGGTCGGCTGTGTAAATCGTTCCCTGGCGCATCTAAAAATATATTACGATTTTAATGTATTTATAGGTAAACCTTGTTTTTGTTTCTTTTTCCAAATAACTTCCTTTTGCCCATTTACTGAAGTTGTCAAACCATTAATTAGTTATATTGAATATTTATTAAATGCTTCGTTTAAATAAAATAATACCACACGAATTACATGTTTACTCAATAAACAACCCTTTAAAGCATCAGAACATAATACATCATCAGGCTTAGACAGAGAGGAAAAAGAGTTCAAATTTCATGTGGCGCCATAATAAAACAGCAAACATAACAAAAGTTCAACGAACAATTAATTGTTGTTAAAAATATAGTCTATGCTAGAAAAGATCAATCGACAAACGTTCAGTACAAGCAACTGCTGAGTTTGTTGATTTAACAGAAAATAGCTAACGGAAGGGTTCTCTAGCCTTCTTTCTGGCCACTTAAATGTTTAAAAATCCATAACATTCTTCTACAAATTTTTTGTTTATGAAAGAAATTGACTTTGCTTTCCTTCATTCATGTGTCATGTCATTTGAACATTATTTAACCAAATAGAGCAAAAAAAGGCAACCATATGGAACGAAATTATCTTCAAATCGTCAATAATCATGCGGTGAAATAGATTAAAGGTTAGAAATCCACATACTAATGATTGCGCGAGTCATTTCATCATAATCATTTTATGAAATTTATCATCTAATGTGGGCGAAATAGATATTTTCGTTTAACCCGTTCAAAAGGATGAAACTAAGGGTTAAAAAGGCAATATTTGATACAGTTATAGA
The DNA here is from genome assembly GCA_000671755.1 of Glossina brevipalpis. Taxonomy (NCBI): domain Eukaryota; kingdom Metazoa; phylum Arthropoda; class Insecta; order Diptera; family Glossinidae; genus Glossina; species Glossina brevipalpis. The sequence goes on from KK351061.1 coordinate 112,021, forward strand.
GAAATTAAATTTATGCGGGTGAGATGTACTAACGCACTTAATTCATGTTCAAGACACGTGCTATTAGAAACAAGCACGAAATAGTAATTTGGCATATGCACCACCTCAACCAAATCCATAATCGTGTAGTTTCTATGAAATTTTAAATGCAGAAATAGAACATTTGGGCTTACTATCTCACATACATTACTAAACACGCCGGACAAGTGGAAAAAACCAGAAAATGAGGAGCAAAATATTCGAAGAATAATAGAATGTGATACCCCGAAAATATTTCCCTATGGTGGGCATGAACTTAGCTGAGTACGCGACAGTGTACAACCAGTTCGAAAAACATCATTACAACGTGCAAGAATACGCGCGATCCCATTACGAGGCCTTCACCTTTCGGATTACGCGGAATAAATGTAGGAATGAAAATGCAGATCTTTTTGTATAAACCATCCTAATAAATATGTTTCTCCAAGGTCTGTGTATATTGGCGTATGTACTCATATACCAGCCATCTGCAACTAAATGTTGTATGGAAAATGAGCTAAAATACGGCAACAGTGCAGGGCGGATGCCCTATCTATCATTTTCTCAAAATCTGTTCGCCCGGTGGCTATTATTTACCTTCGCGACTATTATTTATATATTGCAAACCTCAAAACTATGCTCTAGAATAAAAAATTTAAATAAACTTGTGAAACTCCATTTTGGAGATCTTGACAAATCGCTCCCTAAAAGAGGCATAAAAATGTTTGTGGCCCGTGAGATTTATTGTCAGTCTGTTGAAGGAGGTTGTGTTGAGAAATAACATTAAATTTTACAACAACAAATAAACTACTTCTAGGAATTATTAGTAACTCTGTGTCATATACATTAAAAATTATTTTGTTGTTTTTTATATGAGGAAGGAGAATTATTGAAGCAACTTCAAGTAAACTACTCAAGTCAATTTATTCCGTATGAGTCTGATGTTTAATGAAAATCAAACCTTCCGTAATTTAGCTTTTATCATAGATAAAATTTGGACTTGTTATGCAATTCGATTTTTTACATGAATTTGGCTTTATTTGACTGAGATGTTACGGATTTCAAATAGATAATAATGGAACTTACAGGAAATTACAGCTAGAACGCGTACATGCAGTTTCTTGTTAAACTTATTCAATTATATGATCATATGATCGTTTCACAAACACAAACGCAATAGTTAAAATTGAAAGATCCTGCTATTTGAACAAAACCCTTTTTCTATCAACGACTAATAATAGACTACCACCTATCTACAATGTAACACAGATGCAACAAAAAACCCAGTAAACCGGTAATCACTCACAACTCGCCTTAAGACATATTAGTTTGGGGAAAAGGTAATCCATTATTTTCCAATTCGAAATGTTAAATAAAGTCCTGAAGTTCTTATAAGATTGGATGGATTACCTTTTCCCCAACCTAATATTAGTTTCCAATTCGAAATGTTAAATAAAGTCCTGAAGTTCTTATAAGATTGGATGGATTACCTTTTCCCCAACCTAATATATACCTTATTCTAAATACATTCATCTATTGGGCAAGAGGTATCAAGGGAGACTTAAAAGCTTTTCTGAATTCCGGCATGGAGTGCCCGAATAAGCAAACGCCAACCATGCATCTTGGTATGTAAAAATAAAAACGCAAAATATAAACCATTTCGTTCATTTTTTTAAGAATCCATGATGATGGCGCTCTGCTGGGAAAGACATACTTTTTTTTTCAAAATATATGCAAGCCGCAAAATAATAAAAAAAGGGGGAAACATACATAAGAATGGCGTATGATTTTCTAAAATATATACTTATATATACTTATGCATACGCGTATTCACATGAGTATTAAGTTGAAAGAAAGAATCTTTCGTCATCGTTTGCACATATAAGAGACCACCCCTTTTTTTCCGATATGGCGGGAGTAGAATGGATGAATGAATGGATGGATAAGGGAAAGTACACATTACACATATGAATACAACGTACACATATGAATACGTACATAGCGCTTATAAATCTTCCGAGTACATACACGTGAGTGCTGTGCAGTATTGTAAGGGTTCGTATTAAATGCGATTTTGCTTACATTAATCATATTAGCATACGCGCTTAGGGTATGTAAACGTAAACATCACCATCTTTAATAAAGAAAACATTTTTATATTAATAAAATTTTGATAGCTATTTAAGGTGTCCTATGCGTGATCCAGCTAAATAAAAAGAGGACAAAATTTATATTGAACTTGAACTAAATCGTTCGCTAGACATCATTTGTTTGTTTTTGGTTTCTCCCTAATCCCAACAGCACTACCAGTCTACATTTCTTTGAAGCATTCTAATCTCTTTGTTCCTTAGCCACCAACCAACCACACATAATCTACAAGCGATCAGCTTCCTTCCCTCCGTTTCTAAAACAACTGATCTTAACATTAAGAACAAATTGATTCGTTCAATCCTAAATTTACGTTTCGGGCGGGTGGCAGCACCTCCAAACCCTTCCTTTCCCTCACTGAATTGGTTAGAGATAATCTTCTTGTCTTTCTTGACCTTACTAAAGCGTTTGACGGAGTACAGCATACTACACCTATCAATAAGTCTAAAAAAAAATTCTATTTCTCTAATATCGTTTATAAGCTTATATGGTCGTATATCTGAAATAGTAAATAATTTGACTCAGTGAATGATTCGGACGCATCTGCAGAATTTTTGATTTGTACGAAGTTTCCATTGTTATGATCGGAATGAGGTTCCCAACATTGATAGCTTTAACAAATGAGCCATGTCTCGGTGCAAAAAATACTGGCCGGCGATGAACAATATTATGAACGACTAATTCGTAATCAAACTTTCACAATAAAGCCGCCTTTTTTCAATGTGAAGTTAATAGAACTAGAAATCTAAAATCCAAAAATATTACATTTTCAACTGTTTAGAAGAAGAATTTAAGAATTTTTTCGTAATCACAACATTTGAAAACATTCTCAGCAGGCTTTTTAACTTATTCCGCAGAATTTCAAAAATATGTAATTTTAAACAAAAGAACTTATTTTTCTGCGCAATTAAATGCGAGGAAAATAAAAGGTTCGCTAAAGTCTTACATTGACTTTTATTGTATTTTGTGTTTTACTGCACGCCACAGGATGGAAAAACGCAAAGTTAATGTCCTCGTGGTAACCCTTAAAAACGTGGCAAACAGCAAAACAATAAACGATCATGGAAAAAAGAGTTGGTACGAGAGAGTTTCATTAACACATTAGAAGAGAAGTCTTTTGTTTCGTTGATTGACGATTTGTTCAAGGTTCTTGAAGGGTCTCAACACATAAACAGTTTTATTTAATATTTGGTAAAGTTGGTTTGAAAATTAATGGCCGCAGTTGTGGATAATTAGAAATTATTTAACCTATAAAACAGAGAGAGGGAGAGAGAGAGACACCAGAAAAAATTAAGTGGTCATCCAAAAGAGTTCGATCATGTAGCAAATCAAACGCTATGCATAAGAGAAGAGCTTCACTAATTTAGAAATTATATTAAAGAATGAGAAAAGAAACTTCACGTAGTAATCTTATGTAGAATGACATCCATCCGTTATTCGTAGAGACCTTTAAGATTTTTTTAATGTTATCTTAGATTGTTCGACTACGCCAAGAGATACCCTACACCACTTTTACTAATAAAGTTCATTTGCTTTTGTGAAAAAGTGCTACTACTTATACCCCATTTGGTTCAAATTTTTACAAAATTAGTTCAGCCAAAATTATTCTTATTCTCCGATTACTTCTTCCATAAAATACTTAAAATTAGATTTTGTTGGCACATAAACACTTACTTATGAGAACACTTGCATGTGGTGAGGTGCGAAAAATAGACCTACATGGTCTATTGATGCAGATAATTTTTATATCAAATTACGATTATGAACCAATTTTTATCATTTTATGTTAATCACCTGGATCAAAAAAATATTAAAAATAAGATTTTTATCGTATAAAGCCTTACGTTTGGAAATAATTCGTTCGGAATTGGTTCAAAAACTGGCCCGATCCGGTCTATATTTTATTTAATTTTTTTCTATGCTAAAATGTTAGCTTCTACCGATTTTAGTCGAAAAATATTACAGATTGCAATATTTTTCACTAAAAGATTTTTTCAAATGTGTTATTATGTGAGGAGAGAATCAATTTTCAATTTGGTTCCCGGCAAACCACATTGTATACCGAATTTCGGTGAAATATATCAAAAATTTCCACCTGTAGGTTGAATAAAAAACACATTGGCTGACTTCAGAAAGGCAAACCGAAAGACAAGCAAGCAGCTTGAGCCAATTCGGGGAATGATTCTATGTTAAGCATATTTCGTCGAAATTGGGATGTAGACGGTGGAATAAAATCCAGAAATAGTACTTCGACGTAGTGTTGTCACGGTGAACAATAAATATAGTTCGCACCGTTTTTTGAAAACTCCTTGAAACTCATGCACGTCCGTTTAATAGCTTTTTCTGTCTCTTCTCTTTTATCGACTTGAAATTCAATAGAAAGATTTATTGCCGAATCCAACCGAACAATTCGTGTGAAAATAGTTCCTATTAGTTGTCACCGAAAGGGTTTACAAGCAGCAACGAAGCGCAGCAATCTTCATGTATTTATCATAGATGATGGGCGTTCAAGAGTCGTCATAAAGCGTTTACAATTTTTAGTTGTTTTTGATTTCGATTACTTTATGACGATCTTTGGTTTATTATGGTCTGCAATCACGTGATTCGAATCCTTCACGGTTAGATTGAGCTTTTTAAGTGAAGATTTAAACCTTTTTACCTCTTCCCTATTGAAACTAATATCAAGCATTTGCTACACCCTTTAATAGTTCGTTTACAATTTTATTGTTTATAGACACGCTTTTCCAGTTCTTAAGGTAAAGGCATGCAATTGATGAATTGTGTAAAAAATCGCAAGACTTTTTTTTCGATTTAAACTAAAAGATTCTCAGAATATTCCTTTAGTTGATACAAATATTTGAAATTACTTTATAAAAAATATTTGTTTCGAACCCAAATTTGCTTAATAACATAATAAAACAAACGACAAACGACAAACGTCATGCAAGAGACAATTTAATGCAAACATCAAATGAAATTCAAGAAAACACATTAGAAACATACGTCGTATAAAAATAATCAAAAACACAAAAAAAATCACAGATATGTAAAAAAGTAAAGAAACACTTACTCGCATATAAAACATGTGCACAGCCACATGCACATATTCACAAGCGATAATATAAATGATCACATAGGGTTCCCCCAAAACACATTCAACCAGAAAAACAAAACTAATGGTTCCTGTTTTTGCGTTATCTCAGTGTTCATCTCTCTAACTACCTCTCCTTTCTCTTACCCTATTTTGTTGTTGTATGTATTAAAGTTTATGCAAAAAGATGGTCAGATGTTCAGCACGGTAAATAAGTGACCACTTCGAAGCCATCTTATGGTAACACTCAACAAATATCTCCAAACTAATCATTTACTATAACTTTCTTTTGTGGCCGACCACCATCATCACACGGAGAACAAAACAAGTTTTTTAAGCAAATTTTTTGCTTCAGTAAAAAACATCCCCTCCAACCAATCAATGTATCCGTGTATAGAGTTGCTACATACACACACATATATAAACATAAGAGCATTTGACGCAAATGTGCTTAAGATTTTTATCATAAATGGTCACCAAGCACTTATTACACGCATACGTACACAGGCACATGTATATATCTTTGTATATGCTTTAATGCATATATCATTCATCTATGCCTCCGCATACAAGTAATTTAACTCTGAAGTATATATTATTGGCATCCAAGTTTGCAAGTTGATCCTTGAGCGGATGTAAACGCAAATCTCAAACAAAAGTTTATATGATGATATTAAGTAAGAAATTTGATGCAAAAAAAATTATTAATAGTCAAACTTTTAGTTCAAAGCGAGTAAGAACGCAATATTCGCTTTGGGTCAGAACTTGGATATCCACTACCTTCAAAAATCTAAAAGAATTGGTGAATATTTCAGTTAATTAGGTTGATTTTCAAATTTTGTAAAGTTTTTTCAATATTTGGTTTGGTATCACCACGCCCATTTACGATTTGAATTTGGGAACATAACCTTAACAATATTAGAAAATTTTGGTCTCTACGCCTCAAATTTATAACCATTAGGTCAGGACGGACTGGCATGACTAAATCGACAGTGACAGAGTACATGCATGACTGCTGCCTGTGTTTGAGAAAGCAAATGAACTGATAAAACTACCATACCGCGCTTGCACATTAGTGCTCATGATATAACAAAGAGATAATGTATCGAATCTGTTATAGTTCCATAAAATTATTCTGTAATGATTGTGTGTGATTGTTGTTGTTGTTATTCCTTGGAAAATATTTTAAATGAATAATCATTTGGGAAATAAGTTGGGTATCAAGTCTTGATAGATATTTTTGTCACTTTTTTTTTAAAGAAAAATACGAATCCCAAATTATGCGATTTGTAATAATCGATGTAGTGAATGTAGTGAAATAAAAAAAAATATACGACAGGGATGACAAATATCTGTTTTATCTAAATATTAGCTCCTAATATTCAATTATTAATTTAATTCGTACAGTATAAAATCCGACCGTTCATGATTCCACTCCACTCCGCCTTTCTGTATACTGTTTCTTATTAGAACGTTCAAGAGTACTGTAAATATTAGAAAAAGGATTTTTTTTATCGGCCTAACAGGAATTTTCCAGAATGCGTGGAAAAAAATTCTTCACCTCACAGAAATATTTTTCTTGATTTTCCGAACTCTTATCCAAACACACCGAAAAGACTATATTTGTCAAATAATGTTGGGATGTTAGAGCCTGATGTCTTGACTGTTAAAGGCTAATTTCTTTAAAACTCCGACAAATGTCCTAAGAAAGTGCTTATATTCACTTAAAAGCATTCCCAAACAAAAAAATGTGAGGTCAAAAGTGATTCGAAAGACATCAGCGCTTCTACCAAGAAATTGAAAGTTTGGGGTTACATGTTTGCCGCTTTTTTTGTCTTCTCGCAACATTTTTTAATATATTTCAAAATGAATTTTGTTTCAATATATGCTTGATAACCTCCTCCATCCGAAAAAAATATAGTTTTTAGATCGTTACAGTAGTGTCGCTTTTTAAACTCAGCAGTAGTCCTGCCTACTTTTTATGTCAAAGCTATTTATTTAAGAGATTATTTGACAATTTGTTTCACAACTCTTCCTTTTCTTCTCGTACTTTCTCTAAAAAGCTGTAAAACACCTCATCATGAAGTAAACAGCCAGGCCGTTCATTCCCTTATATGGCCCTTATAAATCTTATTAGAAGTAACTGATAGATGTGGTTATCAATGTTTGTCATTTAACGTAATACCTAAGTGGCATTAATTATGTTTCGTTGGTGAGAAGGTTATGTGATTTTCTAATAATTTCTGAATATTTATCCCTATACCGGTTATATTCGTACTAGTTTGACAAAAACTGCACAAAACATGAGAACAGGAAATGAATTAGGTAGTGATACTGAATTGTTTAGTGTAATGAAAATCCGACATTACACGTTATATATTCTACATAAAAATTAATTCAATGGTGTTCACAAAAATCACTTTCTCCTTAAATGTCGATTTTCATTTTAAAAACCTCGCACCGCGCCACCTGCTTTAACTTTAAGAAATAACTGTACTAAATTGAAGAAAATCTAGTCGGTTCGATAACTAATTGAATGATAAAGAAACTACGATAGTATTAATAGATCTGACAAAAGGTTATTCCACTCCAAACTTCGTTGGATAATGGAAATGCTTCAAATAAGATTATGCTCTGCGCTTTTGTCAGAAAAAAAAAAACGCGGCATACTTCTCCTCGTTCTTCGAACAAAATGAAAAATACGTCTTAGCTTGTGAATTTCTAATGAAATTCTGCCAAACGATGTTAACTCGATTAGTGAATTGATTAAATCATCATCATCAACGTCGATTATGACTTCTACGACCACCCAATAAGTCGATATATTATGAAACCGAATTTCGAGAAAGTTATAATACCCCCTGAGTAGCGAGTATAAAAAATAGTTTCAAAAAAAAAAAAATTTAGTAAAAAAATTATCCAAAAAGACACCCTTTGCCAAATGTTACCATACTTGAGATAAGATTACAATCTACTGTGAAAGGCCAACAAACTATTGGAAAAACACAAAAAATTGACCACTTGAAGTGTATGAATACTTATATGAAGCACATGCCGCTTTATCTCAGTGACCAAGCAATACACAATGATTGCTGTAAACACAACACAATAAAAATATCCTTTCATGTATTAATCAAAAAGGATACGAACGCACGCTGTTTATATGAAAATTTTTACAGCAGCATATGTTACATTACTAGAATACGTATAATATTTATGAATTCATGTTTTTTCGAAATTAAGTACATAATGTTTTTGGCGGTAAAAGATTGCTTGTAAGAATTGCAAAGGAAAGCAGAAAAATCGAAGTTTCTGTCATCAGGCATTTAATCTTTCTATTGTAAAGGATATTGGCGATCCTTAAATTATTTGCGTTTGGTTGAGAATTTATAAGAACGCATGATGCTCGAAGAAGTCAAGAAATACATTTTAAGAAATCTAACGTCAATGCAGTCAAAGTTTCTATGCGAAACAGCAAACAGCAGAACAAAAGCATTGAAAAAAAATCGGATAACCAAGTCCTCAAAAGCAATCAAAACAAAAACCTCATCATTGCCGATATAGAGTTCGTGAAACTTGAATATTTGAATTAATTCGTTTCTAGAATAATTCTAAACATTATTCATTTTAAAGAAAAAAGAAAGTTTTATTCGGTCATGGGCATGTTTTTGAAAACCGCCATCTCAAATCATCGGAAGAAAATTCTAAAGTGTTCCATGCATTACCATCGCATGACTATTCTCCAACTAGTTTTCTTCGTAACTTCTTGTAAGTGAGGCATGCAAAGGTCATCTTTTAGAGTCCACAAGTTGCTTTCAAGAATGCTTGCTACATCAAACATATCAGTATATACCTTAGAAATCGTCTCTGAAACATGATATGAATATCATTGAAGTCCAGCAGCCGATGAGGTTGTCTGTCATCACTTTTCTAACAAAAAATATAAATTTCGCGTTGAAAAATAAATAACAATGATCCACTACCACGAGCAACATATTGTGACGAAATTTGGCTTTCTTCGCCTTTCACTTTTAAGGCACAGTTCGTATCGCTAGATCGCGAAAAGCTTAGATTTTGATTATTTACAATTTCTTTTAATTATTAAGAAGTATTTATAATCTCAATTATTTTACAAATTATTACAAAGGAATTATTTCTTTTAACTCTTGATTACTTCTCAAATATTATTTATCGACTGTCCTGACTAAGCAAAATTCTCCGCTTATAAACCCTGCGAATATCACAAACTCTGCATACCTTTCTGCTATACTTGCGAATACGTAGTTTCATTAATCCCATTCCAGACAGATTTCGCGCGAATTCTCTATCAATTTTTGCTTTTATTGACATCTGCAAATATATCTTTTTATGATCGCGGCAGGTATCACATTCAAAAGAAGTTCCTCTCCATAGATTTATCAAATTTGTTGTAGTTGCCTTTTATTAGTTTCTGATTTTTGTAACAATATTATTACCGATCTGAAAGGGTTAAGGACATCTCTAATTAAAGTCTCATACCTTACCTTAACGGAATGGTCCTATTAGAAAATGAGTAAAACATAATAGAGGCAAACAATCTCTTTATAGAACAACATGTATTCTTAAAAAGATTCTAAATTGACTCTGTAATGTGAAATCCTTGTTCTCCCTAATAAATTCAATTCCATTTATACAATTGTGAGAAAAGAATTATGAAAAACAAATATTTTTGAAAATATTTATCAAACAATATTTCAACATTTACACGCAAGCACAAACAAAACTTCTTCGGTTACCTAATATCAAAGTCGCTGGGGAATCGTTAGACGAAGGTGAACAGTAAGACGCAAGATGTATACCGAACATTAATGCAATAAACGAAGTTTCAATTAGGGCAAAATAGAATGTTGAGTTCATTAAGGCGAATAAACTCATTAAAGTCAATAAGCATCGTTTAATCCTTAACACTGAACTGCGTTTTTATATTTGGAATTCTGCAGCGTCAATCTTAGGAAGAATTGCAAGACACTCTCGATGCACTATGGTTTCTAAAAGAAACGAATAAGTCGCAAAGCGGCTCAAGAATGTCAGTGATCTCTCAAGATTAATCATTACGGCAATTTTCGATTTTTTATGCCAATATTAGCGGCAGACGGACGCAAAGACATGACCGAATATATTCGAAACCATAAGCTCAGGCCAGAGTGAAGAGCTTTGTACGTATTTCTCAGCGTTGCAAAGGGAATAAAAAACTCAGTGCTCATAGCACGAAGTATTTTCTTCAGAATTCTATCTGTTTGTTTTGATTTGTTTAGGGGCAGGATGCAATTTCAATTTACACACAAAAACACAGAGTATATCCAAACATCCAAGAACATTCTGCACAATTGTTTTTATTTTTCGTTTTACCCCCAAAACACCTGCGATTAAGAATCCACATGTTCTTCATTTCAATACTCGTACTTGCACAACTAGGATAAAGAATCCTTACGTATTCCCCCACTTTTTTTGGGAAATGTACTTTCTTTATAGCAGATGACAGGAAGTTAAACGACAAATTAACTAAAAAAAATTCTCAAAATTGAAATAATTTTTTAAAAAATGCTTGTTTTGAACATAAATTTAAGAAAAATCTCCTAAGGGAGTAAGTTACATAAAAATGTTTGCTGACTTTAAAATAAGAAAGGATGTTGTTCTTGTCAAAAATAATAGAAAAAAAAAGAGGAGAACATCGCTAATGTGTCAAATTTTGTAGTTTATAAATATTCAGAAAAGGATTTCAGTTTTTCCCTCTTTCATGAAACGACTAATGAGTACATAAAGCAGCTGCTGAAGAAGTCCAAAGTTCACTTGCTGGGGGGAGATTTTAATAGAAATCTATACGAGAAAGACGTCAAAAAAAATTTGTTTAAAAAAAATTGGAAAAAAATACAAAAAGAGATTTATAGCGTTAATAACAACACCATAAGTTTTTTCAACGAAGACAGAAATTAATGATCATTAAGTAAATATAAAAGGAAGTTAAGAAGAAAAATTCGATCACCAAGTAGATCACGAGCCTTTTCCATTACTTCTTTTACTCTCTTTTAAGAGACAGGGTCGGCTGCCGTCTAGAACAATTTATGAAGAAATCGTGTAAGCGCTGCATTGACAAATGGACCTGCTCTAGATTAAAAATTAAATATTGAAAATCGTGAATGAAAATTTTATTAAATTGAAAATGATCCTAGACAGCAGCCGACCCTGATGAAATTTAATAAATATAATTTTTTTAGAAAAAGAACTCTACATGGTTTCATTTTTACTATAGTCCACATAGGCTTTTCTAGCAGAAACCCCAAGTCCAAATCGGATCGTAATTATTACTTGCTGATGAAACAAATAGCTGGAAGGAACGACCTTTTACTAGAAGTTAAAATAGCTTTCAAATTTGTATTATATTTTTACAAAATGAGGATTATAAAGGAGCGTGACTTAGCTTTAAGAAACAGTTCAGAAATTACTTTTGTACTATTGAACGACGAAAAATTGAAAATACAAAATACTTTTTGATTTCATTTACCTTCGCTTATGTTATCTATCGCAGTCATGGCGAATCCTTAGTACCGAGCTTCGAGTGCCTATAGTTAAAGGAGTATCTCTGATGCCTTTTTAACTTAGTTTGTAGCAACTAAACATTTCCTAGAACACTTAATCACTTAAAAAACTGCATGTTGCCTTAAATAATTTTTCTTTCTTTTTAAATCCTTAGGCAAACCTAAACTGAGAAATAAAACAACCTGCTCGTATCCTTTTCCCATCTTATTAAAGACCCTTTTAGTAATTAACGCTCTAACTGTAACCTATAATTATGTTAAGCCGACTGCAAAAATTTAAAAAAACACAATTTAACGATATTTCTTGAATCCTTTTCCTTGTCAGTTTTTCTTTAACGCATGCCATACAATTACTAAACTGAGTTTTTTCGTTAGTCGAGAGCAAAAGATGTTTGATTTGTTAAAAGCAGAGGATGATTACAAAAGAGCAACAGAGTAATAACGGGAAAAGGCTTTGCTAATAATGCCTTCCTCTTCATCATATCTCCGAAAATGAATTGAATTAATTAGGGCTAGACTTGAAAAAATTAAATGCTCTACACGTGCCTTAAGTATAACAAAGAATTTAGCCAAATGCAAATGAAACAGATGAGCCTGATCTGCTTCAAGTTGAACCTGGATTTTTGAAAAGAAAATATCCTAAAATCCCATTTAAAGCTAAGATGGAATGCGTTGCGTTTCATGCGAAACGTAACTAAGATTATACTCAAATAGTCAAGCTTAAACGCCTACGATCCAACCCCATTATTCCTTCTTCTTCTTCATCGAATGACTTTGAGAGCCGACTGCATCGAACAGAATTCTTGTCAATCGTTATCATTATTAATATCAATTATGACGGTACAACTAAGTGCAAAACTGAAATCAGAAACTACTACCAACGCAAACGCAAAAAAAGAAAATAATACGAAAAATTAAGGAAATTATGTAAAAGTTCGTTAAAGTTCGCTAATTTTGAAAAAAAAAACTCTCGTTATTTTTCGTTTGAAATCTTCTAGAAAATGTTTATTGCATTTGAAAAAAGAGAAAAGTCCTTTTCTTTAAACATTAATTATCACACATTTTCAAGTGCTTTAGAATGCACTTCAAACTCTGTGGTAAACTCAAAGCAGAAGTTCTTGTTGAGCGATGCTCGAGAAGTTCATGGCTATCATATGCGTTCAAGTATTTTGATTCTATAACAAGTGATTGTGTAACATAATCAGCGGATAAAAATTAAGCAAAATACCGAAAAGATTGTTATCCTTTCAAAACTACTTTGAAACATATGTAAACCATTCGTTATACATTTACAAGCGTTTAAGAAAAGTATCCTTTGAATTTATCTAACTTATGCTCTGTTTTCTTGCAATCAATGAATTAGTTACGCTTTTTCATATGAATTAAATGAGAAACAGAAGAAGGATTGGAAAGAAAACCAAATCGAGTATGAAATCAAAGGATTTATTTTTTAAAGAAAAGGAGGAAAAGTAAGGAGAAACCCTTTCGTTACGCTTGTGTGTGTGTGTGTGTGTGTGTTCAGATTACCTTAAGTAATTAAGAGAGAAGCATAAGAGAAGAACTATTTCATCTAATCTAATAGATTTACGCAAAGTTTCCCCCAAACGGTCTTCTATTTAAATTATTTAGGGCCTAAACTCTCTCAGAAACTTCTTTCTAATCAACATCAATCATTACTGCAGTCTTCAGCATTTCATACCAATGTTTCAATGTCACGAAACCCGTGATGTTTTGCGGCTTCTAGTTTGTTTTTTGCGTTTAATTTCGGTCGCAGGAATTTGCAAAATTCGTTAAAAACTTAAGTTAGAATAAGAATCTTACAAATGTAACTTAACAGCAGCAGGTCCGTTCAAAAATCGTCTGTTTAAACCCGTTTTTCGCAATCATTCTCCTATTTCAAACAGTTTGCTTACCTCATTTTTATCGATAATCGTTCTTTGTTTTCAAAAATCATTTTGCTTTCAGTGTTTTTATGTCCAACAGAGTATTACAACAATTTGATTAAAAGAATAGAAATACTTTTCGTTGTAATATATTATTATACAGATAATTTATGGGTAGGTTTCCTATTATTTCTAGTTAGGTAACATATTTACAACTCTCAGTGTTATACCTTCTGCGTGTTCATGTTACCCTTTCTTTTCAATTTTCTTATGTTTTTGTTCACTTCTTTGACTTGTTTATCTGTGGAAAACAAAAAGAATGATCGACTACTGATTGTAAATGGATGATGTTTTCTTACAGAGACGTATACTGTTATTGTTAATATGGTTTTCAAAAGAATTCGTTTATTTTATCTATACATAGATAAAGATATAAAAGGTACGAAAATATAGAAATATTAGTGTGCAAAAATTAAATTACATTTGATTCAAATACTAGCTGAATTCTAAGGAAGTTCATTCCTCAATAATTTTATTAAATATATAAATATATTTTTAGAAATATAGTGATCTAAACCATTTTATGAAAGAAAGGAAGTCATAAAAAAAATAAATGATTTTAAATTTCAAGTGCATTGCCAAACTTGTAGTGTTTTGAATTTCTGAATTTAAATATAACGGTAAAAACAAGTTGAGTTCCTCCTATGTGACTCGAACAATTTAATACCTTCTTAGCAACTCTGCAGCAAACACCTTTCATTCCTTATGATTTTTATTATAAATTCGGCAACACTATTTAAGTTTATATTAAAAAATTTTCAATTGGCAACGCTTTTGTAGAACATGTTTTCTTTATAGATTACAGTTAAAGATATTTCATAGAATTTTTCTTGTAGCAAATTTTACTCTACTAAAATATAAGTTTATAGTGAATTTAACACACAAAATGTCTAGCTTTCGCAAAAGAAATCTAGAAAGGTTTATACCTCACACGAGAATTAGCCCGCAAACTGGACAGATAATAACATCAAGTGGAAATCTTTGGTTAGATTCCATTCTAGGTAAGTTAGAAGCAGAAAAGAACAAGAAGAAATAGAAAATTAACTTTACATATTGTATATATATACATATAACTGTGTGTACGTGTATATACCAGGTGGTGGCTTGCCTTTGGGTTCTATTTGCTTAATAGAAGAAAAATTTGCAATGTACTCCAAAGTGTTAACCAAATATTTCATAGCCGAGGGTGAGGTTTCTGGTCATACCTCCTTATTAGCGACCTTGGATGAAGATCCGAAGGATGTACTCGGACAGTTACCACAACCCATAAAAGATGAGGATGAACTGCATCAAGAAGTTAATGAAATGGAAAAAGAGGAACTAGAGCCGACAATACGTCAAGTTGAAGATAATTTACGTATAGCCTGGCGTTATAATGATTTGCCTTTGTTAAACACAAAAGAAAAAAATGCCAAAATTGGTCATCACTACAATCTAATGAAATATATGGACCTTTCTCAAGTAACCTGCAAAACTTGGTACGATTTACAGCAGCAAGACAATTCCGATGATAACAATGATGACAGCAATAATGCCCAAGATAGTACTAGCAGCAGCAATAATGAATCAAGTGCCAGTGAAAAAGCTGATCAAGATAATTATTATCCGGAATCTATTAATGAGAAGAAAAATCAAACGAAGTGTCCCTGTAAGCAGTTTAGTAATTTGTTTGCTAACAACAAATATGAGCGCCTATTACAAACCATAACTAAATTCCAAATGCGTAAATACGACGAAGAGAATCCGGGGAAGAAATTGCTGCGGTTATGTATATCTTCATTAGCATCGCCATTGTGGTATGAAGATCGTTTCCAACAGGATCTCTTGAAATTTCTTACAATATTAAGAGCTATCATTCACAATACAGCTGCAGTGTGCCTTATAACCATTCCTATGCATTTAGTGGCCAAATATGTAAGTAGAAGGTAGCAAAGAAAGCAGAGAGATTTTTATTTCTTATCACAGAAGAGCGCTGATATAATTTTAACGTTGAATGTGTGTCAATAGGATTTAAACGTTTGTCTGTCTGTTGGAATATCGCAAGAAGAGAAAACAGAAAACTAGCTTCCATTAACACTTTTGTGGCCCATTTAATTGGTACACGAATACCAGGTGTGGACAAGAAGTGACAATTTCCTCTCTCTCTGATACTCCAATAATTGAACAAAAAAAAAAAACGGACACCCAAATATCGATAGAAATTTCGGCACTCTTTTTCGATTAATTGAAATGTATCTGTTAAGTGGGTTGAAGCACGTGGGAATTTCCAAGTCTTCTTTCCTAATCATTAATTTCCTTATTTATTTTATTTTCAAATTGTTTCCAGAATCCTCTTCTTCCCAATAAAGTGCGCAATTTGGTGGAATATGCCATCGAATTGGAATCATTTGTCAACACAGACGAAGCTAATCCGGTCTACAAAGAATATAATGGTTTGGTTAAGTTGCATAAAATGACTGCCTTGAACGCATTAAATGTTTACAAACCGGAAACTTTGGATTTGGCATTTAAGTTGAGACGTAAACGTTTCATTATAGAAAAACTGCATTTACAACCAGGTAAACGGAAAATCATTTTTAGTAATGCGTGCGTTTTTTTAAGTAAATCTAAAAATATTTTTATAGAAATCCAGGATGATTCTAATGATACGAAAAAGCTTACTGTGAGCTGCGACCTTAGTCAAACCAAAACATCTTCACTGGATTTTTAAGTGTTTTTTTATTTACAATTTTTTACTTTCATAGTTATTATTAAGTGAAAATATTTACATTGAAGTGCTTTTTGTAATGGATTTAATTGATATTCAAAGTATTTTCCTTTTCGTTGTTTTCATTGCTACTTAGAAAGTGTTTTGGGTGATAGCATACACGTTTTACCTATTCACTCTTGAAAGAGTGCAAGAGCATCGTTTTGCGTTCAGCTTGAGTGAGTCCCAAAAGTTTTTTTTCTATTTACTATGGATAGTTTATAGAAAAAACTGACCAACATTCATGTGAAGCTGAATAATTGAATGAAATTAAACAATTTTCTCTGTTAACAACCATGACATGAATTGTGACTTCGTCAGAGTGATTGTCAGAAAAAGTTGTCAAGGTAGTGTATGTAAATAACTGCCAATAAAAAACTTTATAAACATCTTTTAAATCGTCTAAGCGCTTTCGTAATTTTCATGTGTCAGACGCGACTAATTGCTATCTTCGTATTGTATGATATGATAATGTGCTCATCCGGACGTTCATTTATTCCATTGCTTCGCAGCTTCTTTACGAAAATTTTGTATTAATCTTCTGGTTCTTCGCTCTCGTTGATGTGTACACTTCGGCTGATGTACCGCTAGTTCCGAAAATTATTACAGTAAAAACATTGAAAAATTGTGTGTGTTGATTAAAAGGGTCCTGGAGTTAGGCTGTTTACTAGACTTTCGAAAGTCGTTTAGTTGTCTACGAACGCTCGAATAAAACGTCAAAAAATTTGGATATTTAGAAATTTTCCGGAAAATTTTATGATCATCGTATTTTCAAACCAAGAGATAACATACATTTTTCATCAATGAGAAAAGTTCTGTAATATATATTAGTAATCTAAATTTGAAAAAAAAAAAAAACGAAGTCACTGTAAAATATTCTACGAAGGTTTGAAAGTGAAAATAATAATTAAGGAACGTTTCTTATATCGTCCGCCGAAGATAGTGTGTAAAAAACCAAACACTATTCTTTGAAGACTATATAAAGTATCTAGTAATTGTAGGTACTTGCAGATAATCGTAGAATTGGTGCGCTATTGGGTTAACGCGTTTGCAAATATTTTCATTGTTATTTTGAGATGGCAGTGGTTATCGTGATAGGAAGATGAATTCTCTTTTTTTTTGTAATACTTTATCTTGCTGCAGTTTTATATAAGAAGACAATACTAGATGAGATGCCATTATTGCGAGACTTTCTTTTAATAAGCGCGATCTAGACTTTATGTAATTGCATCTTATTGCCCATAGTACACATTCGTGGACCTATGATTTCTAAGCATTACATTATTTTTAAACTTTTTCTGTTATCTTTACTTTTGTATGATTTAATAAATAACATGCAAAAATTTTCGCAGAGTTAGCTTTCTTTTATCGGTTCCAGTTCTTAAAGTACCTAAAGATCGCTTCTGAGACAGAAAACAAAATTATAATAAAAGCTAAGTACAAGATTATGATTTCCTTTTTATAGCATTTTTTAGAGCTACTTAACTTTTACTACTTAACCGTATGTTAATTTCTTGAAAGAAGAAAAGAATATGCGATATCTTTGCGTCACAAACGTATAATTAACCACCTACTCCTGCATTAACTACATTCTACAAGCTGTTTAAGAGTCATTAACATCACTTCCGAATACATATCACGCATGTGTCTACAAACATATATAACAAGCAAACTGTATGTTAGATAAAACTATAATTGTAACAGAGCATGTAGCGGTGGTATATTTGACCCTAATTGTGCGCGTACATATTTTATACGGATTCGGCTCTTCTTCTTCTGGGTTAAACAAGCAAATCGACTGATCATGAATCATGAAATTTAGAGCAAAACCAGTCATTTACATACAAATGGGTTAATACCGGAGAAACATTCGATTGACTATGAAAACTGTAACAGAAAGATTTACTGAAGCCTTTAATTTAATTTATTGGCTGTCGAGCGCGCCGACACTAGAAAATTTGCTCTAAAAGTTCACTAAACTCTTGCTCGTTACAGTCATAAATTAATTAACAATAAAAATTATATAAATTATTATAAGTAACTTGAACATAATATAATATAAATCTTTATTTAACATTCACGAGTGTATACAAAAACAATATATTGATATTTATTTTTTGTTTTTTTTTGACGCATGCAGATGCAGTATGCAAACCTCTGTTGCTAGACATAAACAGATTTTAATTTTCTGTTATTTTTTAATTATGTTTGTATGTAATGTTTTGTTCTGTAGAGATTTGTTTATATTTGTTAATTGAAGTTTTCTTTTTCAAGCACAATTTCTCTCCAAATGAGAATTTTGTATACGCAATAACGAATGCCAGCTTACTAAGTCTCTCTCACTTCGGCCTT
This sequence comes from Glossina brevipalpis, assembly GCA_000671755.1. Taxonomy (NCBI): domain Eukaryota; kingdom Metazoa; phylum Arthropoda; class Insecta; order Diptera; family Glossinidae; genus Glossina; species Glossina brevipalpis. The sequence continues at coordinate 130,894 of KK351061.1, forward strand.
TTACATTGTGCTGAGAGAAAATGTTTAAAATTTCAATTATTGTAATAAAAGCCTCGTTTTAGTTGTAAATCTGGTGTGGAAGCTCAATGTAACGATTTTTGCAGTGTAAAGTAAAATAAATGAATGCAGTTATAATTTGTTAATAAAAAAAATATACATAATATTAATAAATAATAAAAAAATGAAAGAATATCCACTTAATAATGTATGATATTATTCGGAACGTTGCTATACTTCTGAAATAATCTTACGGTTCACATAGAGTTTGTATTCTTATCTATCGTCTGCATTTGTAATAAGATACAAAATTGATTCCTTAAATATACTTGGAATTATTATTTCTTGGATTATTTATCAACACCATGCGTTGTTGTAATCACAGACTTTTATTGAATTGTTGTAATTTCTTATTTCTGGTAAGTGTGAACGGAAATATTCTCAGCATAAAAAGTGAAATTTTATTTAAAAACTAAAATGATAATAATTTTGCTCTATATTATGTCTAAGCTTTCAATTTATTTCTTTTATATGTTTATTTATTTATTCTTTGTCATTAATTATACAAAAAATTTATTTATGCTTCGTTGATCAAAAAATTATTTCATTTTTTTTTTTTTTTTTGCTATTGTAGAGCTTTGACTGATTCTAATAAATTCACGTGGGGGCGAACATCCAAATTTTAAGAGCTGTCACGCTTAAAGCCTTACTTGAAATTTATTGTAACGAATGGTGTACGTATTCTTCTGTTTCATTACTACACATGAAACCGCTCTTATGACAAATTCCTTTGAACTGGTGATGAATATTCCAGAAAATAGATGATTTTTGCTATTAAATTAGAAAAATGAAACTAGTGAGAAACTTATATGCACCTTAGAAGATTCTGATCGATTTGGTCCATTTTTATTAGCAACGTACGTGAAAAAACTTCCAATGGTTCTGCCAAATTTGAAACCGGTATTTTCTTCTTTTCGCTCAGGAGGGAGTTCACCTCATACATTGCACGGACGAACAGACGGCCATGCTTAAATCGATTCTAAATTTGATGTGATACATGTAGTTTGTGGGGTATCTGAAGTTTCCTTCTGTTCAATACAAACAAAATGAAAAATGAACATATTCCTCACCTTCGGTGCTCGGCATAAAAAGGCAGTTTTGTGAAAATATATATTCACAACTATTTCAGTAATTTGTTCATTTTAAACAGTCTCTCCTAACAAGTTCTGCTACGAAATTTTTCATCGAAACTTTTAGTATGTATTGCAGCAAAGGCACTTTTCTATCTTTCCTACCAGTAGGTTTTGTTCTTTTAACTTATTTTTGTGTTACTATCAATTATGTTGAAGTGGAACGAGTGTTTAAATTTTAAATTTTGTAGCATTAAACACCTTCAGATTACTAACATCATCCAATCGGAATCTTGAACGTCTCGAAGCAATTAGTTAATCTAAAGAAAATTTCTTATTTTAATTTTTTTTTGTATTTCCTTTCTTATCATTGCAGCTTTGTGGGACAGCGTTGATTGTATCTGGCTTTTATCTGTTTAGTGATAGCAGGCGTATATTGCTTTCAAGATTACTAGCTGCCACTAGTGATCAATTAAATGATTTACCGCAGCCGTTATTCTACTACATATCCATTGGCTTGGCAGTAGCTGGACTTATGGCCATTCTAGCAGCTATGAGCGGGTTTTGGGCATCATGTCTTAGCACCTATTGCTGCCTAAGTTTCTATTTTCTGACTGTAGTTGCTTTATTGCTTGCGGAATCTGTGATCTGTTTAGCCGTAAGCTTGTGGCCGCATTGTCTGGGCATAAGTCTGGATGAGACGAAAATGGTAAAAGCGTTACAGGTAAATTACGGTGCGTCGGGTAAAGAGCAATTTACAGTGGCTATGGATTTAGCCCAGACAACATTCGGATGTTGCGGGATGAACAGTGATATGAACTACGATACATCTATGTGGAGATTGCAATCCTACGGACAAAGGGATTGGGTGGTTCCTTTGAGTTGTTGTGTATTGCAAAATCCTTTAGACAATCTGGCCTACTTGGATCCGAAGCCCATGAATGAAACAATGTGTCAATCTGCGCAAAAACAGGACTACAGCCAGGAACGTTTCACTGCACCGTGTCTTGATTATTTAGATAACTGGTACAGGGAGCAGTTTGGAACTTTCCTGGCAGGTAGTTTAATCGTGGCAATTGTGGAATTTTGCGTTTTGTTGAGTATAATATTGGCCTGTACAAGAGTGTCAAGCAAACAATTGAAAATGAATAATTTCCTGGAGATGCGTTCAAGAGCTAAATCACGTCAGATGTTAGTAGAAAATATCTATGAACCGGAAGTAGAGTTAAGGACATGTATGGGCGATACTCGTAACATTATTCACGGAGTCCCGAGCGATCTTAGCGAAGATTTCAAAGAAGTATACATACAACCAAGAGATCTATATAAACAACGTTTCAACACGACCTTTAAGCCCATATCAAGAGAATATAGCGTAGAGTACGCGTAATTATTATTTAGCGCAACTTTAATAGTAAGCAATTTCAAAACTATATCTCATATTCTAATTTTTTTCAATAAATCTTTTGCTTTTTTTATACAAAGAAATTAAATAAAAATAGTTTATAAAAAATTCTTTTTAATGCATTTACACTTCCTCCTCTGAGGCATCATCATCTTCGCTGCTTTGCGAGGCTCGTTTAACTTAAACAAGGAGATAAAAGTACTAACACTATTTTAACTCTTTCAGAAGCTATGCTTAGAGCACAATGTCCTCCTTATAGTAGAATAGGTGCATAGTTACTTGTTCCATTTATTTCCTGGCTTATCCAACGGCTGAACGATATCTATCTGCTTTTATTGTAGATTTTTTTCCCGACACGGTAATCAGTTTATTGATTTATAATTTGGCCAAATTTTGTCAATTGTTCTTATACTTTAACTATGTTTTCCAATCTTGTCAAAGGATTCTTTTACCAAACCATGTTCGAACGATATCATGCACAGAGCTCTATCTTATTAACAAAATAGATGAAAGTTAATGGAAATCTTTCACTCACTAATCTATTGACTAATACGAATTTATATTATGACTTAGCTCACAATGCGACTTCTGTTAGTTCACTAGTTGGGTCAGTAAGCGATTTTTTATCCATTCGCCTATTTGTCGAGTTATATTCTGTAAACATATTCCATCGAGAAGAGAAACAAACATACTCAATACTTGAAAGGTATAATAGTAAGTTTCCACCGTTTTCTCTCAAAAGTTATGAATTTATTCAGAAAGAACGGTACACTGCCTTTTTTTCAAATTGGAAGCAATAGGGTAGCACATTCCAGCTTAGTCTTGATAAAGTTTCTTGAGTGAGTTTTGCCAAATGGAGCCGAATTTCGCCATATTGAAAACCCATCATATTGTCGTGGTCACGTTATTGAGGTTTGATATATTGCGCCTTGACATTTTCGCACGAAAAACATGATGTGTTGCTGATACAGAACTACCAACAATGTTGTTACCAGATGATTAAATATATATATATACATATATATATAAATAAATTTACTATCACGTCTTACAACTGACAATTTCAACAAAACCATCATTGTCAAACGGCGGCAACTTATTTGTACTTCTAATATTAATGGCACTAAGATTTCACTTACTTCAAATACTGCAAGTACATTGCCAATCTGAGAGCTCGAGCAGCCACTGTCGTTCCCGTCGTCACTTGTTACAATCATGGAATCATGAATGAAATGCGCAGTAGTTATTTTGATTGCTATTTACTATTCTCTGGGCTGTTAACAGCTATTTCGTCCAAAATTTCGAACGCCTGAAATAGCACGAACGAATAAAAATGCTTTTAGTTTAAAAAATTCTAACCATTTGTGTAGCTTTTTCCAAATCTCTAGTGATATCATCATAGTCTTGTAGTCCATTACAATTAATTCCTTATGTTCGCTGGTATTGAATTTTAGAGTGCTCCGTTAAATTTTGCTGACAGAATTGTTTGCTTTGTTTGACAGAGAAAAAAGATCTGGAAAATCAAATTAAAAAGCGGTTTCTTTTAAACTATTGCTATGAGAGGATATTGCACCTGCAACAAAAGTTCCTCTTCTGAAAATCGATCCAGATTTACATCTATTTGCAAAGAAATTTACGTGGGCTGCGTTCAGAAATGAAAATTGCTCAGTCCAACTCTAGGCAAAACTCCTCAAATTGCTTAGTTTTGTTTGGACGACTTATTAATCATGCTGCACTTGCTGCTCTTAGAAATTCACTCATTTAATGGAAATTTCGATTTTGCTACTTTAATTACAATTAAATTTGAGTTTCCAGAGTATTTTTGACTGTGATGCTTCATAAAAATAAATAATAGCCACGTTAAAAGTGTTTATTTACCAATTTCTTCATTATTATTGAGTTTCGTAAAGTATAAATCGCATTTAAGTTGTAAAAATTGTTTATTTCGTTTCACACTGGCAACAGTATTGGATGTAAAGCATTGCCACAATATGGCTGTAAAATGCCTTTTCAATTTATTAACATTTTCATTCATGATTTTACAATTTTCAATCTAAAGTATGTATCTTAGTTAAGGTGATTATATTCCTAGGTCTGGAGCGGACATCATGCAACTTTTTATTGTCGGTTTGTAGGTGATGTGACTTAGAAACTGATGCTATAGCTTTATGTAAACAAATTTAGCTGGAAGCTCATCATGTCACTTGTGTCGGTTTTAAAACTTGATGCCATCATTTTGAAATGTTATTCGCAATAGTCGGTTTCATTAGCATCATGTAACAGTATCACTAACTATCCAATAGATTATGGGAAATTTTCCAATATAATGAGAGAGTCTTAAAAAATGAGAGATAATTTGACGTTTGTTTGTTTTGTATAAGCAAAACCAAATCTTTGTTTGACATCTTAACAAGTTTTATGTTTTATGTTGTGTAATCGCCGATCCAAATTAATCTGTTTCTATGCTTAATGCAATTGGACTAATTAGAGACACAAGGAGAAACTTACTTAAATATGTTACAAATAAAAAATTAAATTAAATTTTATTTTAAGCCACATTTGAATTGATTTGATTTCATTGAAATAATGAAAAGGATAACTATATCACAAGACTCACTCTCCTCGTTTATAAGATTAAATTTAAATTAGATTTAAAGATGCAGGTCATCTGACCTGGAAATGTAAATTATTACCAGCGTTTATAAATTTTATAACTTTAACTCTGCGATACTTATCATAATGAGGAGCCAACAAAATCGTTTCCTTCGATATTTCGCTAGGACCTTTGAATTGGCCATTTTAAGGTCTGTCATGCAATAATAAATATTCAGATTCACTCAGAGGAAAAAAGAAAAACTTGCTGCATTGTTCAATCTGCAAATGAAATCATAAGAAATAAAAAAATACTCTTAATTTCTTCTGAAACACTGAGGCAACACCATTGACTCGATATTTTTTATGGAAATTTTTATTTCTTTCTGAAGTTTATAGTTTGTTTTTCTTGGTTTATAATAAATACTAATGCAAATTTATTCAAAGCTGTTATTTTATATAAAACAAAGAGATTTTTTTGTGAAAACTCTTGTTATTATGCAAATTTGTTTTCCACGATAGCAACTTTGCTAAACCCGCATTTGATATGAGTTTCAGCTTCTATGGTTGTGTTTTGTTTACTTCTTCTTCTTCTTCTTTTGGTTTGTGTCTTGCAGAAGTTCAATAATGGTATGGAGTAATACCGAGTATAACAAATTTACACAAACTTCATTGCAATTGCTGATATGAAGCAAAGGCGAATTGGTGTGGCCACGTTTTTAACAAAAATATGAAAACTTATTCGATAATTTGATATTTTTTGGTTTTGTTACCGGTCTGTTGAGTGGTTGCCAATGCTTGGCCAGTTAAAGTAAGTGCGACTCCATGTGATGTTCAGGAATATTGTAAACTTACGTAAGAATAAAAAAATATTAAAAAAATCGTCTTTATTGAGAGTTATATGATGTTAATATATGTGGAGGACTAGCGCATTTAATTCTACATTCAAATATTGAAAAGATGAGAAACAATTGTCGTTAACAGTATTGCAATAAATTTGAACTGAATATTAAATTAAATTTCAATATTTGTTTCTTATAAAGGAGTTCAGTCCTCTGGGAGCTATTGTCATCTCCTGTCAAGAAAATGGGTTTTAAATGTGAGAAGTATGATAAGAAACTGAAGTGATTGTTATCATTTTCTTTTTGGGTTTGTGCATTAAATAAATGTTCGGCTGTTATTTTGAAAATGTTTGCGCAATAAAGATCATTAAATTCTGTTTGAATCCAAGAAATACATTATTCAGGCTGATGGATAGACAATCCTAAAAGTGCATCTATCTTAAACCATAAGTTGATGTGTAGGGTGTAAAAGCTGAATAAAATCGCTCCGTTTTCTCCCCTTTGTTAACAAGAAAAAGAGATGCCGCGGTGTATTAAAAGAATTTAGAAAGTAATGCCCAAAAATTGAACTAAATTAAGCGAATTAAAGTAGTAAAGGTCGGATTAAACGGATAAATTATAAATAAATAAAAAATTATGGAAAAGAGATAACCAAACATTAAAAGAAATTATTGTTGAATACGTCTACAGAAAAAGTAGTACAAGAGAAGAAAATATCATAGATACAGTGCGTTGCAATAGAGCATGCATTTCAACAAAAAATTCAAAGTTAATATAAACAGCAGAAGAAAATCTAAGTTGAAACAAAAAAAAAATAACTTCATATCTAACTTTTATAACGCCTGCTTTTCTGGAAAGTTAACTTTTTGTAATAGTGATGCTTAATTTCTCTTTTTACTACGTAAACTTCTTTCAAATTTGTTATGTAAACCGTTATGAAAAACGGTTTTATACTTTTATGTTTTTCTGATCTCTTTTGTGTTATGTGGATTTCCTAGACGTATGCGTTTATCGCTTTCATGTCATATCATTCATACCTACTAACGTAGAATCAAACGTTTCATGATTTTTATTAGAATTTTCTATGTTTTACAAAAATATTCTCTTCCTACCCTACCCTTTCGTTCATTTCTTGTTTTCTGAACTAATTGTTATTGAATAAAATTATTAAACACTGTAAATATAACATTTCAGCAAACTGTAGGCATTCTTTACATGCTCTCTTTTCGACACAACTCTTTGACGTAGGAATATGACAATTCTTCATGCACACATACACTCTTGTATTAAGAAAGTAGGAGAGGGATGCATAAAAAATGTACGAGCGACAGTTACCAGAGAAACAAAATATAAATTTCAGTGCGATGGAAAAATGTCTACGCTGAACACGATAGCGGATGTAGTCACAAAACATTTTTTTCATCCGCTTACTCGTTTTGTTTTGTGTTGTTGTTTAGTGTGTTATGAAAACGTATGAAAGACAAGGCGCGTTTTGAAATACAAAAAAAATTTTTATTTTCTTGTTTTAATGTTCAATTGAATTGAGACTGTATAGAAAGATTTTGAAGGCAATGAATGTTTATATTTTATATCGAAGAGTATGTACGTACGCGTGTTTGAATAAAACTGTATGAAGTGTTTTATTTTTAAGATCGGAAAAAAAACTTGTGCTATAAGCGGCGTTCCCGATTGTGAACAGGAGAAATATCCTGTGTTTTGAAACGTACAATGTAAATAATAAAATTAAATGAATTGAAGTGCTCCAGTTGGGAAAATTAAATACTCTATCGGAACAATATAAGATTTCACTATACTTTTATATCTTCTACTGTAAATAACACAAAATTCGGAGACAAAAATACTTCGTCAGAAAGTGCGTTTCTCTGCTTTTTTACTTTCTTTTTCCCAAATAAATAACGATATCAACGTAAAAGTAAGTTTGATTTTAAAAAATCGTTATACAGTTGAGATCGCATCAAATTTTATTCTAAATAACGTTTTTAAATAAAATGTTCATATTTTTGTAATGTACTTTGACATTTCCTCTAAAGAAGAGGAAAACAAAAAAGGTTCTCGCGTTTTATTTCTCTTGCTCTATCGTTTAACCGTCCCTCTTTATTACAGTTTTTTGTTACCTTGAATTTAATATTATTGTATACTCACGTGTTACAGTTTAGTTGCTTGTTTGTGTATGTTTTTGCCATGGAGCGTTGACTATATCAATCCAGATAAATAATGTTTTAATTTATGTTTTCTTGTTTTTCACTTCATTTAATTTCTGATCATTTTTCACGACCATTGTTGTCCATAAATTGAACGCCAAAGAAAGAGAAATTTCTTCATTTTTTTTTGCTACTATTCTCTCTTCACTACTTCATAACTCTTTCAAATAAATGGTTTTTGTTTGTTTGCTCTTTAAATTTGTTTTGATTGTTATGTTTTGTATACATGCTCCCGTTTTACCATATGCTTGTATAGTGTTATCTCTCTTTAACCCATATCAAATCAACGATAATGCTTTGTTTCTATAACTAATAATGATCTTCGTAATAAGTAGACGAAAACAATTATAATAAATTGTGATCTCTTCTTTTCTGTTCTGCAACTTAAAAAAAAAAATGGAAAAATTTTGAGAGCAATTTAAAAATATGCTTCTTTTGCATTATGATTAAAAACTTATTTTTTAAAATATATTTTATTATTTTGCATTTGCTTTCTTCCTAAAAACATTTTATATGATTAAAGAGTAAAAAATAAGGAAAAATGATTTTCTTGCTCTCTGTGCGATAATGCGGAAATGTTTGGTTTTCAAAAATACTTATTGATTATAAGGCTTAATTAATTTGTTTTCGTTTTTGCCGTTGATGATGTTTTGCACTGAAATTATTTTTGCTATATATTTTTGTGCGCTCGTGTTATATTTTATTTCCCGTATAATTAATTGAGCTTAATTTACTGATGTTATTTAAATAAACTGAACAATCAGTTTTACATAACACTGGCACAGCTGCACTTCACGAAACTATGCGTTTTGTGATTAAAGGCATTAAATATGTAGGTAAAGGTATTTAAGTAAACAAATGTATTTAAAAACTGGCACTGAAACTCAATGAAAATAGTTTTTTCCCTTCGACTTCTTGACACCTGTAAGTTTCTGCTGATGTAACTTTTAATTTACAAAAGAAATTTACTTTTAGTCACAAGTTTGGAAAATCTTTTGAATACGGAAAAGAAACATATCGCCTGAATAATATGTAGTGCAAAGAAGCTGGCATAGCGAAGGTAATCATTGGCAATTTTTTTGCGATTCGTCAACTGCGGGGGGTCGCATTTTGAGAAGAAAATGAAAATATAAATCATTACTTGCTGTTCAACTAATCTTATTTATGTGAATTTCGCTCAAACCTTGTATTAAATACTCAAAAATAAGTTGATTAAATGTACTGAGGGCTTTACACTTTTGCACATTTCATGCTTCTACTTAGGAATGATATATAGCGTGGAATAAATGCAATCTATTATCAAAAACGATCACTCACGATTTAAATTTTGGATATTATCAGGCCTGGTTATAATGGCTAGGCATGTTCACGTTGTTCGTGGCTAAATAAGTTCAGGATGCCAAAGATCATATTAGCTTAACTTCTTAATTTTCAAAATGGAATCACAAAATTCATGTGAATAAAGAATTGAAACTTTCTTTATGTACGGAGCATACGATGTATTGAATCGGATAAGATTTTCCTTGAACCGTCGAAAAATCAACGTGGTTTTTTAGTAGTTTATTTTTCTTATTTTTTATTTTTTGAGAGGCAGGAGTTGTTTTTATTGCTGAGTGTAACAACTAACTAACTTCCGATACTTATCTCCAACTTTGAGAAAAAAGGACAAGGTCATACCCTCTTTTATCTTCAGATCATTCTAGCATGTAATCGCATTTGATGCGATGAATGCTGAATTTGGGAAGTTTTATTTAGCTCTTTCTCAATCCTTCGTCGAGCCAACCTATTGTTAGAAGATGTTAATTTGAACTTTGCCCCCAAAAAATCAAGAACATCTGTAATTTCAAAGCAAACCGATTCTCTGACTCCTCAAAAATTAATCAAAATTGTTTAAAAATTACAGTTTGCCTAGATTACTCGCATTGCTATGTGAACAAATTTTTCTTAGTTTTTTTCTCGTAACGCTTCTAAGAGCTTGGGCCCGATAAGCACGCGTAAACGTCATCACTTGATAGTGATCATGTCTACGCCATTTAAATATAATTTAATTTGCCTGTCAAAACATTTAAAAAATGTTAAGCAGACCTAAAGTCCTGTAAACAGTAGATCGCTTTTTTGAATGTAAGATAAATAGAGCGATATATTTATTTTCACTTAAAATATCTATATTAAACTAAGCTTGGGTTGAAATATCTCAATTTAATCAATTACGAAGAAGGAAGCAGTCTCAGAGCATGCACATTGAATTGTTAAATATAAGGGCGTATGTATGTGTGTGTATGTGCCAGTAGTGAAAAATGTATTGCATTAATCTTTTAATTTCTTATCGCAAAATTAAGTGGAGAAACGTTATTTTTTATTTTTTGCTTTACGTTTTAATTTTCTTTCGAGTCAAGTGATTCATAGCATAAATATTCTAAATTCCAAGGAAATCATAATACTATATATTTAAAGTCTAAGAACAGAAGGAAGAGGAAGAAGAGAGTTAAGAAGAATTCCAGAAATCTACACTAACGAATTTGAGCAGAAATATTACGAACATAAGCTACAACAGTAAGGCTGAACCGTGTTTATATTTATGTGCGTCCACCGCACACACCAGCACATATGACACGGTGCGAAAAGTTCAATAAAGACACATTTTCAGTACTCGACTAACTCGACTCAGCTCGATTCGTCAATGTATGCAATATACCGCACAATACACAATAACAAGACGACCAAATAACGACGGACATACATACACTTTAAAGTAAATTTATGTAAGTGTGTGTATATGAAAATAATAAAAAAAACCTGTTTAACGTTTCAACCACAAGCAAACCATCACGAATAATCAAACATATGAACGATCGAACTGACTGTAGCAGTTGTAGACACATATACATACACATACATATACACATACATATACACATAAACATATTTACATATACGTATGCGGTTGAACAAACATTTAGGTACGTATTAAAAAAAGATTGAAAGAAAAAGTCTTAAAGAACCTTAAAATAGCGACAAATGAAATGAATCGTTAAATAAAATGAAATAAATAAAAAATTACAAAATATCATCAGTTTATTAATTCCACGGCCGTGAAAGAAGCAGAAATCAATGTATCACTACATACAAGCTAGCAGCTAATAACAACCACCAACATCACCACCTACGATATATGTACAACTAAAGTGCCAAATATCACATATGTATGTGTATAAGTAAGCGTGCATATGTATGTATGCGTTGCGTTATCTTGCCTTACCTTGTCATCATCTTTGCCATAGACTGACTACACGAGGAGAGTGCGGTGGAGAAGAGGGAGACATTCTGTTCAAATCCGACAAAAATTTTATGGAATTTTTAAAGTTTACTTTAACGAATAATTAGGTCGTTTACCTGCTGCAGTTGGTCCGTTCAGTAGTTTGCACATATGCATGCGTGCGTGCCTCTCTCTTTGTGTATGAGTGCAAGTAGATATTGTTCTAATTATCTACAGATTATAGCTGTAAATAATATGTTCAACATATATAGATATAACATACATACGTACAAACAAACAAACAAACAAGTAACTTTGTTGTATTCTAATCTGTAAAAAAATTGTCATTTATTAGATTCTTCGTGTTTTTCTATTTTAAATCGTAAGTTCGTTTAAAATTCCAAGCGTCAAGTATGTACTTAAACGCTATTAGTTTGTTCGCTTGCTCTTGCCTCTCTTGCTTACAATTGTACGGTGTTGCGTATGAGTTTATAAGACTTCCGGTCACAAAATGTAGATAAAAAACCAGAGTTGGGTGATTTTACATAAAAGTTATGATTCATTTGCCTCTTTTCCTTCTTCCTCTCACCCTTTCTTCCCATCTCTTTCACTACATCTCTTCTCTCACACGACAATTTTTGATTACAAATTTACAAGATTCAAGTTTAAAGTTTGACTGACATTTCTTTCAGGTTTGGACGCACATTGTCTAACGTATTAACCACGACTCTTTTCGTTACATTATGCATTTGTTGAGTGATCATTTCATTTTGTTATAGATATTTCTTCTTACGAAATTTATTGTTGTGACATTCTTGACTTCAATCCGTTACTTGCGTTAGACACATGTTTTGGTTAAACATTAGTTTTTACGTCTGGATTTTCCTTTGTTCGAATGTGTCTTATACATCAATTTCAGGTAGTTAGCGGCGTACAGATTTCTATACTTATCGTCGCTGAATGAAAGGCTTGCATTAATTTTTGTTATTTTTTTTTATTTCTAAAAATCAAAAGATACTAATTCGAATTATTTATCTGTGTTCCTATAATTTTTATCGAAATATTCCATAACGTAAATTTTCGTTTGGAGAGTCGACAGTTCTTGAACCCCCATTGTCAACAACAAATTCAAATATTGCAGTAGGATAAGATCTATAGTTAAATACCTTGGTCTACTTCGTAACGACTTTCTTAAAACATCCCGAAAATTTTCATCTTTAAGTTAAGCACAAGCCTAACCGATTAGATGGATTGGTAGTATATTTTGTGTTAGTAGCGGTAGAGTTGTAAAACATAATTTGTCTACAATAACAACACTGCTTTTGAAATGAATTTAAGAAGAAAACTTACGAGCCGAATATATTCTTTTTATTGCTCACTTAGAAACTAAGACTTGAAGACTTCGTATGGTTCCATTGTAGCTACCGTAAGACTTCATAATTTTTATGTAATTAATTAGTGTGATAGCGATTCAGCAACAGCTCTAATGCTTTAAAAGCTTTTTTGAGTGTTGCCACACATTTAAATGCTTAAGTTAACAATCATGAATAAAATGGGACCTTCAACTCTATTGAGTGATCTTAAGACGGAATTTAAGAAGTAACAAAGGACCCTGTAAAACACCTGCATATTAATAAACAGTTTACTAGTCCATTTGGGCGATGCAGGTCCATTTCCGTTTTGCTTGTTTTCCCAATCAAAAAAAAAAAAAAAAAAAAAGATGTGCTTTGGAAAGGAATGCAGAACTTTGTAACGTATAGAATGCGTTGCCAATTATTGCAAATTTCCAAATCTTCAGGAAGCACAAAGTTATAATCGCTCTAGATGGAATCTTTGATACCAAAGGTTCTAAGAAACTAAAACAACATGAAATTTATCAGAAACGAGTCTTGTTATAGTAGCGTATAAGTGTGTACGGAGGGATAATTGATAAATATCTCTTTGGTTTTGAAACACAAAGCTAACGCTTCGACTATTAGTAGAAGATTTATTTTGGTTCATAACTTTCAGGCGTCAGTAATAAATAATATATTGAGATAAATTTAAATCGCATTTATGTAAGGTATGTACTATTCCTGTTTGCATTCAGCGTTCTCGTGTGTTAATGTGTGCACTTTCTTTCTTGGACGGACTGAATGGCGTTTAAGTAATGATACGACACGTTACATAAAGACATCTGTTGTCATTTCCGTGGATTAACCTGTTGCACTCATATTGTATCGATAAATATATTTTACAAAATGTGTCTTCTTATGAAGATGTTATCTTCGAACCAAAACTCTGGCTAATAAAGCTAGATTTTGCGAAAAGATGGTCCTCTTAAATAATCCCTATGTTATCAAGAACTTATACACATATTTAGTTAGACCAGCGCCTTTTGTCCATTGTCCTAATTATAGATGCCATGTTAATCTTATTGAACAAGTTCAATCTTATTGCTACCTAGTGGTGTAATTCTGCCTTATTTCTTCCACCCATGGAAATAAATTAAACTTATCGGTTCATCCACTCTTAAGGAAGTAAATGAAACGCTAACTAGATGTAACGTTTTCAGAAGTTATTCGTATATTATAGATTTTTTTATCATTAATGGGGTCTCAAGGGCATTTTAGTCTTTCGAAACCGCCGTGATTTCACCCTAATCATGAACTTTTAAATAACTTTCGGGTGATATGTAACCGATTATTACGACTATTACTACTTACATCTCGTCTGCTAGCTTGATTAAAAACATTATATACCGTAACTAAGTGCCTAACTTCTTTCGCAGTCTTTACAAACTCATATATGCTCGGTTCTAACGAGTTTCGGAAATTCGTTACGTCTCAAATATATGTACGTATAGGAGCGTGCCAAAAGAATCATTAAGAAAATAGGGAACTTTCCAATGACTTATGGAGATTAATTATCTTAATTTTGAAACGCTTTATATTTCTTGTTATTCCATATTTTATCTGCTAGCATTGGACGATATGTGTGAACAAATAACATAGAGATCAAGGTATTGGGGCATTATTTATATACCCTATAAAGCTTGTTTAGATCATAACTAGCCTTAGCTCTCCGTTTCTTGATTATAATTAGCAGTAGAACGTACATAGTCAGCCATCATCATAAGCGCCTGTAACTTAAACTTAAAGTAGAAATACTGATCCTAACGGACTATAACCCAATTCCACTTAATATCAAAAAAGCAAATTAAAGGATAGTTGGAAACTCGGTGAGGCTTCTAAATGGTAATTAGTTTGCTTCGCATACAGAGTGACAGGATTACCACGGGCTATGGTTGATAAAAATTTTTTTCTCTCGTCTATTAAAGTTATTTCACATGCATGCGTTTGTTTAGTTGCTAAAATTATATAACTGATATGTTATGGGATTTCTTGAAGTGTTGTTGCGCTCTTTAGTATATATATAATCGATTTGTGTGGGTGCTGAGTTAACGGGTATCCAAGATTCGCCCTTAAGGTGTATATGGATTTTTCACTATTTGTTTTTTTCTATTTCTCCGTTTTAAAGCCGGAGATGTGTGGTAGGTATTCATGTCATGGTTAAGACAAAAAAGTAAGCAGCAATAACAACAACAAAAATAATAAATTGAAAAAAAATATATAAAAAAAAACAACAAAAATACTCAGTGAGTAATTGTGGCTAAAAAAGCAGTTTAACCACTTTTTGATGTTTTTGTATCTATATAGTCATAGACGCATATATACACTTGGCTTTTGGTCGGTGTTTTATTGTTGCCTAAGTATTCTTTTTTTTCTGTGGAAGTGTATGCTCTTATATGTGGACATAGGCTACAATATTTGTAAACCATTGAAGAATGCATTCGAATGTAATCCAATGAAAAATAAAAATATAAGAAACAAACTTAGGTACAAATTATCTAAAGTTGTTACATATAGCAATAGCAATAGCAATAGCAATAGCAACAAATATAGCAACGACAACGACAGCAATAACAATAATAATACCATACAAACATATTCAACATAATTATGATCTATATTGGTAAGCGATTGTGTTGGTTAAAAGTTAAAACTTGAAGACAATTGTTTAACTGAAATCAAATATTGAGATTGTAGGCCACAAGAGATGTGATTCATTGTTTCTAAACTAAATGATAACCTAACAAAAGAACAACACAGTACAACAAGCGAGAGGGAAAAACAAGTTATTGGCCGAAAGGTGATGAATACTTTTCAAATTTCTTGATTTTGCAAAATGAGGATAAGGATGAGCCAAAGTTGTCTGAACAACTGTTCTGCTGTAGTTCTTTTCAGAAAGCAATTCTATGTTGGGAATAGCTTTGAACAAGCCGTAGTTTGAGCTTTTTACTTATTTGTGGACTAACCAACGTAAACAACAAGCAACTTTGCGTCTTTTGCGTCACATCTATCACCATTTGTTGCACAAGGACGGATCAAGTTGATGCACGTGTTCAATGCAAAGATCGAAATTTTCAAGTAATTTAATGAAATTTAGTACACTGCCATGTTTTAATGCATAGGCGGACCTCGACAAACAAATCCTTATGTTAAAAAAGTCATTACAGCTAAAGGTATTTTGCGTCTGTATATACAAACTAGTGTCAATTCTTCGTATTTCATGGTAAAAAAATAGGTAAAGTATCAGATTAGGCTTGTGTAGGGTGTTAAACGATACTGGACTACAAAGTTTTAACTTACTGAAACGCTGAAAGAATTTGCAATCTCTAACCAAGTAAAATAAATGCTTCAGTTTGGTAATATCGTTATATATTCGAAAGCTACGATTCTAAGAAGCAAACGTACAGTGTTGAGCTCCTGATTGTGAATTATAAGAAAATGGTGAATAAGCGCGTTTATAAAGTTGGTTGTCTATAACCCAAGATTTTTGAAGCTACAAACGTAGGAAGTAATTCCTGCCAGCAGAGAAGAGAAGAGAAAACTTATTTTCAACGCCCACGCATTTCTCTCCAATATGTTCCAATTGCTTTGTAAATTAGCTTGTTTTGGACTTATGTCGCTGGGTTCTAAATTTCAAAAATTAAAAAAGGAGCTACAATTAGATGAATGAAAATACAGTTTATACATTTCTTTATATTTCATAAATTTTACGAACCGACTACCGAACTGAAAAATCTTAACAAAATTTTACGATTCTACTAAATAAACTAAGCTTTCTGAACTTAACTACTCTACTATTAGATATGACGCAATATTTTTAGTTAATGATCCGTATAACATTTATCATGCAAAGTCGTTATGGCAGCTTTGACTTTGGAAGTTGTCTGTTTTTGTTTATTTAAATTGATGGTTTCAATACCTACTAGTGTATGTCAGCATAAGTTTATTTTTCTCAAGATAATGGACGAGGCAGTTAAATTATGCCAAGAAAATAGGTAAAGTTTTCATCTAATCGCAGATTGCGTTGCGTTAATCAGTATTTTCCATTTTCATTTTGGAAGTAGATACGATTGCTTTCAAACATTCCTTCCAGACAATTGTTTTCGGAATACTTTTGTTCTACACGATAAATAAAAGCGGTGCTTCCAAAAGGTAGATATTTTGCAGAAGAATTACCAGTTGTAAGGAAGACAAGATGACATAAATAACGAACGTTACAGAAAATTTGCCACCATAGAAAGAAGTATTAGAGCAAAAGAAGTGTAATTGACTTTAGGTATAAGTTAAAGTTTTTCACAATTTTCCAAGAGTTGTCATATACTGCTTAGAATTAAGTTTACCTTTCATCCATTTAAGTTTCAATACTTAGCTATTATGAAAACTCGAGGGCATAAATTATCTTATAGCCAAAGTGTTGGACCTCTATGCTGTATTTTAAACGAGAAAGTGTTATAATTTAGTAAACATTGGTGTACTAGTTAATTTCAAAGAACTTCCAACAATGCCCGTAAGCTGTGCTACATGGTATGGCTACTCTTCGCGGACCTTTGGGGATTAAGTCGGATAACCCGAAGTGCAAAAATTATGACGTAATTCGGCAATCCACCAATAAAAATAAAAACGACAAAAATGAGAACTCATGCCCTCGAGTTTGTCTAATATATGGTTGGCTCAGCTGGGTGTAGTACGCCTCAGTATATAATTACTGGTGTACTGGCAACTACTAGCGCACAATCATTGCCGAAAAAAGAATATTAAGACGTCGCTTCCATTTGAAAAACCATTAAAATTGAGATAAATTTCTAATGTTTTAACCGAAACATTCCATGATTGATGAACAGATGTAAATGTGCTTTCAATGGCAGCAGATGTTAAATGTTTTAAAGTTAGGGTGATTTTATTTTTATTCATTTAATGCATTTAGTTTAATGTTTGATGTAAACTTTACTACATTCTTTCAATTCCGGATTTCAGGTGCTGATTCCCAGATAAATTTTTTGAAATTCTTTTCCAGCCGACCATTGGGATGAACGAATTGAGTAGTCTGAGGAGCATTTTTTTTCTAAATCAAAAACACATTAAACATTAATGTCACTTAAGGACTTAACGAAATAAAAACATTTGGAGCCATGAAATGATTTCCAACAAATACTATATTTAGACTTTCAAAGAGAAATTGTAATAGTTGCGGCAACAGTACAGTTACGTTTAAATATTAATTTGCTAAGACATACATCCTATATTATCTAATCAGTGCTTAGTTAGAGATGGCAATTCACTTTTGACTATGTTACGATTTCGAAAAGCATAATTTAATCCTTAGATGTACATTTTCGCAAATCCGAAACTCTTAAGAGGCCACTTTGAACTAATCTGAAGTCTTTGGATTAGTGTGAAATGAAGTTACCGTCGGATCATATGCTTAATATATATAATTTTTTAATAAATGTGTGCGCGATATCTGGCCGATTGATGCACTTCCGTTTTGGCTCAGAAAGGCGATTAAATTAGATTTTAGATCTAAATCTCTTATAGGTTGTAAGATATATAATACGTTGCTTTGTTCATTATGGGTTTGGATATTTTAAGCGGGCCTGGACCTTGATTTACTTAAGCTTTAGATAGTCCGCGTACAGAGATTCAGAACTTTTTGCCAACTGCTAAGCATGATTTAAGCTTGGTATGACGCTTATGCAAAGCTTCAGATTTGGTTTTCAATTTTTACAGCAGAGCTGTCCAACAGAGAGTAGAACATAGGTCAGTTGTCAAAAAATTTAACGATGATCTACAAAATATGTGCTTTCTGAAGCGTGCTTCTAAACGTTACGAACTGATAATTCAATGAAACTGCCTACCAGCCACAAATATCTATGCCTGCCAGTGAAAATTTAGCGCGGATAACTTGGTCGCCAGACAACTGTATCACTACAACTAATGAGTCATTCTCAGTATTTGCTCAGCATATCGTGTTCAGCTTTAATTAACTGTAATCTTAATAAATTCTGAAAACTGTAAATTCCTTACGCTTGTCGAGCCCATTTTTCAAATGATTAACATGATTAAAATTTAATTTAATTAATCATCACATCAGCGTCAGCGTCAGCGTCAGCGTCATCGTCGTAAAGTCTTCGAGTGTTTGGTACGTGTTTAGAACGATACTTATGTATGTTTATGTGTATGTTTTCGAATGCGAGATATAAAATGAATATTCAACCCAGAAAATATTTGAAAACTTTTCAAACAACGTTAAAACAAATGATAAGAAGATATGCTCGCAGTTGATCGTTGGTTAACACTCCTTAAATTTCAACAGAAAATGCTAAACATCTTCGAAATGATCATTTCAGGCACAATGACGATCGAGAAATAATATAATAAAAAAACGAACGAAATGTATGTGAACTGAAATGAAAACAAAATGTTGTGAAACCAATGAAAATGTCAAACAAACATAAATAACAACCAACAAAAACAATAACAATAACAATAGTCACAAGCAGTCACAAAAGTAAACGGCAGCCCTAAAACACATTTACACGTGCTGAGAGGTATCTACGTACGCCTGCTGTTTCGCTAAATATTTGTGTGTAGGTTTTGTATAACATCAATATTTCTTGTTTATCGTTACACGCTAAATATAGCGGAGAGTAAAAAGGTATATGAGAGATGCAGGAAGATTCGAATATTAATATATTGGTTCTAAGGATGAATGTACAATTTCTCAGCAATAAAGAGAATCTTTTACGCACAAAGCGAAGAGCACACAAATCAAATCAGAGAGTTTTGAAAATATTTGCACATTTTTTATTCAAGAACACACTCGCATTCGCACCGATATGCATTCACGTTAATTTTGCTGTATGCAACATATGTTGCATGCAACATGATGCATTTATATGTACTGAGTGTCATCTTGTGCAGTATATGTGGTTCACTTGATGCAATATATTCCCGTTGCTGGTAATGTTATCCCATTTCTTGAACATTTAATAGCACAAATGTTGCATGAACTGTTTTGTTATACATGTGGTGAAGTTATTCCTGCCCCATTCCAGGTGTTTTATGCCTCACACTTACTAGGAGCTCAGCACATTTAGTTGGCAAAATTGAAGTCGAAGCATAATATTATACGAAAATGCAATGTTGCAACACTAAGAGTGAAGCAAAAAAAAAAAAAAAAAAAAGAAAAGGAGAAAAGAAAAATATAAACACACACAAAGCTCAACGCTATACCAGCTGCTGCTGTTGGTTGTTGTTTTACAGCTTCTGCTGCTGGAGGGGGCACTCTTGACTTGTCTACAATAAGTACTTTCCAATGTTATGCTTTGTGTCCGTCTGCATGTTCGTATGCATTAGCATAAGCGCACTTTCTGTGCCTCGTTCACGGCAATATTTTTTGTGTTCATCTCCAGCACATTTGCCCATCTACAGTTTCTTTGTTACGGTCTTGTATTGTGGATGCATTCGTAACTTGTTTTGTAGGCTGCCGCCGCTGCTGCTGTTGGTGCTGTTGGTGCTGCGGTTGTTATTTTTTATTATGCTTTTCTTTCTTTGTTATTATTTCAAATTTCGGTCTTCTACTCTCTGGCTATCAAATGTGTTTCGTACTCTCCGTTATTATGTGCATTTTGCTTTTTGCATCTCACAAGTCTCGGGTTGATTTCACAAAATTTCTTTTCCTACCTTTCTCTCCTACTCTTACTCAGCTGTGGTGACGGTGGTGGTTTTTCTCCAGAAAACACTTGTTACTGTTAATTTGTTAGAAATCTCTACGGCAGTCAAGGATGCCAATGGAGGCAAGACAAGAGCGAGAATGCGTATATGAAATCTTGTTATAGATTTGCACTCATGCAAAAAAGAAGGTCAAAAAA
Organism: Glossina brevipalpis; assembly: GCA_000671755.1. Classification (NCBI taxonomy): domain Eukaryota; kingdom Metazoa; phylum Arthropoda; class Insecta; order Diptera; family Glossinidae; genus Glossina; species Glossina brevipalpis. The sequence continues at coordinate 151,600 of KK351061.1, forward strand.
ATATTCATACAAGTTAAGGTTATTATGTAGAATTGTAATGGAATAATATGGATTTGTGAAGATTAGAAAACATAACCGGCAACTGAAACGTAACCGTCTAGTATTTATTCTTTTAAGGAAAAAATTTTCAATTAATGAAAAAAAATTAATAATAAAAAAAGAAAATCATAATAATTTTTCTGTTTAAAAAGTTCATATTTCATAGGTTAGCAAATGGCTTATCATTAATTGATAAATAATTTATCGTTTGCTCTCTTGTCTTTTAATGAATGGGGGTTCATAGTTCATAAAAATAAGCGCCGTGAATTTAATTTTCTTGTGTAACATCTTTTGCATCACAATTTGCGGCATACATATGCCTTTAGACCTCGTCAGGCCACACAGAAAGAATAGTAGGTGTTGGCTTCCAAAATGAATGAAAACAGTATCGGTGAACGTAAATTCGCACGTTGCTTGTTAAGCGAAAACTGTTGTAATAAATATATCATTAAACTTCAAATAGGTAAAAGCTCACATTCTTTGCTTTGAAATTTCTTTCTAATTTACAACAATTTGGATCAAGACTCTCTTTTCAATAAGATAAGCAGCAGTCACTTGAATTTGTCACGATAAAACGGTGCATGATATAGTGGCGAACTGTCCATTAGTTGCTTGGCATTGCTTTTTTTAAGAAGTGGAAGTAAGAAGCATATCAGAGTTTCCATCGACTCTGCAGCTTTTATAGAATGTAAACTTTACTTTCAGATGGACACCCAAAATTGACTTGAAAAATATTATGACAGCGCCCCTGTTGACTTTAAACGAGGTCGTACGAACACCGATTTAGTTTACTTGCAGTGCTAGAATTGGCCACAATTGCTGCAATCGCAAAATTCTTTATCACATAGAGACTTATTTTCTCTAAAAACTGTTGAAAGCAGATTCAAACAATTCGTCAAATAGTGAAGAATCGTATAAAATTTCGATAATTTTACCAAATATTGCGAATTTTATGTTGAACACAGAAAAGTACACATGTCAGTTAGTCTAACGTATGAACAAACTTAAACCTACTGAGATAATAATTCTGAATCAATTGGTATAATGGAAGTGGGTCAATTTTAAGTCTGTGTGGTACATACATTCACGAAATTACTATATCTTGCGCTACATGTAGTATAAAAAGTGTTCACATCTTACGTTCAATATACATGCACTCATTGTTGTTGTTGCGAAGACCACAACTATGTTTTCTTTTTTTTTTTTTGTATAATTTGATGTAATTGATAGGAACCTCTATTCTTCTCCTTTTGCAATTTTCTTCTTTTTCAGTCACATCCTGTACGCATTACATGCACAAATAGAATTAGTAACTAGAAAGAAAGAGTAGGTTTATTTAAGGAAAGGCATTCAAAGTCTCTTCTCTAACTGTCAACATTCCATTTTTCCTAACGCAGCTGTTACATGCGACTCTGTGTAACATTTCAATCGATCTCTTCCGATGTTGCCATATTTTAATGTAAATCAAATCTGATCACGTATCGCAACTAATTGGACATTGTGGTTAAGCATATTAATTAGATATCAATTAAAATTGCGAAAAATTATGTGTCCGTTTATTTCAATGCATTTCAAAGTTTAATGGCTTTTCTTATACACATTTAATGTTCTACAGTCGTTCTTCCTATTTCTCTTCATTTCATTCTCTCTTTCTCTCGCTTTGGATGAATAGTTTCGTTTCGTTGATATTCGAAGGAAAAGTAATACAAACTAGTTTAGCTGAGCTGATGAGTAAGCAGAATGCTTGCTTAAGCCTGAATATAATAATAAACTTCGAAGCATTAAGAGCGCAGTGAGCGAAACATGTTAATTAATGTGTGGCTTGAAATTTTAGGTTTTTTTAGGAAAAGATTAACATGAGATGATATTTATATGTATGCGTGCATTTTTTGATAAATACTAGACTCGAAGTATGTATGAAATAGCGCAAGAGCAAGAGAATTTATTGGTAAAATTTATTGAAACTTAATAGAACCTGCGTGGGAAAATATTGGTAAAACAAATAGTCAAGGCAAGAGCTAACACTATTTTGAATTGATTATTTTTTGAACTTCGTTTTGTATTTTTCTTTTTATTTCGCAGAGTTGCATTATAATCGAAGTTATTAAATATAATAGTGTTTTAAAGAAAATACAATTTTTATTTTCTAAACAAAACCTGTTTTTTTTGCAGTCCGGGTATGGTGCATTGAGTACGAATGCATAAATGGATGGATGAATGAATGAATGGATGGATGGATGCATGAATGCGTGTATCTATGTCTGCATTATTTATGCTGGCATTTGAAGTAATTATAATTGTTATACTTTCTCTTTTGTTTTCCTTAAGTTAAATATTTTCGAAACTAATTTTTTGCATAATAATCGCTGCCAATTATAAAAAACAAATATATAAAGGAAAACCTTTTCTTTTTAATTATTTTTCGTTAATGCATAAATTTCGATTGCGCACTAAAAAAATTTAAAAATAAAATGATTATAAACAGAAAAAAATTTATCTCACATGTGGCAGCAAATGAATCATTTTAAAATTACATGAAGTTGGTTCAATTCCACTTATTTTTGTATTACAAGGAGGTATGTTAATCTTGCCGCTGCCTAAGCAACGCCTGGAAACTACTTCTAAAGACTCGCAAAAAAAGAGAGAACTTTTCAGAAAAATGCGCAAATAACTGTCTGCAATTGAATGGCACCCATTAATAACTTTAGATAAGATTTTAATTCCTGCTACGTAAACAAAAAATAAATGGTCTGCAATGACTTCGATTCACTTCGTTTCAAAGTAGTGGTTGCATTATCGCTATGTGTGCTTTTGGAGCGATGAGTTCAGACCTTCCAAAATCTATGAAAGTTATTTTCCAGCGGTTCTATGTTTCCATATGTCCACAGCTTCTCAATATAACATTTTTCAAAATAAGAAAGAAGATATTTTTTTAAATTTCTATTATAAATTGTGCACATTTTGAAAATGTTATGAGAATTCAAAACCGATTTAATTTTACCCTAGGTATACAAGGGCTATGTTAAAATGAAAAGAGGGTTTCTGTTTGTTTGTACTAACATGAAAAATGATAATAATGATGTTCATCAATCCAGTAGGCTAAACTTAAAAATGAAATGTTCGGAAGAGGAGAATATAAAAAACAGTTCTACTTTCAACGTTCACTTTCTTCTATATTTGGGATTCATAGACTTTTTTAAGAGTAAAAGAAAAGCAGTAATGAACTCAGTATGTGATTAAAAGCAAGATTTTACGGTTTCCGAAGTAGAAAGATATACGGAATATGTAAATAGTTTTGATTACCTTATCTGCACTGAATTATTCGAAAAAACTTCAATACAGCTGATGGGTAAGAAGAGATGCGACCTAAACTACTCTCTCTTACTTTTTTCTATTTAAGAAAAAAAACACGGACACACGCTGGCACACACACCGTCCTCAAGTTGCTAATAGCCTGCATAGTGCCCAAGTTTGATTACATACAAATACACTATCACGAAAATGTTTTCGTACAATGTTTTATCAGAGATAAAAAATTTAGTTATTTTTACGTAAGCACAGCGCTGATGTAAGAAATCTAAAATTAGCAACAGTTGACAAAATTGACAGATTTATTCATGTTCTTATTCTTAAATCATTTCCGCAATACAAATTATAAAGTACATATCCACTATAGTTAAAAACTCTAACCAAATGACGGTTATTCAGCGAAGACAAAGTAATGGCTGACAAGAGCTGTAGTAGATACTTATCGATAATTTAATTCGGAGCAAGTTTAATAACTTTTGGTTTAGGTGGATGGTAGCTATGGGTTTCTTATTGGTTGTTGTAATTTTACAAACGGTATTGTGGCAAGATTGAGTTGGAAGAAAAGGAAATAAAACCTAATTGGTGTGGATAATGTAGAAAGAAGTAATTTGTTCAAGTAACTAAGATTTATAAGCGACGACTTTTTGTTTATTTTTGATTAAAAATAAGCTTTGAATTTTCAGTATGAAAAATCTTGTGCCGTTTAGTGTGTGAATGGTAGGTACAGAGTAAAGGCAAGAGTGTGATACTATGCAGTATGGTCAAGTGGTACTGACTTAAAAGATTTCATATGTTTTAAAACAAAATGAAATAATTATCTGAACTGGAGAAGTCAGTTAGCTAGCCTGTTACCAAATATTTGATAAATTTTTAAACGAGTACTTTTCAAAGGTACTATATATATATGTATACTTTACATATATATGTATACTTTTTCTGTTTGTGTATAGCTGCATGCATGTCTATCAACATTGTTTAATCAATCATTTGCGTTTAGTGTTTTTTTCTTCTCTTGTATTGCTGCGATGCACCTCAGCAACATTAATCATTTTCCCCAAATATATATACGTAAGTCACCTTTCTTCTCTCTTTCTCTCTTTCATGTAGTGTACTGACAACTCTCTCTCTCTTACTCTATCAATTTCTTACCTACAAATTTGCTCGTATATAAAGTTTCTTTTTTTTTTGCTTTACTTCAAAAACGCAGTTTATGCGTTAAATGAAAAGTTAATTTTCCCACCACCACCGTCTTATGATAAAATCAAATAAAAAGTTCGTTGTAGCATAAGATGTTCTTTAAAACAAATTTATAAAAAAATGATTTCGGATATTATGAAAAATGTTTTTGAAAAATTCTAAATGACAGATGTTTTACTTACTTTCCGAAAGTGGAAGCATTTACAGATTGATTAGTGTATTTGTAGTGGATTGGAAATACTTTCAGAAGTAATTTAAAAGTATTACGTTCGTATGTTAGATAAATATATATAAAATTAGAAGAGATTTTAAGTCAATAATGAAGCTAATCAGCAATCGCAAGATCCTTTTCAAAAAACGGTTACACTTCAAGCAACAAGAAAGTAAAGCACAATGCTATCATGAGCAATGAATTCGCCTTGTGCAGCATGAATTACACAAAGAAATTCGAGTCCAGTATAAGCAAAAAAAGTTAAATTTTCGGCGATCACATGAATTATATACATTTGAGCAATCGGTTCCCAAAGTTTTATTGACAAGTTCGCAGTGTGAAAGTGGAAGTTTATAAAGTTTATAAAGGAAGGTGTGAGCCGATGTATTAAATCCTTTCGAAGAGTTGTTTCAAATATTCTTAAAAAAATGAAAATGGCAAATATTTTATTGAAATTATTACACAAATCATTCGCAGGACGACACTCTGTTTCCTTGGAACTTTTAAAGGCAAGTATAGGCAGAGAAAATAAAGTAAAGATAAAATAAATCATTTTTCGCAACACTGCCTTAAGTTGTGTTGCCAGAAAATTTCTTTTGACTCAATCAAGACTTGAGAATTGTTTGGAAAAATTTGCAAAAGTTTTTTCAGGTCGATGCACTAAAAAAAAAGAAAGAAAAACGAAAAACAAATTGAGCAAAAAATAAAAAACGAAATGATTAAATTAAATTTTAAAACGAACTTGGATTTGCGCTGACGTCGTACATTTAAGATGAACACTCTACTCTCTCTTTAATTGTGCTTGTTTTTTTAGATTTAGTTCACATTTAGTTTGGGGCGAACTCAGATTACCCAACACATACAAATATTATGTTTTTATTGACTAAAGACTCTTTGCATCTAATTCTTTTCTTTTGGAAGTTTATTAGGAATTTAATAATAACAATGAAATGACGATTGTTTTCAAACTTCGTGTTCCATTTATTGGCACGCGGGTCATATATATTTGGCACACTACTCCTTAAAAGCTAGCTATTAAGAGTATAAACGATAAGTTTTGAGTTTTTACCTTAAATCTTATGATTTTGGAATTATCAATAGCAAATGGACGGATGGACAGATATGATTGTTCAATCAAGACTCGCACCTTGGTTAGTTACGTTTATAGGTAACGGCAAAGGAATTCGATTCTTATGGATGAGGGTAACAAACGTATTTAGAAAATGAATCGATATTCATCTTATAGCGTTAGGCATGAAAATCCTAAGATAAGCCTGCAATAACTATTTTTAGTTTAAAGAGTATTTTGCTTCACGTACATATACACACAGTATTTAATTTGAACTCATGTGGCACAAAGTCTTGACGAGTATACGGTGGTTGTTTGGCTACAATATTTTGTGTGATGTGTATGCACCTATACTAACACAAATCTATCCGAAGTTGACGCAATTTCTCAGAGTACATCTTTCAGTTGCTTACAAACCTGGCAGATTGTCTTACTCTATGTATGTCAATCAGTCTGTCTGTTTGTAAAGTAGTAAAGTGAGATGTGTTGTGTTGTCTTGTATGCATGCATATATATATATATATATGTATGTATTTATGTAGTTTACCAACTCCAAGCTTGTGAACAATGGCATACATAGAGGATGAAGTTGCACATATTTTTGTGCTCTATTCCAATGCAGACATATTGCATTCGCGACAATGAGTATATGCACGCACCGAAGAAAATATTCGTAGTATATATAAATTTGAGTGACTTGCAATGCATGTGTCTATGTATTCCATTAACAATGTGGCAACGAACAAAAAAAACTTATTATTCATCATACGCACATCTTATGATTACATTTTTCTGCTTTTGCCATTGTTGCTTCTGCTGCTGCTACCAAGTCCCCTGCTCCTTCTCCTACATCTGCTGCTCCAGCTTGTAAAGGAGGCAGAGGTCATCTTTTCATCTACATAGATGTTTATTTTGTTAGTCGCATTAAGGAAAGCGAGCAAGCAGCAATGGCAATTATGTTCAACTACGGGTTGGAAAAATTTAATTAGTTGTACAGATAGATTAAAGAAGCTTTACTTGGATATTTTTGAGAGAATAATTTTTTTTTCAACTAATAGCTACATTTTTTAACTGACAAAAAAAATCACGAGTATTTAGTTTTGTAGTTAATTGAATTCTTAGCTTCGACAAATTAGAAAAGTAGAGGTCATATATCTTTCTGTAAAGGGGGTAAGGGAAGGGACGTGGTCGGGGCAGAGAAGTTATCGATCAGTTTCTTTTTGAAGGCATGGAAATGTCGTCATCTTAAACCAAATACACAAAAACACTTCATTTATTTTGAAGTTTCGAATGTTAAGTGTTGTCCCAAATAGTTTTTCTAGTCACGCCAAGTCTGCCAAATCACTTCATACGCCTGCTTCACAGCCTGTCACATTATACTAAAAGCTTCTGATATCTATAGCATCCAAAAAAATGCGTATGGATTTCATAACCTACGTTGGCATATAGAGAAGAAGCCATTATCGTATGCAAAATTTATTTAAGTTGTTTTCTTTTCATAGTACAAGACGACCAACACAGTCCGAAATTAGTTTTGCATCTATCGCTCAGATTTCAGTTCCAATATAGTCCAAACAGGCTAGCGAAAGTCTTCCGGTTGAAAGTTGGACATATCTTGAAGTTTTGCCCACTAATCTGCCTTGAGGATTTTAATCAAACTTCCTTTGACAAGGTGTGATCTTATCATCATAGCTTAGTTCGGGTGCCAGTGCGCTCTAAAATCATACAACAATATTTTTGTAGTGCTAATGTAAGTTTACTCTTAATACAATGCCGTGGATGTTAAACTTCTATACAAAGTTTATATGTGTGATCTTCGTCCCAAAAGACATTTAAATTTAGCTTTTAATCAGGAAAGAAAAACCCTAGATAGCCGGCATCTTCTTGTGGAAATTTATGTGCCCATGCTTCAAACATTTAAACAAATGATACTTATGTGTGACGATATATGCGCTAAGTTCTCGTCACCAAACAACTTAAACCAATCGTTTTAGAAAAAAGAGAATTGTTTGCGTTTGCTAAGATTAAAATGCATGTTATGAGCTGCTAAAATCTGTTGGAACAATTTATATTCAAAACTATTGATAACAAATAATCAATATGAAGACTGGTTTGATCGAAAAATTACAGAGTATAACCATAGATAAGATAGATGAATGATAGATGGGGAAATCTAATTCGGGATAAGTTGAAAACACTTGGCTGGTATGTGTTGCTCCGCTGCCGCATTCGTCATAGTAAACTTCGTCTTGACCCGATGCCTCAAGCAGTTTATGAGCAATGCTTCGACAGGAATAGTTATTTTGCACACCGTGTGTGCAATGCCTTCTGGGACCAAGTGACACAAAGACAGGACCGTTTAGAATGAATAAACGAGCAAATTTGTTTTTAGATTATATTCTTTTCTTGTTATCTGAATATTTTTGAAATAAATGTTATTCCATTTTATTTTTTTGTTTTTGTTTTTCTTTTTTATTTATTCTGCGCATGGTGGTGGAGCGATCTACACATACTTGCACAAAGTGGGTTACGCAGCGACTGATTTCTATTCTGAACATTTGTTTTTTAACTCAAAATGATCAATACAAAGCAAAAAAAAATTATTTTACCGCTGTGGAAGGTGTTTAAAATGCTCATCATCTCGGATGGATTAAGAAATAATCCATTAAGGACATGCTTGTGTACGGATATTTGTGATTCGAACAGCAAAGTATATTGCTTTCGTCAGTTTCCGTAGTTGATGAGCCATCCGGCCATCCGTTGACTAGTTTATATACGAGATCGTAGTAATTTAAAAATAAAACAACGAGTAGATCACGAATTTTTGGAGTGACTTTAAAAGTGTAAATTGGGTTACGGGTGATTTGCGTCCATTAAGAAGGGATTTGTTTTAAGCTCAAAACTGTTTGTTCTGTTATACAATTCATTAAATATGTCTTGAGCGCGATATTTATAATAAACAAAAGTAATCGTTCTACAAATTGCGCATAATTTCATCTTAAAGAGATTTTTGTTTGCTTTTTTGTTGTTCACGTCTCTTGAAATTAAATCTAAATTAAGTTGCAAATGAGTGAACATTTTCTCTGCGATGTGATTGGTAACTCTGTTCACATAATGGATGTATAAAGCTTTTCTAGAAGAATATTATTGTTTAACTGGCACACTACAAAGTACTTAAACTACTGTTCGGGATGGAAGTGTTTAGCTTTATACGACTTGCGCGCTAACTTTTTTACAATGACTAATGCGTCAAAGAAACGACGCTCTTGCGTTTAATTTTTTTTTAAAATTTTTAAATTTAATTAAATAATAATACAATCACAATTAACCAACAGAAGTTTCATGTAATTCCAGTTGTTAGTTTATTAACTTGAATTTTTTTTACGATTGTTGATGTCGAATTTTCCAATTCGATAAATTTAGAAGAGCAGTTCAAAGAAAACTTAACTCTCCTTAGTTCCTATTAGCTTTTACAGTAGTTTTTAGTTTTATGTGGTTGTATTGTCTTGGCCAATCATAGGATTTTGCTTTTGTTTTTCTAATTCGTGGCAGCACCACTTATCGCCAAACATTTGTTTCACTTAATTAATCAATTTTAATTTTCCGTTTTTCCATATTTCAGTGTCCAACGTGCATGTAATCGATTTTTAATGTAAGTACACGTCACCTATTGTTGTTACGAATTTTCCTTTTTAATGTTTATTATTAACTAATTAGTCTTTCAATGCTTCAATGATGACTTTTGTTGTTATAATTATTGTTTTTATTTTTTATTTTTCATTTTTTTAATAATGTTGTAATTAACACCCAAGCAAGAGAACAGTAATTTATCAAAACGAACGTTAATAAATTGCGTTCATGCAAATAAAACGTAATATCTGAGATAAGCAGATAATTGAATTATTTTCGCAATGATAATCAGTCAGTCAATCAGATTTAAAAGTCTCTTTACTTTTGTTCTTTATTCTTAAAATTGATTTTCATTTTTTTTATCCTTTAATACACTTTTTTTTTCGTATGTAAGAAATTCTTTTACACTATTTCTCGCTTCTCCAGCAAAATTTTAAAATTAATCATTGTTTGCGATCTTAATAATAAATTGAAATTAAAAAAAGAATTGCTTTCGTTATCAGCTCTCAAGCATGCTCTAAAGGGAATATGCACATAATCTTTATTATTTAACAGTAAGCAGGCAAGCGTTGTTTATAGAACACGGTATACTATCTTAACCTTAAAATTCTGAAAAGCTACCGAATAAACTCATTTATAATTACACAGGAAATTTGCTTAGGTGACCTCAAATATCCTGGTAGAAATTTGACATTTTCTAAAAAAAGATACTTCAGCGGAAATGGGAACTTTATCTTGCGAATCACCTTATATGTCCTCACTGCTGTTTGGGAATTTTAAAGCGTAGCCTTAATAGTGACGTAAACTTTATTACCAGAAACAACTTCTTTTACATTTTTGTTCACTGCTTGTAATGGATCAAAGTTTTAAAATCCTTAAAGCAGAGAAATTCCAATCATTGCTATCAAAGGAGACAACATGATTTAGGAATGTTAGCATTTTCTAAAATTCGGAACTAGAGTAAGAAATAATAAGAAATATGATCTAAATATATATAAAAGGTTATGCTAGTTAGACCTTTGATCTAAAAAAAAAAAATCTTTAATAAATTGTAGTAAACAGAGAGAAATCTCGGTATATCTGAAGATTTCAGCGTTTTAATGCCCGAGTAAACGCTGATCTATGCAATTGACTGGAAACGTTTCGATTTTGACAGATTCAAGGGTTTTAAAAAAAGATGTGTCTTTTGCGGCTACATTAATTCGGAAACGTGAGCGGTTCGAACAAGGCCCTACTTTACAGGAATTGCTTCTATGATCTACGTCTATGCGGTTTTTCTTTACTTCAAACCTATTCTAGCCTTTCCAGCCTGTATAGCAATTTGTACGACTCTAATTATATAAACGAAGTATTAAGTGCATTATTTTGTAAATTATTATTATAAAATAAGTCGTAATTTAAGAGAAATTTTTTTAAGAGTTTTAATTGCTCTTAAGAGGAGAGAAAATGCTAAAATTTTGAAATAGTACCGGTTTAGGATAAAAATGAACTTTTACTTTTCCTATACAAAGAGCAGGTGTTGTAGTTTCTTACGACGAACTGCTAGCATTAAGTGATACGCATGAAATGATAAAATGAGACGCATGCTAAGATATGAATGTTTACCAGTTTGCCAAACCGAACTCCAGGTGTATAGATTTTTACACGAACTCAGTGTAAGCAGGTCTCTTTATTTCTTATATTTTGTGCAGATGGACCAAACTTCTGAATTCAATGCGAAATATTTTATTTCATTAATTGTTGTTATTAACACTTGGAAGAACTCGTCCTTATCAAATTGGGTATGAAAAATTCGACCCAAACCAAATTGTTTTTGGTTTGTATTTTGTGTTGGTTCTCTAAATGTTATATTCTTTCTCAATTCTCTTAACATATACATACCCCTTTTTTATATTCTCCTGTCTCCTCTTTCTCTCTGTCTCTATTTTACTGGTAATCTAATCGTGGTTGGTTTTTATATTTCCAACAGTCGTAAGGATACATCAGAGCAGTATCTGTGTGTGAGTTGTTGTAGTTATTAAATTTACAAACTGTACTACAGAAACAGGAAGATCTATATATTTATGAATATGCACGTGTTTCACTTCAATTTGTTGTAGCATTTATGCAGTAAAAACAGTTTAGAAAAGTACTCATTACTAAAGGGCTGGATACACCATCATATACAATAACATCCTTATTTAAATATCTGACACAACTCCCCGCATGGATTCTCATCCACAGAGTTACATGTATTAATCCATTAATTTGTCTGTTCTTTGAAAGGCACGTTAGTAAGCTGTTTAGTAAAGACGTTTTAAGTTGTTTTACCCAAAGCTGTGTGTATGGGTGACACCTTTTGACACGATGCGGAAGTAGAAAAGGAGTTAAAGAAACAAACTTTTGTTGTAAATTTTGGTTTAATTTAATCCTGTATGGGCAATAATCGTATCGGGGCCACAAATACAACAAAGTACTCAACAGTTATAAGACGTACTTTTGATCGGGGATTAGGAGTACAGTGCATTTACAAAGCCACTCGTAATGATTAGAAATACTTATGAAAATCTGCACAATACTGTTGATTACAGTAGATTTGTGTCGGTGAAATTTTTGAACTCTTAAAGAAAAATTTAAATTTTTAGTTAATGGCCAAAGTTCGCGTCTGAAAATGTGTGCTATTCGAGGAAATAATATCAGCTAAAAAGGTTAAATCACTTATAAACTTTTTTATAAAATACAATATATTGTTCATTATTTATAATCTATTCTAGACATCGATTTAGAATGACGTACAAATATTTACCAGACCTGTCTGAAGAATTGGTGCAGTCGTTAAAAAGCGGATTTAGATTAAAATTTTTAAAAAAAAGTTTTTATTCAAAGCGAATCAGATTTACGTAAAGAAATTTTTTATCTCAAGACTGCACATAATTTTTTAAACACTTGCAAAAATGAGCGTAATTAATAACAGTATATAGTATGTTGAGTAGGCCTCTAAGAGTTGTCCTTGTGAAAATATTAACTTTATACTTTACAGTGCATCTTATTTCGCTGAACTCTAAACAACACAGTTTTTATGAGCATCAAATACATCGAGTCCTATGGAACACAACGAAAGACAGTATTCCGAAGGTCAGAAGAACGTGATACACGTCAAAAGAGACGCTCGTACTTAAGAAAAAGGCGAATGCTCTGTATTTGATGGGAACAGTTGAATGGAGTGTATTATAAGCCTAACAATAGTAACAGTGGAGAAAGCAGTGGAGCAATAATTGACACAATTAAAGAATAGTAATTGTAAGCTGAAAATCCTTTAAAGGTAACTTGTACTCCTTACACAATCCGTCTATAAAGTTTCTAACCGAGTAGTTACATATGTCACATCCTTTAGTGAGAGAGGCAGATAAAGTTCTTTCTCTTTTGAGGCTTTGGAAATACGCTTAGATCTCTTTTGATTTATTCCTTTATTCTTATGTATAGTAATTTTCCGAACTTGAAATCGAATATCAATCGAGTTATATCGTTAATGATGTTACACTCGCTAAATTTGAAATTAATCGATGTCGTTATCTGAAGCATCGTAAAGTGCATATAATAGTTACAGTGGACAATTTCGGAAACAGAAAATCCAAGGTTCGAAATTGTATATATATATATATGTATATATTTAAGATTACTACGCCAATCTAAAAACATTTTTTATGTGACATTGTGAAGGCCGCATAATTAAAGTGAAAAGTTGGAACTTAATATATACGGTGTCGTCTCGAGTCTGCAAGTAAATACTGAAATGGTCGAAATCTATTTATAGAAACTTTTACGACAATGAGAAAATAAAATAATTTAAAAAAAAAATTTTCCTTAATCTTCTTATACCAGACAACATTTGTAAGAATTGCTCAAAAGAGTCTAGGAAAACGAGCAAATTAAGAAAAAACCGCATGATTGTAAAATTAGTCTTAAAACGAACATAATTTACGTACTGGTTCTTTCTAAATCAGAATAATAAAATTTAATTAATGACCATACGGAATAAAAAGTGAAAAATAGAGGTTTCTCTTCTTAATTAATGAACAATAAACGCAAACGTAAATCTTTTTCTGCTTATGTGCAAGTAAGTGCCCTTTTTTATTAATGTGTCTGAACGTTTTGCAACCCTATCTGATAATTATTTATTATATTCATGCAAACAATTGTAATGTTTTACTCATATTGCTTGTTTGCTAATATTACGTTTCCATGATATACGCACCAGCATATGTGTACAGTATATATATTTATGTATAGCCATCGTTACCGCAGCCATATGAACGGTAGTGCAAAACAAGTCCTTTTTTAGGCAATGAAAACCATATCAAATTGACTAGAGGAACAAATGTCTGAATGTTGTAGTTGCAGACTATTTTAAAGCCATACATGTGTTCCTTGAATAAAATGGATTTAGTTATATTGTTGTTAATTTAACGTTTACATAGTTGGCGAAGTAGGCAAAAGGAGACAAATTTTTAAACAAAATTTCTAAGATTTCTCTAACGTTTTAATACAAATCCTGGGAAAGTAATAGCAAGGCTGGCACAATGAACCTTGAACCTTGAACACTCTGATAGCGAATAGTTTGCAGTGGTTTGCAAATTGTAAGTTTTTTAGCTATGGAAGGAAGGCTTTAAACCATTGAGGAGTCCATTATCAAATCTTGTCTGTTGAAATAAATTGATCTTTAATACGTTTCCGTTTCGCATTGCGAGCTCCTTAAATTCAAAATTTCTGGTGGTCCGCCGAGGGGTACTTATCAATGAAATCCTTCAAATAGATAACTGAAGGCGTAGTAATAAGTAATGGCTTGGTAATTATTTTTGCAATAAAAAGTAGTAATGCTCACATTCCCTTTATACTTGTACTCCAACTGTTGCTTTCTTAACTCTATCTCATTCGCATATATCAACGATATTTAGTAAATGCGAGCAATCGCGGCATTATAACTTAAAATGCGAAGAAATACTGAAAAATAGACAAAAAATTATCATAACGGAAAATAAGTAAAAGAAGTCCTGCCCTAGGTAATACGTAAAATTAGTTGTATCCTAACTGTTATCTTTCATTCATTAACACATTTAGAGTCTCATAAATAAGTCACTTTATATGCGACAGATGTTAAAATCTTCTGAGCTCTCCCTTTATTTATTCAATTTGTTTCACGTATGTTTATTAAATTTCTAAATAAATTAATTTATGTAAAAAGTAGAAAAAAGACCGTTACATAATAATTAAAAGAAGATATTTAGTCAATTGCCTCCTGTGAGGATTGAACTCACGACCCCTGGTTTACAAGACCAGTGCTCTGCCACTGAGCTAAAGAGGCCTATAGTTATCTGTGCTTTTATATGCTAATAAAATATATAAAAATTTTCCCTTAAGAAATTCTCCATAAAAAGTATATTATACACTCGCTCACTCAAACACTTACTTATGAGCTTAACAAGCTTATCTTTACTCTCTCAATGCCTCAGTTCTTTTTCTCTCTTGTAAGCAAAAAGAGAGAAGAAGATTTCTGCTCATTTTGTGTTAATTTTATTTTGTGTACTTATTTAGCTATGAATTCATTTATGCTCGGTTTTGTTGATTTGTTTCGTTTTTGTTTTTGCTTTGCTCAGCGTTTCTTGAACTTTTGTTTACTTTTCCTCATACATATATGCAAACCACTTTGAATTACTTTATAGTTTTCTTTTAATAATAAACAAAATCTGTAATCTTGAAATATTTTGTAATTCTAGCATTGTACGCAAGCAGGTCTTTATTTTATTTTTTATTTTAAAAAATCGGAATATTTTTCAAACTGTACTAATGATTTGAGTTGACATATGTGTAAGATTTTCTATTTATGAAGTACAAAATTGCGCTTATCTGTATTTAAAGGGTGATTGTGTTGATTTCATCTGCATTTCTTCGTTCGTACTTCTTTTTTCCTTTTCTAATTCCAAAAAGGTGTTTTGTTTTTGAAATACTGTAATACTGTTTGCAATTATTTCTATAGGTATACTAAAGAAAGACTTGAATTTTACTTTCTCGACAGCCACTGGTGATTGAAGTAAGGTTACCTGTATAATGTGAATTAGGTCGCTAAGACATATAAGAATTTTGTAATTACCAATGTTTCCGAAGAGCTTATAATGCCCAATTTCCATTTAACGTTAAAGAACACAGTCTACTTGACAAGAATTGATAACTCGGCATTTACCGGTTCTCAGTAGTACAACAGTAATCTCAGTCCAAATAGGAAGTTCCTAAAAACTTCATTCGGTTAGTGCATTGCTTATGAGGTCAATAAAGCGAAAATATTCAAACCTTGAAGTGCTTTCAATTTTTGTATAGTTTACAAAACAATAAGGCATCAAGAAAACGAAATCAATAAATTCATTTTATTCATTTGTTCGTTTATATATACACGTGTCACGTAAGTAATTTCGTGATTGCTTTAGTACTTGCATGTCTTTACTGTCCCTGACTTAAAGATTAGATCGAATTTATATACGCGAATATGAGTTTTGTCCTATTGCCAGATCTAGGTATGTGTAAAATTTCTCAGAGGTATCCCAAGGAGACAATAGCGAAATATTGGTTTAATAATTCGAAACATACTCTTCATCTTCTCTCGGCCTTAAAGCTCGGTTTTGAAAATTTCCGAATCTAATTTCAAGTTCTGGTGACCACTTAAATAGGTGAGGAAGTAAATTTGAATTTGACTACGACCAGAAAGAATGAAATCTTTTCTATCTTGTGTACATTTTCCAAAGTACATTCATTATGTTATTCATATCGCTATGTTGCTCTCCTTGAAAGCTTTTATGATTTTAGATGGATTTAGGCCGTTTTGTAGCACTTGTTCTATACTTCCTTTATTTAGCAGAATACTTTAAATAAATTAAATAAATTACATTAAGTTTTCTCATACACCTAACAACGTCGTTTATGTTCAATAGTAGCAAAGTAGAAGAATGAATAAAATATTGAGTAGAGCGTGTGTATGGTATTTGTATTAGTAGTATTAGGGTTTGTATTATTGGCGGTTGAAAAACGTCTAAATCAGCTGCATAGCATATTAAAGCCTCGTCTTTTAGCATTGGAACTTGATTTTTATGCGTAATCTTAATCAGTGTGAGCATAAAAGAAAAATAAATGAATAAATAAATCGTAAACGCGTAGCGTTATACGAAAACCGAAAAGGCCTAGCGTTATACGAAGACCGAAGGTCCGGAAATACGTACTCATATGGTATCAACATATTTCATCAAATTATTTCAAACATTGCGATCTATAGATTGCACCTTAAAATAAAAGATATCGGACAAACAGACAAGTTCGAAATGTTTTTGATATAACGAAAGTTGGATTTATCTTAAATCCCTGTAGATGTTACATACATCTTCATGAATAGTATATACCTTATGCATCATTCACGTTTATACATATGAAGCAAAATCTACAAATATGTGCGGAGTGCACATGCATGTGGAATTGTATGGGTAGAAGAGATAAGGTGGCGTATTATACCAGCTGCACAACGCACATAACTATGATATGTAGTCAGACGCAAAGTCAGCGAAGAAATCGAGGAAAAGAAAAAAGAAAAAACAGAAACCACCAGATGTTTAAGAAACCAAAAAAGCAACACAGATGCATGCTACACATGCATAAGGTAAGGCAAGCGAGTTATAAACAACCAAACCAGACAACACCAACTAAAATCGTATGGGGTGGCGGTGGCAAAGCAACAAAACTTCATTTTGTTATTACACATAGCAAAGGCGAAAAAAGGTTAATAAAAATGTCCTCTTAACAGAGGTAAACATAGAGATACACAGAAAGCCTTATATGCGGGCAGGCAGGCATGGAAGCAGACAGGCAATCGTTCAAAACGGATGCAATACTAAACTGAATATTGTTGAAATTTATACAGCACCGTTGTTAATTTGTGTGAATATGTGTGCTTTTGTTTATAAGCAGGTCTGAGCTGCGCAAAGTTAGCGACAGTTCAAAAAAGCTATCATGGAAATCCAGTTGTTGTCTTAATGAGATGAAAGATGGCAACATTTACTATTTCCTCATAATAGAACAGCAGAAAATATCACAAGTAATCCTGAAGCGGTAGCAACATGACATTTCTTGTTCGAATAGCTGGAACCAGATATTCTAACAATATTTCTAATGTGAAACCGAGACAGTCAA
Organism: Glossina brevipalpis; assembly: GCA_000671755.1. NCBI lineage: Eukaryota > Metazoa > Arthropoda > Insecta > Diptera > Glossinidae > Glossina > Glossina brevipalpis. Next base: position 169,260 of record KK351061.1, read on the forward strand.
CAGCCAACAAACAAAGCGGCCACTTGTTCAATTAAAAAAAAAAAAAATATATGAATGAAGAAATGTAGCCCGTTGCTGTCTGTAGTATTTTATCATCTATAAAACCGAACAAATGGTCTACAAAGCAACCGTCTTTGCCATCAACAACAGCAGCTTGAGCAGCAACAGCAGTTGTTGCAAAGGGCGCCACTGTTGTTGTTTTGTGCCACCAACCAACAGGCTCTCAGAACTTTCGGTAGCCTGCCCTTTGCAAAAGGATGTTTTGTTTACCAACAGCCCAACATGTGTACGAAACCATTTCTGATTAAACTACGAAACTGTAACGAAGGAATGGGTTTTTTATTTTCTTAGCGCTGTTGCATGCATCAAGAAAGCGAGGGAAGAAGAAACTAAAAGTTAATGGTGTATCGAATTTTTTCTTCCACTTTTCGGAAGAGCACATATGGACGAAAACGAGAGCAGAGAGTGAAAAGCATTTTCCATATTATCTCAGCGAGTTAAAACAAAAAAGAAATCCAGAAAAACCGGTTCGTTGCTCTTTATACAAAAAATGCCAACATCAGCCAAAGCAGCAGCAAAAGCAGCGTCGAAAAAAGGCATAATTCCCATCGCAAAGGAAAGAAAAAATTAGAGCACAAGTAAATGAAGCTCTATTGCTAATGGACGCAGTTGCCATATAAAAAAATCCTTCTTATTGCTGGTGATTTTAATTGTGTTTTTTTAATTTTTAGTTCATTTTATTTATTTGATGATAAAAAGATTGCTCTTATGTATATATATATATATACCAGACCAAATATTTCTAAAATTTCTACAAATCAATCTTTCCAAATTGTAGACTTTATCGATAGAAAGCTTACGTTAAAAAAAGGCGTCTCTGATATTATCTGAGTCGTCTTTGGCGGAAATCGTAGATATTTCAATTTAAAGCTTGTTCAAATAGTTTGTCCTTTTTCCTTCGATGCATTCAGCGTTTACTTGGGTCCAAGGTATAAATAAGAGCCAACTAACGACCAATGTGAGTTTCCTCTCACGTTCGGATATTTCGCATGCTCGGCAACCCTTATGTATTTTACTTATCTACAGAACTTGTAATTTGCTCACCATGCAAAAAAAAAAAAAAAAAATAGAGAAAACTTCATTACTTTGTTTGCTGTGGCTTCACATAATTCACTTATTATTATGTGCTGAGCTCCTAGTAGAAAATGTTGCTCAATTCTGTTGCTTACCTTGTTGCAGACATGAAAACTGTTCGTGAGCAGCAGATTTAAAGACTTATACACAGGAGGAGAAGCTTTTTTCACTCAGTCATGTACGGTTGCCTTTGCCCAAAGGTACAATGACGGCAGGTTTTTGTTTGCTTGCCGCTGAAATAGTTGAAGTTGTGCATCATCTTCATGCTACTGTCGCTTATTCTGTTGCTCCTGCTGCTGTCGTTTTTGTTGTTGGCCTTAGTTTAAATCTATTGGATTTTATTAAAACCTCTTGAAAAAGACGATAATGCTGCTGCTTGTTTGTCGCTGGTTTCTTTGCTAGCTTGCTCGCTTGTTGCTTATGAGGAAGTTCCATATTTTTCTACGTAATTCCCAGTGATTTTGTGTTTCTTCTGTTAGTTATTAAGCAGCAGTAGTGACTTAGCTGCCATTGTAAAAGGGTGGATTGTTGTCGATTTTCTTTGCACAGTCATACGTGCGCATATTCACACTCACACAAAACTTTTATTTTATTTTACAATTTCTATTGTTTTTATTTTGCGTTTGCCGTTTGCCGTTTGCCGTTTGCCTTAGATACGGATGTATGTTGAAAAAGATTTTTATTGCTTTCGGTGTTAATTTCATGACTGCTATTTATTTTAATATTCATTAAAAATGTCTATCCATGCATCTGCATACGAACAATACATCTGTGTTCTTTGCAATTACGGCAAAATCTGTTTCTCTAGAAGAAAACTGCTTTCAAGGAGTTGGTGAAAATCGGGTTTCTCTGCCTCTGTCTCTTTATGGGGTTAAATTTCGTTATGTACGCCATTGGAGTTATGGTTGAATTGAAGCTTTGTGTCTATAACTTAATAGACTTTTATTTAAATTGTATTCTCTTTTAATTGAAGTTTTCTTTTCTTCTTTTCTATATAGGGAGTAATTTCATTAAAATATGCTTAAGAATGTTTATTAAAAGCTGAATTTTTCTTTTCTCTGTACGTAAATATAATCTACGAAAAACTCTGTAATATTTTTGATCATCTGTTAACCTAGTTGCGTACAGAAGAGGTTGGCAGGCAATATACGCTCGGGGTGCCGACTATTCATTAGTAAACAAACGAACAGTTATAGTTTTTCGTACCAGATGTATTAACAGGTCAGCATTTACTGTTGATGTGGGGTACAGAAGAAATATTTATGACATCTGTGAACATCTGAAGCGCAATTTCAACAACAGTTGAAAATCTTAAAATTTATGATTTAAAGTCGGCTCTAAGAGTGATATTCGATTTCGTTTTAATCTGCAGCGTTCACCTACAGAAAAGTTACTGTAGTCTCTCAAATATTAGTTCATATTTAATATATTTTTATATGTAGCCAGCGGTTCGGTACAGTTTCCATGGGGCATACAATCTTTGCAATGAAGGAAATGAGAGATTAAATCAAGGCTTTTCCATTCAAACTGCTTTTGTCTCCAAGACAATTTCGCTCAATTTGCCATTTTGGGTATTTCTTAATTAATATTCAAATCCGATTTAAACAGATCAACTACTACGGCATTGACCAAACTTTAATAATCATATTTCGGTTTTTCTGTTTGAAATACCAATAAATGATAGATTTACGAACGAACAAACATATATCAGGTGGACTAACAAATATTGAATCTTTCAGTGCACTGAAATGCGTTTATACGTTATTCATTCAATCAGTAAATATATTTCTAGCTGTAACCAAAGACATGTATTTCGATTTTTAAAAGGAAGAAAAATCTAGAAGGGCTTAAAATAGATCCGATTGATTCAGACTAATATTCTGAATCGATCTAAGCTTGTTTGTCCGTCCGGCCCTGATAAAATTTAGACATCGCCAGTTCACACTTTTGGGCTACCTTCCCATGGAACGTATGCCTCAAAAAAGGTATAATTTCTCATAATTTCTGATGGAAGTAAACGAAGAATTGTATTAACAAGAGTGTTGTAGGACATTTAATAGTTGCCCTTGCCCGACTATAAGGTTTTTACTTGTTTAGAAGCACATATTAGTAGTGTGGGGAAACATGTGCCGGTTTTATAATAATGTATTATTAAATTTATTACAAAAAATGGCGCAAGATATTTTATTTAAACTATTGTTCATCGCTGCTTCTTCCACCTTTCACCGAGAGTATGAAGTCCATAGAGAGAAAGGCTATCACTGGCAAGATATTTTGGGTGACGACATAAAAATGAAATTTCTGCTTGAACAAACAACAAGTGAGTGAAATCAGTAGAAGCAGTATTGACTAGGAGGTATATAGGGTGTGGAGAGTAGCAAATTACAGTTCAGTGCAGTTGGTAACGTTTCACCCGTGAAAATCGAAAATCATCGCTTTTTAGGCTCTAACCTCATTGATTGGAATACCTCATAGAAAAAAATCGCTATAGAATCCTAAAATCGTGATAGAAAATATTTTGTAACTATAAAGTAAATGTAAATTTCCATACCATAAATGGAACCGTGTAAAGGCATTAATTACATAGCAGGAGTTTTCAATTAAAAGTTTACTTTATTTATCTTCAGAACAAAGCATCTATTAATTTTATATCGCTTTAAATAAGAAAATATAGATTGTAAATCATCTTTTTTTTTGTTTGGGCGTGTCAAGTTTTAGTTCAATACTCCTCTTTTAAGCTAGATGAGGCTCGAACTTGTTCAAATTTGATCTACGGCCATCAAGAAAGTGGAAATGTGCTAATTTACAATTTTCCGTATTTGTGTGAACCTGGGAATGGATGGACTTAGTCAACTTGACTTAGAATCATACTTCATTCCACGCGTATGTATAGGAAATTTACGAGATTTTTAATGCTTTTGTCATGACGTAACAAACAGAATGGCAAACATCCTTTAGTGAATCCTTTTTAGGAAATTCCTTTTGAAAAGCAACTAAAATGAATAACGTCTCTTAAAGGGTTTTAGACAAAAGCTTTTTAAGCACACCTTCAGAAAATTGCATTCATTAATTTTGTCATCGCATTGGCAATGCTGAAGTAAGATGGTTTCACTTCCAAGTGGAGGTCTCAGCGGCGAATGGATTACGGGATCAGATAAGTTCTGGATCGTTACATATTACAGATCGATCGTAAATTTATAACTGAAATTGAAATTGAAATATTGAAATTCTAGGTTCTTTTGAAGGTTCCTATGCATCCTATGCGTATTCTTAAAGGAGAAACATAAAAATTTGCCTTATTCATTAGTTTCTTGGATATTTTTCTGGATGTTAGTAACAAAATTATCAGGACAGCATGTTTACCTTCATTTCTTGACTGCAAATTTCAAAGCAGTGGTATTTAGTTATGCAAAATTATTTGTCTTTAGTTATTTGATCATTTGTCTGTTCAATGTTATTAGGTACAAGAAAATTTGAAATCGTGATCCAGCTATACTTTTTTATGACAAAACAAAATCGATTTGTAGTGGGAGACACTTGGAGTTCAACGAGTGCAACTTTTAGATATATACTCTTAATAATCTTGCGCAATTATCAAAGTAGAACTCGTTCCGTTCCTAAATTTTTGAACCAAGTGTGCAACACTGCCGCTCGTCTCGCTCGTATGTATGTTCTAAAGTAGATGATGATTAGTAGAGTTATCAAGTTTTCGTTGCAAACTCTTATTATGACTTGTTTGTTACTTTCTTCTAATACTTCGCATAAAACTTTAATAGTATGAGCGATTGTTCTAGATGTTAAAATTTTCAAATTAAGAGCAAACAATGAGTGAAAATGATTTGCATTTACTTTTGATAAAAAAAAAGTGAAAATTAAATAAAATTTTGTATTAGTTTCTGGTTTGAAACTGGCTCGGATTGACATTATATATGGAAAGATTATCGATTGCACTCGTCGTCTAATATTTAATTTGCAAATTCATTACTACATAGAGCGTGGCGGGTAAGGGGAAAGAAGATAAAGAAATGTATTAGCATCAACGAGACCCTTAGGCACTTTTCTACAAAAAAAATTTTCTATTAGCCAAATCCATATGATTTATATTCAACACACATATCAGACAATCATCAAGCCTGTTGCCCGTCCGTCTGTCTGAATTGTGTTCAGCCTAATAAAAAAACAACTATATAAACTTTAATAAAACTTTAGCGAAAACAGATCTTTTTGATGGTTTAGCGCAAAATTTCCAAAACTAAAAAATCGAGATTAATAGGACAACTTCCTTTTTTTGTTTGTTTGTTGATATTTTGCACGATTTGGCTGAAAATACGAAAATGCCCAAAAATGCCGAAAAAAAGCCTCAAATAAGTGCTTTATTACCCAAAATCAATAAAAAATCTGGCGAATTCGTCCGTGGCTTTATAAATAAAAATCTACAGATTATCAACGAACATTATCCACTATAAGCTTCTAAGCTAAATTCCAACAGAAAGGAAGAAACTTTGCCCACTGGCAACAAAATCAATCTGTCTTGGATTCAAGTAGAGAATACATGCACAACAAAAGTGTCTTCCGGGAAGATTGCAGAATGGCCAAGTACTAAGCGCTTTGAAGTTCTCTATAAAATAATTTGAAATTTTAGTCTTCAGAGTAAATTTGGGTCTATCACATAATCCTCTTTAAGAGAATTCACATTTCTGAAGGATCGAAAGGCAGTAATCAAATAATGGAAAAAATACATTATTGGTTAATAAATAGAATTTTTCATGGAAATGTGTTACACTTGGTACTGGTTTCTAACTTGTCATAAACTTTTGCAAGCATCCAATATATAATATATGGTTTCAGTTACAATGAAATTGTGATAACGTCCGCTCATCCATACGGAAGCCCGTTACGGAAAACAACAAAAAAAGGTGGTAAAAATTGGAGCTTAAATTTTTCTACGACAAAACAAAAAAAACAGCCACAAATTTGCCGATTAAGCCAGCCTAAATCAAAAAAAAATAATCTTGAAAATTAAATGAAAAATTTCAGAATGGTTGATTGTCCTCAGCAAGTATCGCTAATGTCAAAATGGTCGGGGGACAAACTACTTTCGTTGCCTATTAAACCAGCCAAAACGAAAAAAAATGAAAAATCTTCAAAATTAAATGAAAAATTTCAAAATGGTTGATTGTCCTCAGCAAGTATCGCTAATGTCAAAATGGTCGGGGGACAAATTACTTTCGTTGTCTATTTTCTTCTCAATTTATTGCAATTAATTTTTAATTCAAGGCAACCCTGCTTAGGTATGTATGCATTTATATCGTCGTTACAGATATACATGCAGATACATTTGTATACAAACGCTCAAGATGAGACGACATTTATTGTTTATTTATATATTTTGTTGTTGTACTCTTTGTTCCCCACACGAGCGAACTAAAACGCATATTCACGTATGAAATATGTTTCTACATGCGTGCATGTGTATGTTCTTTATTGTGAAATATTTACTTCGGTCGCTGCTGCGCCGCTAATGCTTCATATAGAAAAACGTAGAAAATTGGATAAAATATTGCTGGCACTTGCAGGCTGAACGCCTGTTCAATCTTATAAGAAAGATTTAGTTTTTATATCACAGCTTTTTTATCTTTACTTGTTGTTTGTTTGTTTGTTATTCAGGAATAACAACAAATTGCTATAGCTACGGCAAACCGTCAACATTTTATAAAGAAATAACAAATAATTAAGATTCATAGGAAGTGTGCCATAAAATTAATATTTTAATCAATTCTTTGTTGAAAAATGCTAAGAAAAAGAAAGAAGAAACAAAAATGAATTTCATTTCATTCCTTCTAAATGCGAAGTACAGTGTACAGTGTACAGTGTACAGTAATGAGTGGTCCCTTAGTACTCTTTCTTTAATTAGTTTGAATTTATATTTAAACATTTCTTTTCCGATTTCGTATATTATCCGATTGACCGATAATTTCTGATTGTAGTTGTTCTCGGTGCTTTCCGCCAAATTGTCGTAATGTGTCGTGTAGAGTGTTGTAGAACAAAAATTTAAAAATAACTTTTAAAACTTTGAACGAAAAATTCGAGCATGCGCGCTCGCAATTTTATCTAACAAATCGCTCTCTAGCACTCTACACAATATATCATTAGCTTTTAATGCTTTTTATTTTTGCGGGTCGGCGAAGAGACGAGCATTGAGCATTGATATCCAAAGTGTTTTAATTGTGCAAAATACATTCGTGTATATAAAAATTTATCAAGCACGTCTACTGACTGCTGAACGGTTCGATTTAAAAAAAGCGAATATACGTTCACGTGTATGCTTATGTATAGGTGCGTATCTGTATACACACAGATATATTTGTCAAGTTGCTCATTAATTTGTATTGTTCCGCTGAGAGATATACGGACATGTTTACTAATTTTCGAATATATTTATCATTAATTATATTGTTTTGGTTTGCGTTTAACTATGTAAACGTACGTATGCTGTAATAAACGACAATGATTTGTGTTAGTTATAGATATTAGCAGTTGTTGATGGCTAATTAATGATTTTGTATGACGGAAGGGCAAGCGGGGAGGTTGTACTCTTATATTTGAAGAACAGATAAAGAAAATATCTGAAAAGAGTTTAATTATTTATTACTTAAAAGCAAACCCTAGGCGGCCACCTTTAACTCAAGTTATGGTATTACAAGAGCTACGAACTATGAACGTTTCTTTTCGAATTTTTTGACGGTTGTCGTGAATATATCAGATGTTTGTAGGGAGCTGTTAGGTTTTTTCGAGCTTAATTTAATTTTTTATATATTTATACGGGAATGCGGTTTAAATATATACGCGTTCCACGTTGAATTTTATTATGTTGTATTCTCTCGCTATGAAAATACTGAAGCAGTGCCGACATATATATATATATATATATATATAAATAAGTTGTCTATGGTAACGTGGTCATATAAAAAGAGGTAAAAAATGTGTTTAATTTAAGAAATGTCTAAAAACATCCTGAAGCTAAAAGTTTTGAAATATATATTTGTGAATGAATTTATATCAATATATACTTGTGATTCTCTATACTCTATACTGTTTTACTCGCACTTCATCTCCAATGTACATAATGTATAAGTTTTGATAAGCAGCTGACAGATATGCATACGATATAGTAATTTTTCTGAATAATTCCAAAAATAATCTAGGTAAAGCGAAAATACTTGTCCATGAATGTCGCACTTTCCAATTCCATAAAGACGCCTAAAATTTTTAGTTCGAAAGTAATGGCCTAAGTTTTACCAATTTTAGTAATTGTCGACATTTTGTGAAAAGTTGTATGAATTATTTTAAGCTGGACTAGAAGTAAGTTGATAAAAACAAATGGAATGGTTATAATCGGGCAAGGTCGACAATTAAGTACCCTACACTTCTTCATCTGATAACATTTATTTTTTATTTTTGTCAAAAAATAACAAAAACTGTATTTTGTTACCACATAAAATTGAATTTTTTTATGGAAATTCTTATAAAGCAGGATACCAAACTTAGCACGACAAGTCGATATCTCTATCTATCTCTATCTTGTAGCAATTTTGATGATAGAATATCAAAAATATTTGACCTTTTTGGTCGTATAAAGTTTTATATTTGTAAGATTGCTTGTGTAGGAATGGTTCAAAAAGTGGTCTGATATTATCCAAATTTTGCACATTCATTCACTAAATCAAAATTCTGCTATCAAAATAGTACCGCAAACATTTGCAAAAAAAATGAATATATTTTTCTAATTACCGTTGGAGGATATAATTACTTTTTTTTTTCAAAAACATTTCACAATGGAATAATATTATGTGCGCCTGATGGTATGAACAATTGGTGACGAAATATGTAATATCTTATGAGAATTATAAAATAAGGGAATCTGTCAATAACATCAAGAGTATGACGAAAAAGACAATTTTGTTTTCGAACATTGATAACAAACACTATAATTTATGATAAAACTCTTATGGGGGAAGTACAAAGTTATAAGAAAACAACTTTGTAATGAGTGCTGATAGATTCAATAAACCTTTCATCAAGCGCTGGTTTTTCTAAATTTCACGACTTTTGTTAATTTCAACGTTCAACTATTAGGACAATAACAGTTTCCAAGTAAAATTTAGGAGATTGTCAGATAAATTCGTCTGGAGCGCTAGAAGATTTAAATTTTTTAATCAAAATTATTTTCAGTGGTTAGACCTATTTTCATCTATCTGAGTAGATAAACAAGTAAAACAGTCCCATTTGTAGCTCAGAAAATCCAAGAGCAATGCTTGAGCGGTGTAATTGGTCCTATTTCTAAAAATGTTATACTACGAATAAATTGCTAATTTTAACGAACATTTCGCTGTCTGCAGTTGACGCTATGAATGTAGATAAAGTTTGTATCTGACACCTCTTCTTGAAGTATCATACATTCTACAATAAATGCGCCTTAAAAAAAGAGTTGGTTGCATGTAACCATTATAACGTTTTACGATAATGCTAGGTTCGTCCGTAGCGCAACAAAAACCATTTATTTGTGTACCGAATTTCTAAGCACCCGTAATAAATCCCTGAGCCCAGTATAGGGGAGAATAGATTAGTTATAAATGAATTACGCTTTTGATTTCGCTCACGTCGTGTCTTGACGTTAATTAGGCATATTCCAACTCTATTAAACGAAACGATCAGGTGTTGTTTTAAATTTCATTATTGAGTATAAAAGTATTTAAATAATTTTTTCAAGATGCACTTAGTAAAAAAGCTTTGCCTCATTTGTTATGCTGTATGATTTCATCTGTTTTCACAAGTTGAACAAGCAATCTATATTCAACAAAAGAATGCATTTGAAGTAATAAAGGCAGTAAAGTGACACCAAAAAATCTATTAATTTTCTTCTTAAATCTAAACCATAATTCAAGAACGTAGAAAACCTCTAATTTTAAATGATGAGCGAAACGCAGAACGAGGAAAAAATTACTGATCTGTCATCATGTCAAAGCAAGAAATTTTACAATTTCACCAACTGGCTCTGAGTGTTAGAGTATCGTATTGTAGTACAGGGTAGCACGCGTAGAAAACACATATAACTTACACATTGGCACAATGCTCCTCCCTCGTTCTCCAGCCGCATCAGCGTCAAGATAATAACTGAATGCTTTCCAACTATGTGCTGTGCATATAAAGTACTCCAAAAAAAAAAAAAAAAAAAAAAAAAAAAAAAAAAAAAAGAAATAAAAATAATAAATCCCTCTTGACGAATGGAAAAAATTGTGTAGAGGAGAGTCAAAAACCTCAAATGAACTGCAAGAAAATGAAATGAAATCAGTAAAATACCGACAACAACAATAAAGACGGGTTAATTTATAAAGCTCTCTTTGACTCTTACCACATATAACTCATTGTTTATGCCTCTCTGCAAAATGTATTAATGTGCGCAACACTGTAACAGATTTGTTGGTAGTGAAAAGAAAGAGAAAGATTTGATATAAAATAAGTGGGACCACACCACACCTTGCACCACATTTCCTCCAAACGCCAGCAAATACCAGAAATAAACATTTGAGTGCACTTCTTCCACTCGCTGTAAATGAGTTGATTTGAGTTTGACTATAACAAAAAGCTATAAATATATTTACTGCTGTTTAAAACTGAAAACCTGGTATGTATTGCGATAGACGCGCAACGCTTTCGATACACGCGATTTTCAACTGCTTGTATTTAGCTGCTTGCATCGTAAGGTGTAGTCGCAAGAACGCTCTTTAACTTCGTACTAGATGCTCACGATTATACTAAACAAAGCGTTAACAGATGACACATTAAAATTATTTTAGATTAAAATTAAAGTGTTCGGTGGCTCACTGGCAAGAAACGAACGCGATAAAAATTTAGATTCGATTGCCGGTCGCTGCGTGCCATTACCAATAATGTCGTGAAGAGCGTAAGATGCCTGTTGTTACTACGGAATATATATGAAAATGTTTTAAATGATATTGTTATTCGTCCAACACGCAACGGTTTGCATTATGAACGTCGTGTGTAAAACACACGAGCTCGCCGGAAAAACCATATAAATAGTTAAAATAGATTTTTCGAATATTTTACTTGGAGAATTATTGAGGCATTCGCCGCTCTTCGTTGTGTATGTTTGTCTTTTCTCTCTTCTTACATTTCGTCTCTTAACAGAAAAAAGAATATTATTATGATTTTGTTGTTGTGTGAGGGTAAACATTGTGTTTTAAAATCCGCACTTAACAACACAAATTAGCAGCAAACAACAGCAACAACCATAGATCTCTTGAAAAGAGCCACCATATCACAATAATGCTCCAGTTAAGCAATAAATTCAAATCAAACAACTGTACGGTCACCAAAGGCACGAAAGCAGTAACGACAAATTTGACGAACAACGCATCAATCGAAGCGAATACCAACAATAACTAGTTGTATGGTATACATACACGTAAAGCGCATAATCCACAATAAATACTCGGTAAGGTCTCCCACTAGTAAGGAGTATTGGCCCAACCAGCATACCAACTAAGCAACACCGTACAACAACGGACAATTTACGTGCGACCATCACGTAAAATTCGTGTCTGAACACGAGCAAGCATTTCATTAGGCGTTCAGAAAATATAGTACTCGAACGCTGTCGCGATACAAACCAAAGCACTTTTTAATAAAATTAAAATAAAATCATTTCCACAGAATGCGATTGCGTTGTGATTGCTCTGATAGGGGATTAAAGGTGGAGAAGAAAACTTGAGTGTGAGAGAGATTATTAGAATTCGTTTTTGTATTTATTGAAAATATTGTTACTCTCAGTTTTTTAGCTTTCATATATATATACCTTTCTCTCTAAATATCTTTCATTCTATCCTTGTCTCTCTCTCTTTCTCTCTCTTTCTCTCTTTCTATTTCTCTCTTCCTATACGAATGTTAGTCAACTTCTCTCATTCGCGTGGGATATTCACTTCCACTCTATCGTTTTCCGTAATGAACTTGTGTACGATATTATTATACGTTCGTACTATTGTTTAGTTGTAGTGGGTGTTTTTCAAATTTCTTATATTTATTAAACGTCGTAGTCATGTGTGTTTATTCGTTATTCAGTGAATTGGTTTTCCTGGGTGTTTGCTGAACTCAGTATTAAAACAATAATTATATTTTAATGCCTGTATTTGCATGCGGATACTCAATGGTATTACCTATCGCAAATTCAATTGGGCGATTGAGCGAAGAAGAAGACGTCATTAAGTGCTTTGTGGCTAAAAATGTGTAATGAAGTAATATATACATTTTAGAAGCTTAAACTCAATATTCGTCAGCAATGTAAAATAACGGAAACTTTTTTAATAACTTTCTCGAAAGATTGCTCAACTTTAATCATAAGCGCAACTGTCGGGAGCAAACAATGTTCTCACATTATTACCGTTGCCAACACAACTCCTCATAATGGAAATAAACAATTGATGCTGATATTCCGAATAGTAAAATCTCCTTATCACTGACGTTTTAATTCTTTCAATTAGTGTTATACTATTCTATACTGCAATATTTGCAAATTTTGCCCTAATTATGTTTTTATATATATATATACATAAGTCCGTCGCGGCTAAGATATGGTGTTTTGGTCAACGGTAGCAAGAGTGTTATTTCACAAATAGGAGAGCAGTTTGTTTTGCATAAGAAGACCAATTAAGCCACTGTTATAACCATGAAATGATGGAGCGTCAGCTAATTTTGCTCGAAACGAAACAGGCTTGCGCCTGGATATCTGACGTCTTCGCTAATGTGAACAGAACTCTCTTGCTCATCATTGTTCCCCTTTTTTCAAATTTTTTAAATTTTTTTTAAAGAATGGCTGCTCAACGTTGCAATGCGTATTATTAATCGTGAAGTTGTGAAGCGGAGGCAGGTGTGTAACCTCTGCGAAAGATTTGTAGAATCTCGCGAAAAAGTATGATTTCTAAAATTTATCCATCTCTGTAACTTTGGCTGTACATTTGAACTCTCTACGAGCATAAATGTCCATGAACAGATGAAACAAAGTTTCATCTGTATTCCTAAGCACTTATTCGTCGAACATATTCCAGATATTTTATTACCAAGAAGCGAATCGTTGATCCTTTCGTGAGAAACTTTGGAAATCATAACCGCTCACATCATGAAAACAGCAACGATAGATATGTTCATACCTTAAGAACGTTTACTCAATGAAAAGTGCTCTGGTTTCACATCTAATAGGCGTTGGCCACAAGTGCCAGCCCATTAGGGTGGTACGAATACTTCATCTTCGTAAGTGACTGTTAAAATAATCGACGTAGACGACAACGTGGACGATAACAAGAAAAAAAAGGAAAAAATAAAAAAGACCATCAATTTTCAAAACTTCTCAAACAAATAACATTGGAAACAGACTTTAATGAAATCAGAAAAAAGTCCCAAAAGGGATAAGCTTTCTTCTTTTCTTTAGTCATCCATATCCTCAGAAAAGTAATGATATATACTCTATATATATATAGTTTGTAATGGTTGTTAGTCGACATTGTAAATATATTCCATAATTTTTCCTACGAAATATTAAAGTTGCTTTACTATCAACTTCCTTTAGTTTACTTAACAATTTTAGGGAATTTAATCTTATCCTTATAAGGCACGACTGTTTGTTTCACATTTTTTAATTTCATTAAACGAAGTTATATGACAAAAGATGGATAAAAGTTAAGAAGCAAAGGGGTGCCTTCTTCGCTTCTTTGATTTCCATTGTTGACCATCGCTATATTCGAGGTACAATCACGGCACCAATCGAACGTTGTTGATTTGTTGTAGAGACCTTTGAAGGTTGGTTGCAATACTTCGCTACTTGCAAATTTAACTTTGTCTTTTCTTGGACAAGATGAAATTCGAATTGAAAGAATCTTAATGAAAACTCAAGTTTTCTTTTTTTTTTTTCTAGTTTAGAGCCTTTGTTTGTTACGCAAATATATGACAAACAGTATAAGAAATCATTATATTCTTTTGATTATCTAGGCTGATGGTTGGGACTAACTGATGACAGTTTTTATTTTATTAGGCACACCAATATTTATTTTTTCTAATGCTGGTACAAATTAACACACATCACAAAACCAACAGCGTAGAGTTACCATGCGAAAGAACTTCTTTTCCTTTTTTATCTCTTATTATTAGCTTTTTTTGCGTTGCAACCCAAAGGACATGCTTTGTGTCAAGAAATAACTTGCTCTCGAAAACTTCACTCCTATTATGATCAAAGCAAAATTCGATTAAAAACAACAACATGTGCGCGTGTAAAACGCAAAAACTGTTTAGAAAAAACATCATCAACAATACGCGATGCGAGCGTAAGTATTGCAAAGAAGCGAAAATATTATTGAAATAGTTAAGGACAGGGTGGTGGGAGGAAAAATCTCAGTTTCTCCGTTATGCATTGTTTTGTTCTGTTTTTGTTTTATCGAAATGTTACTAAACTTTCATGAGCAACATTTTACGTGGTTGACGTTCTGTTTTCGCTGTACGCCTAGTCGTTTACGTTGTTTAGGTTTGTTCGCCCGATGATGGACGGATGGTTCGTTCAGTTTGTAAATTTTATGTTGTGTGACGGTTTCAGTCTCTCCTAGTTAGTAGCTAGTCAACACCAACCAACATTTATTTTCTGAATGTGTTTGGCTGTGTTGTAGTCTATCGAAAAGTATTACTTTGTTACAATATCGCAAGAGTACAATATGGAGTTTTCGAGTGACGTTATGTGTATGTGGCACATATACACCATCATGCAAAATGTTATCAAAAAAAAAAAATTTATTCAAACATATGTTTGAGTCATAAGAGTTTGCCTGTATTGCTAACTTCTTTAAGATACACTTGTGTAAGCATTGCTTATATAAAAACTTATGAAATTTTCTGTTCACCTCTCATAAATACAACAGTAGCGTGCAATTGTTGTTCAGCAACTGAATTATTATCATTTTGTGTTTCGTCGCTTCGTTATTTATAAAGTACGTAGTATAAGTGTTGTCTCTCTATGATACTGTTTTGTTTGAAGATGTATCTATTATATGTGTGTTTGTTTGTATGTATATGATTGAGTGACTTGCTGCCCGTTTTTAAGCTCCCATTCACTCGGGCCAACCAACGAACCAAACAACCAGTCTCAGCTAAGACCAAACAGCCAACCGAGCAATCTAACCATCCATTCCATCCGTCCATCCATCCAATTTACCATTCATTCAAGGGTCCAGTGTAACAGTCATACATCGTCATTATAACGAAGAAATCCAGTTTCTTGTGTGTTCAGTGTTCAGTATTTGCACTGTGTATCTCTCGCAGTTGTTTTCGTTTTTATTATTATTTGTTTGTTGTTAATTTCGTTGAAATTGTTTGTAAAACATTACACTAAGCTCTTTTCAAAATACCATATACTGTAACATTGAAACGATAGCATGTTTAACTGATTTCAATCACATATAGTCAGTCGGTCGATTTAAAAAAAAAACGTTTTAAATAAATCTTTAATTTATTTTTAACTATTGTGTACTAATTTCCCGATGGAGTTTTTTCTTTAGTGATTTGTTGAAGATTTTATAGTAAAGTCTTGTCAGACGAAAGCAATGTCTGTAAGGCGGAATAAAAATAATAAGATAGGAAAAAATGTGGTGTTCATGTGTAAAATTTAGACTGTATTAAAAATGTAATGTGGAACTGCTATTGAGTAATCGACGCATAGGCGCAAGTGAGTTTATAAATATTTTTAGTAACTTAGTGTAGGTTTTAAACGGCATATCAAAGTGAGTTTTACATCAAATAATTGCCTCCAATAAACATTTAAATGGATATCTAAGAAAGACTCTTAATTGTTAAGAAAAGTGTTTTGAAACATTGGTCGAACATACGGTCAACTATGGTAGAGCATTCAAGGAAAGTAAGTCCTTATATAGCAATGAAGTGTAATTTTTACATAATACTTCATTATTGAGGGAAGGAATTGCATAACATTAATAATATCTTCGACAGGAAAATTAAAATTGCTAAATTTGGACCACACGAGTTCACGTTTTGGGATCGCCTCCCTGTAAAGGCTCCTAAGGAAAACATGCCTTTACATGGAAACAAGGTATAGTTTATGTTATATCGCGAAAATAGACGAGAAGTCGGCCTTGTCCGAATTTGCTGGTTTTTTTTTTTCAAAGGCAAATAAATGGGGAATCGCACTGTAGTTAAACAATTTTCATGTCTTGCAATGTTTCTATACAGTTTTATTTACCTAAATTTTGTGAATATATATGTAAACATTGTTAATAAGTACTTGATTGTAACGAGTAATAAGTAACTTTGTGGTATTTTTTTCGTACAGATAAATTTATATGTTTCCCAACTCGTCGGAAATTTCGAATTCCAATTAAAATATTACAAATGATGGAAAAATTATAACTGGAGTTCTTTCAAAACACAGGACGAGATCCACCGAAAATTCGTATTTCGATTACCGAACTTTGAAAATTCCTAAGAAGTACTAGACTTTTTTCATATTGTCTGCGTTCGGAAAAACACGTAGCATTTTATATAAGGAGGTGTTCATTTCGCTTACATTATTCCTATCTAGAAGTAGTTATGCGGTAAAGCAGTCTTCAGAAAGAAGAAATAACAGTTGAGGACACACTTAAACACAAGTGAAACCGTCAATAAAACTCTGTATTTATGGATGCAGGAGGTCTTCCAGTATTTCAGAGCGCCAATCAGGCAGCTGTCCAACAACAACAGCAGCAGCAACAACAGCAACGGCACCATCAATTAAGTATACAATTACAACAGCAACAACATTTACAACATCATCAACAGCAACTGCAACAGCAGCAAAGTCTTAATCTACATTTGCAGCAGCAGCAGCAGCAACATCAACAATTGCAAGCTAGCCAGCAGCAACAATTACATAATGTTCAACAACAGCAACAGATACAAGTGCAACACCAACAGCCACAGTCGCATCGTCAGCATCAACAACAACAACATCAACACTCACCCTACAATGCAAATGCTGGAACAAACCAAACGGCAGCTGGAATTGTCGGCGGTCTTGGCCATGGCGGCAACGGAAATGGCAGCTCTGGGGCGGCAATTACAAACGCACAAGCTTTGGCAACGCAACACCAGCAACATCAGCAACAACAATTACAACAGCACCAGCAGCAACAACAACAATCAGCGATATGTTCACCCAACAACAGTGTCGGCCTTGTCGGCGACATGCCAACTAAACGTCAACCTGCGGCCGAACGCCTACAACGACGTATCGCGACTTATAGACGCCATCAATCCGATTGTGCGCCCCGCTATGAACAAACTTTTAATACGGTTTGTGAACAACAAAACCAAGAGACAGCCGCCTTGCAGAAACGTTTTCTGGAAGGCAAAAATAAACGTGCCGCCAAGAAAACTGAAAAGAAACCTACCGAAGCTGCTACAACGATGCTGAGCGGTAATTTGCAAAGCAGTGTACATGTGGTAAGTGAAAGCCTTTTACTGTTTGTAAATGTTAAGACAAATTTTTGAGGTAGCTGCAAATCAGGCTCATCCGTTCTTCTCTTCTTTAAACTGATCGATGACGGGAAAACTATTTTAATGTCATTCTGTGTCCGCGTTATGGCTAAACTTAAAATTAAGTCTCATATGTTTACTTTGATTTCAAAAGAACTTAACAGCGAACCGGTGAGCAAATGGGTCCTTAAAAATGCCTACACATTGTGTAAACGAATTTGAACTCAACTTCAAATTGTACTCCCTTCGTCTTCTTCGACTTTAAAAAAACACATGTTCATATAGCACCAAAAACTCTGTAAGTCCGATATTTACGATGCATATTTACTGGTATTTACCAGTGGAATAATAAATTCAATACACATCCATCTTCTAAATATGCTCAGGTTTTGAAGCTGACAAGATGTGTAAAATATATCTTTGAGAGGCAAACATGTGCGAAGGTTTACGAAATAAGAAATAATAACATATTTATACACGTGAATGTATTAAATACTCTTTGGCTGTTGTAGAACAAATAATCTGACTCACATAAAGGGTATTTAGTTTTTTATGTACATTACAGATAAAGGCACCAGAGTTACAAGATAGAACATTACCACGTAGTAGTATTACTCCTTATTGGCATTAATACAACATGATTCCAAATAAAAAGTCTTTCCATAGGTTAATTTGAAGGTATTGGGAAGATGTTCGATACTACTTGATATGGAATAACAAAAACTTAAAAAAGCGTATTTTCTGGTATTGAGAATGAAAGAAAAAGTCCAGCAAAGAAGTTGTATCAAATATTGTTTCAAAAATGGAATTTTGGCTTTTCAAACATCGCGTATCTTAAAAAAGACTTACGATCGATATACTTTACTCAAAAAAACGCCGAGACTGCGTTGAGTGTGTTAAACGTGTTGGTTGTCCCTTGATTTCTGCCGATGAAAGTCAAAATCTGGTATTCAAGAAGACTTTATTGGGTAAATAATTTTTGGACCTAAGCAAGCGACTTGTGAGCATTTTCGAGCTTCAAATGTAGCTCATGATAGGAAATTGCTTTGCAATTTCTTCGATGCAAGAGGAATTCACTACAAACTGATTACAAATCCGACTGTCGCAATCGTGTAACTTGCAATTATTTTCAAAACTGCAAAATTGCTCCGATGATTACATTGAGGCGATAAAGTTGTCTCGAAAGGTACACTTTCTTAGAGAAAAGTAAACAAACGTATTTAACTAACCACTGAAGACCATTGGCTTCAAATTTGACGTATATACCAATTAAATTGATGCCGACATAAATAAAAAACCCACTCATTTCGACAAATTCTTGCGTTTTAAATGCAAAAGTCAGTAAGAGACTATGACTATTGCCTGCTTTTTGTTTACTATTGACGCATGACGTGGATTGTAATAAATGAGGAGGGTTCTAGCCCGTTGAGTTATTGGACTAACACCACCACAGTTGAAAAGCAAACTAAGTGAAAAGACAATTTGAAAAGAGTTTATCTTCGATACCTTATGTCCTGCCAATACGGATATTTAATGGTAGCATCCACCACCAAAAAGAGTGCAGTTTTCTGTCTGATGTATTTCTAGTCTTGACTTCCAATTAACCTGATTACTACTATTCCGTACTAATTATTCTGATTGCGTAGATTTGAAGTTGAATTAAACGAATTATTTTTACTCAGATGCGTTAATATTTATCAAAAGGAACGTGATTTGTTTTCTAAAATTATTTCCTGATTTTTTTTATGCAATTTTCGATTTTCTTTTTCTTCTATTCAAGTGACTATTAACGACGTAAATATCAATTAAGCACGTTTCAGAATAAAAAAAAAAGTTTACCTTTGTGTTTAACTTCATTTTTTTTTTTTTTTTTGAGAAATAAATGTAGTTCTCATTAACCTAGAATTAGGGGCGGATTTTTCGTTTCTATATATAATGTTGGTTACAGGATTCATGAGAGTTTTGTTGATTCGTTTGGTTTTCGAATTATCAGATTTTCGGAATTGTTATCAAACACTGACGTTTCATTGTCACTGGAATAAAAAACAATCTTTTCTTTTCTATTTCTTCAAAGGTGTTTAGAGGCAATAGAGTATAACCGCAAATTGAATTACAATAATGTCTTTTAAAAGTTTGTTAATATAAAGCCACAATTGTTGTTGCTGTTGTTGTTATGCTATTTCTTCCAATTCAGTCTAATCAAATAAACGCTCAACTAAGAAATGGAATAAAAAATTACGCATGTATCGATTTTCTTACGCTTGATAAATATAAATATACAGACCACCCCAAAAACTCACGTCAGATGTGCACTCATATTAGGTATACAAGCTTCGCGCTGATTTATATGTACAAAGTCTTTGTACATTCACGGAATATACATCAGTTTAATATAGGAATTCTCAGTCAAGCATACATGAATATGAAAATTGTTTAGAGATTTGAATCGTTCCTAAAGAGCGTCATAGATAAATTTTACACAACTATAATTTAGGAATAACGTTTTGTTGGCTATTCCGTCATTAAGCTTTGTTAACTAATGCAAAATGCCGAATCCATCATATGTTTTTCAATGACCTTCTCAAGGTTCTAAAAATGTACATATTTAGCATATGTTCTTTTTTCGGGCTTCACGTTAACGGCTCCATTCATCGCGCGATAATTTTTCCGACGTGTTTACAATATCCGCAAATAAGTTAGAATTGCTTGACCGATCTTAGAACTTCAGCTGTGACAGAACGATTCGTATTGGCATCCTGCGGACGAACTTAAGTGTTCTTTCGAACGCCTATCACTTTCGGTAGTGGGTATATAAAACCGAAATGCATGGAAAAGAAGTTCCATATCGAGCTGATTCTACGCATTGAGTGTAGCTGCTTGTTTAATGAAAACCACGCCATTTTGTCTTGGACGTGGGAAATACACATGGTTTCCTTTTACCCATCGTAAGCTGTATTTTTTCGTAGTGAAATCTATCACTTCTTCGAACAATTATCATTGGTCATCACAAATATAGTTTTCTGGCCGCGTAGTTAGAATTAGGAATGTCCACCATGACTGGACAAAAAGTATCGAACGTATGTGTCACTTGTACCATGATTAGATGGCACCGAAGCAAAAAATTTATAGATTACACCGTTTCATTTTTCATATATTTTAGAAGTAGTGAAAACTTACTCTGGTTTACTTTAAATGTTTCCTCTTCCCCGATGCCGTTGTAGTCACGATATGAAGCTGTTTAACAGAAAAACGTCCGCTGTCTATCCGCTAAGGATATTATTTCATCTTCATGATTGATGATTGATTCATATTTTTTGCTGTAGCATTATCTTTCGAAATTGCAAATGTACCTACAAAGTGGGAAATGGTTACAAATCTAAGTCCCGATTGTACGTGCAAGTACTTACCGATATTTTTAAAAACTTCTACATCGCCAGTATCGTCAGGATAAAGTGAAGATGGAAGTTCTGCATTAGACGTTCCTGGTCGACTGGCCAGCTCCTCCTTAGCAATTTCTTTATTCACACTCATAATAAATATTTTTCCTTCCTCCGATTTCATGCTTGGGACGATTACAACTGCTTTTTCTGATAGCACATGGCGTTATAATCCTCCTCCTTTTTATTCCCACTTATTTATATAATAAACGTTAATTATTCGTGTATTATTATTATTCCCTTAATTTTCCCAAACATTCTTAAATATGCCAGGAAATTACCAAAAATGTATGCGATTGGTTTGAATAAAAAATGCGAATGAATTGAAATTGAAAAGAAAAGTATGAAATGAAAGTCAAGAAAAATAAATCAAAGCCAACTTAAAATGAAAAAAAAAATGTACAAAACTTAGAGAAATTTTTAAAAATTTTTAAAAACTATTACTATTACCTATTATCAAACAGCCTGATATTTATCAAGAATTTCACGCTTAACGCCTTTAGGACATTTGAATTTCTTCAAACTTAAATACTCACTTTTACTATTAAGTACACTTTGACGGGCATCATAAAAGCTGATGCAATCTATACCCATTATAAGGGCACAACTGAAAATGAGCAACGCAAAATGAGAGGACTGAATGGCGCAATGTAGTACATGAAGGGCACAATGTAGTGAATAAAGTCAAAATATGACTGAATGGGACAATGTAGTGAATGAAGGGCACAATGTAATCAATGAAGGGCACAATGTAGTGAACGAAGGGCAGAAGGTAGTGAATAAAGTCAAAATATGACTGAATGGCACAATGTAGTAAATGAAGGGCACAATGTAGTGAATGAAGGGCACAATGTAGTGAATAAAGTCAAAATATGAGTGAATGGCACAATGTAGTGAATAAAGTCAAAATATGAAGACTGAATGGCACAATGTAGTGAATAAAGTCAATATATGACTGAATGGCAAAATGAGAGGACTGAATGGCGCAACATCTATAAACAAAAAATCTGGGCATTTATCTATATTTTTGATTTCATGCAAAAGCAATGTTCAAATAGCCATGTATCTTGAATGTGTGTATTTAAATAAATAATAATAACAACAAAAAGAAATGGACTTTAGAAAGTTTAGTAATTTTGTTTATTAATAAAATTGTAATGTAGTTTGTTTTATTAACAGCAGTTAGTTATTAATTCAGTTTCTAAATTAGGTCTACCGCAAAGACGGATAGATAAGAATAGCGATTACAAGTCGGTTCATGTGTTCAAGTCTCACTGTGCTCAGTCAATAAAGGCAACGCCGTTAAACTTTAGTCGCTAGGAATAACACGCTAACGTTTCTGCCTTTTTGGCTATGAATAATAACTTGATCAGGATGGCTTAGTGTTTTAAAGCGTATATTTAAGTGTCGTTGTATGGTAACAAATGCAGGTTGGGTTCGAAGTGTTTTAATCATTTTCTCCTTTTTATGGTAATTATTTGGTAAACCATATTTATTGCCATCTTTCTACATTCATTGCACGAACAGAAGCATATACCATAGTACTTATGTCTTCTTCTTCGTCTTCTTCTTCTTGGTGTACAACATGAATTGAAACATTTCCATTTCACTTTTTATAAGACTGAGATTATTTACTTTTTTCTTTCTAATAATGAAATTATTTATGTCTACATGTAATTATGTGTATTTGCGTTAGCAATCCTCCTATAGGTTTATTAAAGTGCAGCGAGGAAAGGAGAGAACAGAATTAAATATAAACTTCCATTAAAAATCAACAAAAGGAACGCTTGCTAAAGTCAAATAATGTTACAAAGTAACAGGAGACAGATAGGAGATAGAGGATAGGAAAAGAAGATAGAGATAGACAGAGAAAGAGGGAGAGAATCGGAGTGAAAGAAATACGTAGGAAGAATGAAAATTTACATTTACTCCTGACAGTAGTAATGTAATGTAATGTAACTTGTTCATGCGTTTCTTAAAGTTGCGTGCAAGCCATTTATCTGCCTGCCATATATATGCCCTTAAGTTTGTATGCCTTCAAGATCATAAAAGAATATATTTTCTAAAATAGCTTTTGTCATGATATTTATGAAACTATAAAAATACAGAAAAAATTGAAAATATTAAATTTAACATCAAATGCTCGTGCACGCGTGCTACATTATTTAAAGAAATGTTGAATCAGATTTGTCCAAATGTTTCCTGATATCATTCATTGCACTGCAAGCAAAGAAATCCAGATTGTAAAATTCGAAATTGATACACAATTTCAATCACATTTACATATAAAGATTTTATACTGAAGTGGAATATTTGCTGGATTTCTACATCTGAGTTAGTTGCTGGGCTCCACAATTACGTGCAATACGATCGGCACTTACATTTTGAAAGTTTACATAAGAAAGTTCGCACAAGACGAATATGATGTCTTTGTCTGCGATAGGCCGCTGAAGCCCTTTAGGTAAAAAGACAACATTAATGTAAATTCAATGCTAAGATAGTGAATGGACGCATTTCAACAATCATTGTAAAAGAATCGATAAGACAGGAGCGCTTCTAAATTTAACTAATGAAGTCATTTTTTGTACAGGATAAAAACGTTGTATATATCGTGGAGGAGACAATGCATTAGTTAGGTAAACGATGCAAGAACTTAAAATTTAGTCTTATCTCGCCACGCGAGCAATCTGAGATATATCGGACAGCATACTCAACATCAGAAACATCAAACATATCTTGCAAAATAGTAACGGATCGATTTATTTTTAAGGATTAGTATTGAGGTACTTTTAAGGACTAGGTAGTTATCGGCAGATTTATGGAAGTGCGAAAAATTGTTACCCTTAAGTCAATGTACAAACGTGACAGATGCTGGTTGGAAATATCCGATCCGAGGTTGCTACATTAATTTGTATCTCGCAGCTAATTCGTCTTTATTCTTAAGTGTGTGTGTGTGTGTCTAAGGAAACAAAGTATATCGAAAGCGAAAATTTGCAATGAGT
This sequence comes from Glossina brevipalpis, assembly GCA_000671755.1. Lineage (NCBI taxonomy): Eukaryota > Metazoa > Arthropoda > Insecta > Diptera > Glossinidae > Glossina > Glossina brevipalpis. Next base: position 193,414 of record KK351061.1, read on the forward strand.
GTGAAATGATCCAGAGTCTACTAATGCTGAAACTAGTTTTGTAGTTTATTAAACACAATTAAAAGTAAATTCATTATAAAAATTATACTAAAAAAATACAAACCAGAAGAGAAAAACAAACAAAGAGGATAATAAAAACGCACAACAAACAATTGCAAACATTTCAATTTAAATTTCACTTAAACTTAACTCGTAATAAGTACTATACGCTAGAAAAGCATTGATATGAACGCATGAACATGGTTGGTATTCGTGAACACATAGGTAGAGCATTAGTGAAATTAAAATGTGTTTAACTCTACGATATGAGTTTCTCTGTACAAAATTAATGTAATATAAACATTTGCTTACAACTACACGTTCAAATTTTGTGATATCTTTAAATGATCACCATCGCTATCATCGCTCCACGTAGCTAAAGGTGGAAAAGTGTGCATATATATGTAAATGCATATGTATGGTGTTATGTTATTAACGTTGAAAAAACTCTCGCATCAAGTGCTCGATAGATCTAAAAACTATAAATTTTATATATGAAACAGTTATAAGAGCCTTAACACGAATTTTTGTTACTCATTACCAATCGCTTAAAATAAATATAAAAGAATTGTTGTGATTTTTGATTTCATTGATAATGATAAGATGATTATCGTCCTTAAAATCTTCTAAAAAAAGTTGGAAGATTTTTGATTCTTTTGAAACGTGTGGCCGCAGTTCCTACATGTCCTCGTTAGATATATTCTTATTCAAATGCCATATTGAAATGAAAGGAAGAAGCATTTTAAATAACATCTTCCTCTATTCCTCCGCAACAGGCAACCGACAACAGATCAACTTACGAAGTATCCTTAATAGTAGTTCTGATCAAGGATATATACACTTCATGTAAGTTATCGAGGCCATGTACAGCTGTTAAAAATAACAAAAATATAATATACCACTATCCTGCCATGATGGATATCAAAAACTCACTATGGAGCCTCTTGGAAATTATTTTACGAACAGTACACAGAAAATTGTTTGTCGGATATGGTGTACGTACGTTTATTGGTGTATGTGTGTTGCAGCGTGCATTCCTCGACAGCGTAGAATACGATTCATTGAAGAGTCAAGTATGTGATGTGATGCAATAGCTTTGTGTTGTAAATTTTAAAAAATTTCAAAAAAAAAGTTGAGAAAATTGTACGCGCTTTTAGGCAAAACTGAATTCTAACAAGCAAGGAGCAGCATAAGTGGCTACGCTTAATAGGGATAATTAATGAATAATAAGTGTCCCTCGGAAGACGGATATTTTTCGTCAGTAGTTATATTCCAAAATTTAAAATGTTTTAGTCAAGTTTTTAGGCTTCTCAATATTTTCACCTGTTTAAGCCAATTGGAGGGAAGTCTTTTAAACTCAAACATTTTCAAAAAATCTGTATTATTTGTAAAGCACTAACGGAGGGCTACTACAGGAACACGACTATATTGCATTATTTAGTCCGTAAAATATTGAGTTTTCTTCAAACTAAGAAACCACAATAACCTTTAACTCTAGATGAGGTGTGAATGGAACGAGAGTATATTTTCACTCATCGATTATTTAGTTTAGTATAAGTACGTGGGTAATGAGTGAAGAAAATTCTGGAAACCTTAATATGCATTTTATGAGACATGCAATATACGACCATTGTATTATAAGCCGAATGGTAAACTCTGCATACCTTCACATTTGGGGATAATAAAAAACAAAAACATCAATAGCGTCAAATATGCATTTGAGTGAAAAGAGAAAACTCTTAAAAAACAAATTGATGAAAAATTCAAGAAATTTCAAAAAAAACAAAAATCGATTTAACTGCAAATGAGGTCAACGTAAATTTTCTTTAGCATCATTACTTTAATTTTAATACACCTACTTGAAGGAAATTTCACTTCTGCTCAAATTCTTCCAAAGAACAAAAGGGAGCGATTTGTACCAGTTCTCTAGGAATACTATTTGCTATTTGTAATAAGCTATCTTCAGCTATTTGTTAATTAGCCAATATTGCTGTTTTTATTGTTTCCTCTAGAAAAAAAGACGAACATTCCATTGTTTTTCTAGTTTTAGATGATGAGAACGTCGTTTAAGTTAATGTCTTCGGTCATCTGATCCAGTTTAGTGTAGATTGACCCAGTTGCTCCAAGGTGCCGACCTCCGTTACAGCTTCTTTTCTCCGTAATCAGTTTAACTTCACTCTGATTAGATTGGCTTTATCCTGATTAGTTTGGCTACACCCTACTCTAGCTTGGCATCGCTAGGTTGCTCCATTTTGTGTTACCTAAGTCAGCATAGTTTCGTTTCGCAACTTTAGCTTTAGTATGGTCAGCTTAGATTCTTGTTGAACAGGTTAACACCATTTTGGCTGACTTTTGACCGCGCCAGGCCAACTGTTAGTCAAGCGCGCACAGTCTTAATGAAATTAGCTCCACTTTCAAACCAATCTTTCTTGATCGATTCACTTATGTGCATTTTCTGCTTTGGCTGGCGTCTGTAGTGTAATTCAAATGCTAAAGGCACTACCTAGTTTCGACATTGACGCTATCGATTTGGTTTTAAAGCATTATTGTTTTCGGGCAGGAACGTTCATAGCTTTTAAAACCTATCTGTCATGTTTGATATCACATCTGCCAACATCCTTGATGTTCTATTGCATTGTAGAGAAATGCTCTCCATCCAGCTAGTAGCTGAGATTTCGGTCATGTGCATCTTTTTAAGGATTTATAATAATATATGGGATGATGATGATAACAATGTATGATGAACATAAGAGTGTTGCTGAATGTGTTTAAAAATTTTTGTGATTTTAATAAAATATTTATCATTTTGTATATCTACATCCCTTGATGTGGATTTCCAAAATAACAATTAGAAAATTTTCTTTAACGGCACGAAAATGGTATTGTTGTATAGGATTATTATGTCGAAGCACCCAAACACACGCTACACAAATGGATACAAAGTATCATATACAGTTATGCACTAAGATACAGAACAGATGCATTAGCCAAACTCTTAGTGACATTTATAATACGAATATATATACATATATACATATATACACCTATACATAAACTCGACACTTGTAATAATAAATATATAAAATACATGTCAATAATATTTCATTTGTAGTTGTTTCTGATGTCATCATTTAAATGCGGTATTTGTGACAATTGACATTTTCAAAAGTTTTGAAATTTGTCTAAATAAAAAGATATATTTTCCACCAAAAAGAAAGATTTCTTATGATCAAAATGTCAAATGAAAACTTTTTTCAAACTCGATACCGAGATTATGTTAAGTTTGAACAACATCATTCGAGAACCACTTAATTTATGCTCTTGTTTCTCACAATCAACCCAAGCCTTATTACTGCGAAAACATAACTTTGATATCGTAAAAGTTGTGCACCTCTAAATAAGAAATTCTCATCGTAAAGGAACCTCGATTTTATGAGACTCGAATAGTAAAGGCGGCGTGTGTCTGGTTTGAAGAAACATTATATGATTGGAACTAAAGCTTAAGTTTAAAGTTTGAAGACGTTCGACAGCCATCAAGGTAAGAAATACTCAATAAATTCGCAAACATGCAAAAGAAAAAACTAGTCATCGAATGTAATGAAAGTTACTTGAAAGGTGGCAGTTCATGAAACAATAAACTATTGGGTGGCGGAGTTTAAACGAACTACCAAAATGAACGTCATTGTGGTAGAAGACATCACGTTCATAATAGTGAAGAAAATCTATAAAATAGTAGTGGGTGATCATCGACTAAGAACGCGCGAGCTGGTGAACGTGGCAGGCGTTTCTTATAATGCCGTTACATATTGACTCAAAAATTAGACGGGAGACAGTTACGCTTACAGTGAAATGAAAATAGCGACGACAGGTTGTTTCATTGGGATGTTCGGAAAGTTTTCACCGCAATAAAGACGAATTTAATTAATCATGAATTAAAGATATGCTTTTAACTTCACAGTCGAGATGATGAAGCTGACAGAGAACAGTAACAATAGATCTTCTCCTTTCCCAGTTCTAAACCACTCAAACATAGATAGATTGAAATTTATGATGACAGTTCTTTTTTAAAGAAAGAAAAAATCTCACAACAGGGCATAAAAGAAAACGTTGTTCATTAAGACATACATACCAAGTTACACTATTGCAATTTTTTTTTTTTTGTTAGTTGCCGGATTTTTTTATTTTTCGTCAGTTTATAAAACGTCGAAAATTGTCGATATATTCTCGCTTTTTTCTTGCATACAATTGGTTCCTATTGGTTTAATTAAGGAAAAGAGACAAAACATAAAAACTATAAAAATCGCTGTAATTGAACGCGATGACACTGTGCACTGCTTATGTTTGAAACATAATCCTAACTTCGGTTTAACTAAAGCTTAAATATTTATCGGATTCATAATTTGCATACTTGTATACTTTGTATACATGTATACTAAAATTGAAAAAAGATCATCGCCTAGTAAATTTTGATTGATTTACCCGAAGCAATTCTACTTTAGTAAATTTTTGGTAGATTTATTGAATCAGCGATTCTGAACTTGCTTTGTATTGCGCCTAAAGACAACATCTAAACTTTCGGAATATTCTTTAGTTCCCTAATGCACTTTGATTGGGATTTGATCATCTATTTGTTTTTCTATGAAGATTTACAATCTTCGGTTAAGGCGTAAGTGCGGATGCATTTTCGCAAATATTGAAGGAATACTCACTTTTTATTATACTCTTCGAATTGAAATCGTTTCTTGATTTAAGCCTCTCTCTCGGTCTCTCCAATCTATTGATCGTAACTTTCAAAAAGTGGTGAAATTTGGTATATTGACAACCACAAGCAACTCTATAAAACGTAATTAGATCGGACTTTAGATCGAAATTTGAAGAACTCGTTAGATTAAAAAATCCCAGCGAATTGAACTAATCGCTTATGTGCGCTTCTAGATACTATAATGTAAAGTTTGTTTCAATCAAATTATCAAATGGTAAAGAAAACTGTCACCCTCCAATAAAAGTACATTAAGAATCTCTGAAGTAAATGAATAAACTGTAGTTAGCTGACTGACTGACTGAGTGACTGACGTTGATGCCAATGCTTTTAACTTTTTTTATTGCTTACATTGCAGGCCAGCAAAGCTTATGATTATAAACACATCAGTTATGTACATATAATCTAGTCAGTCAGTGGTGCCTGTTAGTTATTCATACATATAGTCACGCCGAGCTTCAATGAATGACGAGAGCTTTTGTGTGTGACATGATGCCTAGCGAAAATGAAAATTGGTAAATACTTCGTTGTTTATGGCATGTACAGATGGAAACCAAACAAAACCATTAAGAGATTTTTATAAAATTTTAATAAATATTCTCAATATAAAGACAAAAAAGTTCAATTTTTACATTTCACTAAAGTAACTATTTTAAGTAGAAAAGTAAGCACGAGTAATGAGGCTGGAACAAATTTCCGAAGGCCACTAACAGAAGATATGATGTGTCAGTCGATTAGGGATCACTTTTTCAACAAAGTTAAAAATATTTGCGCTAGTGTGAGTTACGTTATTAACAGAGATGCGCGATATATTCACATACTTCTTAATCGACTCAAAATCTTATATATTAATTAAGATCTTTATATAATTTGTGAAGAAAATAAGGCTTAATTTTGGCAACGTGGAATGCAAAAAAAAAAAATGGCCAAAGAATATTTTAGCTTTCGCAGACATTCCCATTGCTAAAGATACATATCACCGATATCGGCCATTAGGTGTAATATTATTAAGCCGTTATTCAAGCAAACTATGAAAGATTTGTTCGATTCAAGATATTCATAAGCGCTTTGAACAAAGTTGAACACTTTTGTTCCTAAAATACACTTTGACTTTGAGCTTAAAAGGTGAAATTGAGATCAATGGATTGTTATCGGTAAACGTGGTCGTGCTTGCAAACAAATATTAGCTATCGGTGCAACGCAGATGTACTTGTTCACCTCAACTTATGATTATATTGTTAACACAACTGCTTGCATTTAAATGAATCCTTCTTTCACTCATTGCGGCCGTAATTGCAAACATTTGTTAACTAAGCTTTCGAAAGTTAACCTCCATGCTTCGTGTTCGTGTTCTTTCCAACTAATAAACTAATAAGCGCTTAAAGGCTTCAATAACAAATTATTGAATTGTCTTTAACGAAATGGTAAATTATGATATTTTACAAGCTTTTATTTAATTTGTTTTCGTGTCAGAGTGGAATCTGCCAATCGGTATCAATTTTGATATCCATTTAATATTTATTTTTGCATTTTTTATTTATACTTGATGTAACCCAAGGGTACAAAGCTACAAAAAATATATTTAAAGAAACAAATAAATTGAAATCTAATTGAAAAAAAAAATTTGAAATCCATTAACATTAAAGAATAAAAATTTAAAATAAACGATTGGAGAAAAGCACAATATTCGCTGAGGTTAAGTGCTGCGCATGGTGGTTTAATTTCCAATAAATTTGTATTAATATTTATTTCTAATTTAATTTATTTTTTACGGTAACGATGATTATTAAAAGAAGAAATAATCTGAAATTTTATTACATGGAATATAAAATTGACTTCACTTCTAATTTAATTAATAATATTTCTCTATCCAATCAAAATGTTTATTAAATTTCAATAATAACCATTAAAAGTAGCAATAACAAGCAACGTAATGTTATATCAACGTAAAGAAATGCTCATAAATATCTTGGCTTTACTGAGAATAGACGCAAAAATTGCGCGGAATTCTTTACTTCCCATACTTTCTGCTCGATTTTTTCTTCTACATATATTAGTATCTTTACCATTACCGTCTCTCAAAAGCAGGACCCCCACTGACGTGAACTTGGTATCATCACAACGAAAGAAAATAATTGCGCTGTTTACGATGACGACTTCTATACGCCCTACGTTTTTATCTCAGTAATCAGACTACAACTACTTATCATTGAAAGTTCATCATTCGTTTAATGAAAATCCACCGCAAAATGCTTATGCATAATGATTGCTTTTATGACCCAAACAGCGAAATCTAACCATCATAAATAAAGAGCAAGTCCGAGGATTATTATTAAGTTTCCAATTAAAAGCGCTAAATATTTTACGAGGCAAGGTCAACTGTGTGCAATTTTATTAAATATTTTAATGTTTACTGTTCAACGACAAATTTAGTGTACCGACTGTTTGGAGAAGGACTTAAAATTGTAAGTGCCTCGTTGGACTATACCTGGGTCCATTAGAGTGCACCTTAACATATTATTTGATTATTTCACATACTTGGTTGTCTTTTATGCAGAACGTTTCGAATAGATTCTAGATGGTAAGGTATTGTGAATATATTTGTGGCCAGATTATATAAATTTCAAAATAGATGCTTAGTATTATGTCAACCCTTGTGACAGTGTCTGGTCATTTTATATACAAAGAGACATATGTGGTTCTAAGAACCACGTTTCGTTTCTCATCTTTTGGTATGTTATAGCATTAAATTTGAGTGATTTCGATCATCATACATAGTATATGGGCTGAAGCCTTATCTCACTACGCAGTTAATGTAGCGTCTTTCTGTAACAAAAAGAGCAGATTATATGCTCCTAAACACAAAAAGATTTTGTGTCATTGAGTCTGAAGATCGCCATGAAAACTGGGTTAAGGAAAGTGGTTCAAGTAGTTCAAGTCGCTTTGGTGATATTCAGGTGACAGTTAGAAGCAAAGGCTTTCGAAAATCATTTTCATTCATTCGGTTTGTTTTAGCTTTGGAGTGAAATTTGGTTTTTTAAATTTCCACTATTCTAAGTTGCACCTTAATGCTTATAACTCCCTACGGATGCGTTTACAGTGTGTGCTAAATTTCATATATTGTATAATATTCTCTGCAATCTTTTACCACAAATTTGTGCTTTTTCATTATACATCAAAGTTTGTTCAGCTTAGAATTGGTAATTTTTTCTGATCATCATTATCAGCATCAGCAACAGCAGCAGCAGCAACAGCAACAACAACAACATCAACAAAAACAACAACCCATAGCCACCAATCTTTCGTAAGTGTGTGTATAGTAGTATGTGCTTGAATGTTACGCTGTACTGTCTTGGCCAACGTATCGTATCGCATCGTTTTCGTGTATCCGTACACAACCAGCTTAAAATCGATAAAACTCATTTCGATGTTTTACAACCTGCATGTATGTTACGTATGTGTGTATGTGTATATGTGTGTGCGTATGTGCCTGTCTCCTTTTCTACATATGCACATACACTCATCAGTAGTATATGAGTGGATGTCAACTTACAGAGGGTTATGGTCTCATCATATTGTCGCTAGCACGTATACTAACTAATACGAATTTGCACAGAGTTATAAGTGTTACATGTCGTATAAGAAATGTTTGTGTATATTTGCATGTTAAGCTTAAAGTTAATGGCGTTGTTGATAGTATTGCTGCAATATTAGGTTTCCTCTTAAGCTTAATGAATTTTTATAGGAATCTGAGTGGGAGTTTTTTATTTAATGTTTATCTTTTCCTTTCCCTTAGTTTGGCTTCTCTTTTTTTCTATGTTTCTGAATTTTCAACAAAATGCTGAAATGTTATTAATAGCAATGTAGAGAGACGTCTAGTAACCGTAACCTGATTCATTTTTAAATTTAAAAACATTCCATACCGACTTTCTATGAACAAGTAAATAAGTTTTTTTTTATCCTGCTGCAAAGATGTGTAGCAGGGCAGCAAAGAGAAATTTTGCTTAGAGAGGCCTTGATGTCATTTTTCTAAAGCAATTTTCAAGATTACACTTAAACGCATTTACAAAAAATTATTGTACTGAAATCAGTTTTCAGGTTTTTATCGTTCATCCATCTGAAAAGCCCTTCTTACGTACAGCATTTTACATATGACATATTATGTTATGTTGCGTAATTGGGTCTTGTTTTTTTCTTCTTCTTCGTGTTTATTTCGCCGGATTCTAAATTAAGAGGAATAATTTCGTTTTCAGTTTTAATAGATTTTATTAATCAATTCTTGTTAATGACTTATTATTAAGTAATGCAAAGAAATCATTATCAAACAATTTGTTTGTTTGGTGTTTGATCTATTACTTTGTCTTTAGAATTTACTGTTCGGAAACGAGAATGTTTTTTTATTACTTATTTGTATACTACGCCAGCACAGGGCGGACGAGAAGTAGGTTTATCGTTCAGTTTGTAGCCTCTTAAAGAAATATTTTACTATCCTTGTCTATTAGTTCTTTCTAATTTTGTAATTTTTATTTGATTTGTTTTGGGAACATCGAGCCCATTTCTAAGTGCAGTCATGGAATTTCGGCCACAAAATCGCCCTTTCCATCTCTTGGAATCATACATGTATGCATCTACATGCATATCGTACTCCTGATAAGCCAATTTGTATATCTGGCCTTCTGATAGTAGATTAGACTTTTCCATAAGCCAAAAAAAAAAAACAAATTCTTCGCTTCTTTGCCTGTTTATAAGCTTTTATTTAACCAGCTTTCCTGTCAGGATGGCAACCCTTTTTTAAAATCGAAATTTCCACTTTTTAGTTCCCTTAAAAGAAGTTTAAAAAAATTTTTTTATATAATTTTTTTTATTTATATTTCTATAATGATAAACATTATATTTGATCAACTAGCAACATGTTTTTATAATGACGTCAATATTTGCTTGAATTAGTTCAGCGTTGTACTTGCAGAGGACAGAAATGATTGATATTTTTTATAAGTGTTCTAATTTAAGGAATATTCATAATAATTTTAGCATGTTCATAGATTACAACAATTATAAGTAACAGAAAAACAACAATGACAACAGTGAAAATGGAACATAAAGACTTGACTCTGAATTTATGTCTTTTAGGAAATGTTTATTAATTTAATAACAAATGTCCTTCAAAGAGCAATAAATGGATAATATTCACCTCAAAAGTGAAGAGAAATTCCTTTTCTGAATTTTCTTAATTTTTTAGGAGGCAATCCACTGCAACTACTTAAGGCGAATAAAGTACTTAATACCGGCCAAGGACGAATAGTTCAGTTATTTTCATAATAAAAATCAAAACCCGTACAAAGGTTTCCTTTTCGTGAGAAAGTCGACCTAAGTGCAACAGTTAATTTTTATGTCAAATTCCTAATCTACATTGTAACAAGATATTACAAATTACACATTTTTACTCTGCTTTTCACATCAGTTTACTATGCCGAAATACTATTACTAAGGGATTTTTGGAGGACTTTCATACAACGACTTTTTTAAGACGATACGTTATATGGGGAGTCTTTCGATCCAACTCGTTCCTCAATAAAAGAAAATAATTCTGAATCGATTGGCATAATAACACATGGGACTATCTTAATCGCTTCTGGGTGTTACATAGATTCGCAAGAACTTAATATACTTTATGTTACAATTGATGTTCCGGGTATAGAGCGTTTATTGATAATTGTTCTTGGATAGAAACAAAGGCAATGAAATAATAAAAATCGGGAAAATGATTAAGCATTTATTTAAGTACTAAAAAAAAATATTTTTGAAAAATGTGAAAAAATGGCGTCACCAGAGCCATTTCCGTCATATATGCTTAAAAAATGTTCAAAGAAGCTGACAGCCAGTGAAGTAGGAGATTTATGTGAGTGAAAAAACTCCACTTTTGATCAAACAAAAAGTATTCTGCCCTTAATAAACAATGTATATAATAACTTGCCGAAGGTTCTATAAGGAATTATAAAAAGATTGCTAAAAATTCATATGAAAATGAAGCCGCTGCTATGTAATTATGTTCAGAAAACCAAATTTTTGGACCATTTAAAATTTTGCTACACCCATTATTATCCTTTTTTTGTATAATTTTTGACTCTTTAAAGGTTCATTTAAGAAAAAATATTTATTTCTGAAAATTTTATTTCGGTTTTCTGTCTAGAAGCTTTTTTAAAAGAAATTTAAGATTTTCGTAGTTTAACTGAGATTTACACGCATGTCTTTATTTGAGGACAGGAAGTTTGTGCGATATCATAATCGAATCATAAACTGCGCCTAATCAATATAATTGCAACTGGCATCACATAAACAATTTTATAAAACTGTCTATATGTGTATGTTTGTGACTAACATAGCACATATACGAGCGCTTACAAGGCACAAAAAAAATTGAAAGTATTGCGTCTACGATTAAAATCGATTGTTCTTATTTATGTTTCGAAATATACTCCATTTAATTTAACACATTTATGCGATCTTGCGAACAACTTCTGTAGCACTTTTGCCAAGCTCCGAAAGTATTTTAGAAATTAGATTTCGACACCCTTTACTTCCCCCTCATGTATCTTAAAATACAATTCCACCTGGGAGTAAGAAGAACACACCGGATGGACACCCTTAGGTGGATCCCGAATTTGATACTAATCAAGAATATATGCACTTTATTGCGATATTAAAGTTTCCTCTACAAAAATATGAAAAATCAATATTCTCCGTTTTTGTGCAGTATTAGAGTCTGACTAAGACAATACGCCTGGAAATTTTTACAGATTTATCTTGTACACTTTAGGAGTAATGAAATTTTAGCTTTTGAAAGCGGAAGTTTTCTAAGTTTATGTTACGCGGAAAAAGTTCCAAAGATCTGTCAAATTTGAACCCGATATCTTATTTGCGGCAAGGAAAACGTGTACCTCAGTTAAGAATACTTACACCTTGTAGCATCTCCGAGTTTTCTTTGTGGGTGTTGATGAGACAAGATAACGAAATGAATGTGTTCCCATCCATCGATCGGTGATGGTTATAAGAATAAATTTATTTCGTATAAGAGTATCTTTCGACTTAGACTTTAAGCTACGGCGCACAATGGTATGGAACAACAGAAAATTAATATCTTCGAGTAAGTGAATGAACTTTGAAATGGTTGCTTATCTTGAAGCGATTTTAGTTAACAAACTTAGAGATTTTTGTTTACATTTCAAATGATATGTGTCAGGGTGAATACAACTTTATTATAATTTCCTAACTAAACTGATTAAAACAAGACCAAGATAAGATTTATTTTCTTAGAGCAGTAAACTCCTTAAAGTGTTTTGATAAAAGAAAATTTAGTGATTTATTTTTATCCTTTTTTTTTTATATTGTTTTCTTGGTTTTTATGTACTTTTAATTTAATTTGGTATAATTTTTCTTGAACTTTCTTTTTCCTGTTGATCCTTCTTCTGCGTTGTTCCATGCTTTTTCTTCTTAATTTATTGATATGCTTACATACTATACATATATGAAGATGTGCTGCAGTTTAAAGAGTGCTGTGTAGGTATTATAAGAATATTATCGTCCCCTCTCTCTCTCTCGCTTTCTCTCTCTCTCTCTCTTTCTCTCTCTCTCTCTCTCTCTCTCTCTCTATCGGCACAATAACAACAGAAAATAATAACGTTTACAATTGTACACAACAACAGCAGCGGCAGCAGCAACAATAACAAAAATAGCAGTAGCGATAAGTATATCAACAACCAAACCATAACATCATGAAAGCAACAATAATAACTTGACTAACAAGCAGCTGCAATTTTAAGGCTACAAACAAAATCTATACAAATATATATGTGTGTACCTATTTATATATATATATATATGGATATAGATATATAATGTGCGTGTATATCTATGTGACTATATAAAAAAAATGAGGGTAGACTGACTAACTGCAATCTAAATTATTAAAGACTTCTTCACTTGCAATACTTTTTTTTTTTTGCTAAATTTTATAACATAAAATATGGCAATTAGACTACTGCTGATAATGATGAGGCTGTTTTGATGATGATAATTTTCTCCAAATATATTTTTACTGCTTTCTTTACACATATACATATGTATGTATACAAAAATAAGTAAAATAATATATTTCTCGAATCTATCACTTCTAAGAAAAAATTAAAAACATATTTTTTTCTATACATTTTACAGGTAAGTCTTCTACTTTCCGAAAAGTATTGTACTGTTTTTTTGCTTGCTGTTCGTATGTAAGTGAAACGCAATTTTTTAAAACATTTATATACGCTATACAAATACTTCATTTTCCTATGGCAATACATTTTTTACGTCTCTGAAGCAATTATTTATGCAAATTATTTGCTTTCGCTCTCTGTCTCATTCATTCGAATACACACGCTTAGGTGCTGGATGAGACCAACTTCCACAGATATTGCTTTAAAAAGTTGTTGCACTCAATAACAAAGGATGGCAGGCATTCTAAAATTTTCATTTGGTTTACAACATTCACTTAATCTTTACAACTGTATGTGAGCGAAGCATGCATGACGTATAAATTATGTAATCTACATAGTTTTGTGCTCTTTGTAGCATTCATTGAATTTATGCTTATAAGGAGAGATGAGCTTTTTTGTAATAAAATTTTTATTATCTAAATATTATCAATATTTTTATGTCTATTTAAAAATATTTTATTATTATAATTCCCAGACTAATGGTGTGAATTCTTAGATTAGAAAAAAAAACTGAGCACTAGCAACATAGGCTATCGACTCTGTTTAAAAAACGAGGATTAGACACTGAGCGCCTTGTAGTTTTAATAAAGTAATGTATTAAATTGATATTATATTCGATAGCTGATTTCAGGATATCCATGGGATTAGTTGATCCAAATGCAGTTCTTCTTATAAGATAAAGGCTTACGCACATGCAAAGAAGATGTCTTACTGTAAGACTTTGACCACAACAGCAGATTGGGGAAAATTTCTTAAGTATCCGTTGGTATGTTACAATGGTATGGCCAAAGCGAATTCTAGCAAATGTTCTGATCTTCACTTTGTCAATATTAGTTGGATATATTGGAGAAATAAGTTTCAGATTAACAGAAGGATAGTGCTGATGATGGTATTGTTGATTAGTTTCTATAATTTTCTCCTCCACTTTTTTTCCAACGTATCTTTGAAGGTCCGACTTTTCTATGATATCGTCCGTAATTAGAGGTGCAGAAGTAGCAGAATTCGCCATTCGACCAGCTTGCTCATTTCCCAATAAACCGATATGACTAGTTACCTAAAGTATTTTAATCTTATCTCCGGATGTTGCTACGGTATTTCTTAATTTGTTAATGGTGTTCCAGTTGAAAATTGAGGGATTTTCGTTAGCTTTTAGCGTAGACAGGTTATCAGTTAAAATAATAACATAGAGAGGCTACTAATTAAAAATAACACATTTGAGATTCTTATTATTGGCATAGTCCATAGCTTGAAGAATAGCTCTGGCTTCAGTTGTGAATGTCGAGGCACTTTCGTGAAGTATGCGATTTAGTAGAATTTGAGTTGACGCGTCTACCACTGCAAAAGAAGGTGGAAGACCGTCAGTATAAAGGAGATGCTAACCATCATTTTCTAGTGTTTGAATTTTTCTTGAAATAGATTCGTGAAGATGTAGCTTGGAGTGAGTTTTCTTTTGTACCTACACAGTGAAATATCATTTTTTCTTATTAGATTCTAAATACATTTTTATTAGGGCTGCATGGTTATGCGTGATGGTGAGCTGAACTCTATAGGATTCCAATGAAATCGTTGAGAGGAAGGAAAGTTTCTAATTTTATTTTATTATAATTGTATTTTCTTAAACGGAAGGATATCCAAAATTCGTTCTAAACTAACCGACTTACTTTTCTTTTTTTTTCATTCATTTCAATTAAATGCAAAGAAACTAAAAACTAAACAATTCATTAAAAAATATTATGTTAAAAATTAGAAATTTGTAGTCCGTATCTATACCTCTAATGACGACTGGAACTACAAAAATCCTTTATAGAATAGAAGTAGAAATATTCATATTTCTGAACAAAGCAATTACAACTTTTTCTCTTTTCAATAATAGAAAGCTAAAGCAATTTTGTTCAAAGGAGATTTATTTAAAAAATCCAAACTTTGATTACAATATTTAACACTTCAAACGATTGAATGAATAAAACAAAAGCAATTGTTAGTAAAAGCAATAAAATAGTAGCGCTGAACAATTAAACGAGAAGAGAGAAGTAGTAGATTGATCGTGATCGTGATAGTGATAGAAGATGTTTTGAACTAAAAATGTAATCTGATTAATTAATTATTTATTTACTAATTTACACATGAAATTCAGCAGCAATAAAATAACAGTCGAGTAAAATATTCTCTTGAAAATGAATTCTATGCTAAACATTATGACAGAAAATATAAAAAGAAAATAAAATACATGTATAAATAAATAAATAAGAGAAAAATAGAAGAAAGGCAGAAAAAGAAAAAAGGAAAAGAAAAAACACATACACAACTAATGTAGAGGCACAAGCAGCCGATATGGGTACGAACTAAGAGTGAATCCCTAAACCGTTGCAAACCTTCAAAGGCTTAACTACCGATAGTTATAAACTAATTTAATTTGCGAATCATAGGATGCCTTCAAGGTTAAAAGCTTTACTAAGCCTAATTTAGAAATGACATAAAGTAGACTCGCATATTAAGGATAGGCGATCTGATAGTATTTAAAGAACCCTATACTCAGATTAAAATATATAGATCATTGAGACTCTGAACGAAATAAAAACCTATTATTATGTACACATTGACTGAGTTTTATGAAAATGAAGTTTCTAGAAGAACGGTCAACATTTAAGTTTATCTCTCCTAAAACAGCCGAGTCGAATACATTAATACGATTTATTAATTTGAATATGTGGGAATCACCTAAGTTTCTCTAGTAACGGCAAGGCAGTCTTTTTCATCCGGGGAGAAAAGAGAGCTCAACGACAGCAAACTAAAAATAATGAGCTAATTTACCGAGATTTATCGAGATTTTTAAGAAACAACAGAGTAACCGTACGTGCCAGTTTGTGTCCAATCTACAGGTTTGCAAATTTTTTACACATTTTTTAATGAACACTCTTGGACATGAATTGGATCTAATCATTTTGATGACCTTCCTCCGAGTAAAGCTCATTCAGAAAAACCGCTATTTTTCAATGCACAATTTTTCAATGCGATTTTAAAATCGCTTAGCTTAACTTTTCCTCTTGTGTGTGTGTGTGTGATTATATACTCATTTCTTAAGTTTAATCTGTAGTCATCAAACAAAAATATATGTATGCCAAGTTTTAACATTCCACCTTACTTTTTATGACCGCCATCAGCGACAGACAGATGGATAGGGGCAAACCAACTCTTCTGCAAACGCTGCTTAAGTACGCACATACTTTGTGCGCGGTTACGAATGTTAGTAAATGATAAAAACGAAGGGACAATTTTACTAGATTCCAAACCTTCTCTGGTGAGACAAGAAGCTTTCAGTCGGCAGATGCAAATGCACTCAATTTTTTTTGTCGAATATGACCTTTGATTAGAAAAAGAAAGAATAGGTTATACGAATGGCATGACTATACGAATATCTTAAGTTAAGCTAAGTCCACTTCATCATATAATTTATGTTTTTGTTGCGCTCACTAAGTTAATAATCGAACATGAAATGAGCTGTCGTTAGTAATATGTACGCCTACAAAGATACTTCTGGGGCTATTGCAAAATTATTTATATTTAAAAAAAAAACATTAATGACGTGCGCGAAGTAGAAATCGAAAAAACAAAAGTTGTCTTTGTTTCGTTAGGAACTAGCTATAGATGCGCTTGAATGAAGATATTATCTACAATTCCTTTTAAATAATCATTTTACTCTTGTTTTTTATGAATGCATTTCATGTAAATAACTGTAAATCATAAAATTCTTTATAGTGAGTTCTGTTAAACGAAATATGAACTGAAACCATGCACTAATCCATTGATTTATTACACGTTCACCTTCTTGCTGTTTGTTGCTCATTAAAAAAGCTAAAACTAATGATCATAAAAAAATGTGAGAGACTGTCTTGCGGCGAATCTTAGATAACCATTTCAAATGAGTACAGAAAAATTGTACATTTCTACTTGCATGTGTTTGTGATCAAGTTTACTTGCTTGGTCGAACCAATGTTTTTTTTAATTCAATATCTCTTACCGCCTTTGTTTATCTTAAGTCAATTCGTGTAGCAGCCATATTTCCTTTTCTGGAATCTTTCCCATCGCATGTGAACGTTTAGAAACAGTTGATTTTTCAACTGCTAAGCTATTCGAAATTTCTGTGAGAGTTTAATAAGTCTTGCGATACATTGTGTTCGAACTTTTTTGGACCCCCCAGACCGTTCTTGACCGTCATTGACTTTTAAATCGTTGAAACCAAAACCAAGAATCGCGATATGATGGAGTAGAATCATCATAATCTTCTAAAAGTATTCTATGGGCTTCCGTGTCAGATTTTTTCATATCAAACAACAATAGTTTTGAATGTCGAAAACGTACCTTTGAGCGTTCCAAGTTTAGTGTCTGTATGCACTGAATAATTAAATAATGTTAAATTGAAAACTGCTCATTTGGAGTAGAGGAAAGTGAAAATCATCGAATTTTCTCATTACTTTATCATTTGTACCGGTGGAAGTTACTGACCAAAATTAAGGCAAGCACCTAATATAAATCAAAAGTTTATATTTCAAGTAGTCAAATTGAGCTGGGTTCAAGTAAATGCATTTTATATGAATGTTGATTACACTCTGTCAGGAATTTAATCCTGTTACTATACTGTTCTTCTCTTGTTTTCGGATAGATTGAAATAGAACGACTATTTCAATTCAATGTTTCGATGCCCGCGAATTCGGCTAAAATGAATTTACAGTCTTCCAACTGTTTAAGGTGCTTTGAACACAGGAGAATTTTCAAATTTATTTTTTAATGTCAGAGCTTTTGTTTCTAGTTATTCAAATTGTTTTAAGCATCATTTTGCATCTAGTTTTAGTTAAGAATAAGATCTATGCACGCATGATGTACGATTTGCTGAATGAAACCTTAATTTTTTCTATTATTTCGATTTTTTTTTTTGGATTTTTTTATTAAATGAAACTGAATTCTTAGAAATTTCAACGGGTTTAGACGGCGAAGCTTTAACTGTTTTTTTTTTTTTTCATTTCCTTCATAGTTAATTTAATTCCAATTTTCATAACTTGGCCTTAGCCAATTAAAAAACTATTTAAATAGAAGTTCATAAGGTGACTTTCACAGAAAATTTGCGCGTTACAAAAGGGAAGAAAAAGTAATTTATTGTTAAGTAAATAATAGAAAATCAGAAAAAGCAAAAACACAGTTAACAACAATAATTATTAGCTATTCATCACATTATCGCCATAATGAATTAAAACAATTAAAGTCGGCATTAGTTGTGATCTAGCCCCTCTTTTTCGCCGAACGCCTTTAATTGCGTGATATTGTAGATAATTAGCGGACAAGAAAAAAGTACGTTATGAGAGACCGAGAAAAGGTATTTTTTTGCGAAACTTAAATTATTAAATGAAAATACGAGTGGGGTCATGACGTCTCAAAGAAATCGTATCATACAACAATATTAACTATCAAGTGATAAACGTACGTTGGTATGTTTGGGGAAATGTGTAGAATCCAAAGAGGAAACAGCGCGTAAAAAGACATCAACAAAAAAGTCAAATCTCAATCAGCATAATTGAATTCTATTTTGACGTAATGATGACAAGTGGTGGCGGCAAACTATATGCACACAGGCATCTGTTATATGTACGTACGTATGCACTACATGAGCTAACAGTTATACGAACATGCAAACAGCAACAGCAGACGCCGCCAAACCTAAATGAATATAAACGAATGTAAAGTTGACGAACAAACGAACCAACACTCGAACCGAGAAGCATAGGAAACGATTTGCAACGAAACATTTGTCAGCAAAAAAGAAAAAAAAGAAAAAAAAGGAGAGAGAAACTGACTGACGGTTTGAGTCACGTTGAAGAAAAATTAACCAAGCGCACAGAGTTACTGAATGATGCTAAAAGCAAACAACATCACACTCGTCGAATGTTGATTTTTTTTTCTTCGCACACTTCTTAAGTAAACTAGAAAAAATCTATAGATTGCGAACCGAACAATTCAATTCAATTCAATCCATAAAGGCGGCTGCCTAACTTCATGCATTTTCTGCACATAACGGCAACAGCAGAGTCCGCCAGTAACACTAATGTTCTCTGAGAAGAGAATACTTTTCCCTTTTTTTTGTTTTTTGTTTTTTGATGGCTTAGTAAATATCGATTGCTTTGGTTTTTCTGCTGTCGGCCAACTTTATTGGGGGTTACAAGTACATATCTAAATTTTCATGTATTTACTCATATGTATATATTTACTTGCAGTTGCCATTGAGTCTGAATGTTTTCTTTTTTATGATTTTGTTATCAGTTTTGCTCTCATCGTTTATTAGTGTGTACACGTATATGTTTTGTTATTGCTGTTGCATATTATATACGTGTTATTATGTTCAGGAGCAACAGAATCATTATTATCGTCATATCGTCATACCATAGTGCCATTATTTTAAATTTTGTTTGCAGCACCTAATAATAATATTTAACCATTCGGGCTCTAGTGATTTACAAAAGAATTCAATTAAAGAACCGTTTAAGTGTTCCAGAAAAGAATTAATGTGTATGTGCGCCCGCGTGTATGAAATGTATGGTCGTTTAAATGCCAGTAGGGTGGAGAACATGAATGTTTCCTTTTCAAAGTTGTGGCTTCATCGGCTGCTGCTGTATCCTGCTGACACCCTGGCTGTGCTCTCAAACGACGGACGTTTTTGTTACTTGCCTAACTAAGCAGCTATGTACCTACCTAGTGGAGGTGTTATTAAGTTTTCAGAAATCTTTTTATAAGATTTAAAGTTTATGAAAAAGAAATAAATTCATAAATAAATGTCAAAAGAGCATCATTCATCTTTTGAGATTATTTAAGGCCTACTTTTTGGTTATCGTTGTAAACGTAAAAGTCCTGCTCGAACAGATCATAAATCACTGATTGAAATAAATATTATTGCGAAGAAACAAGACAATGCAGATCATCTTACTTCTATACTTCTAACGTACACTTATTGGGTTTTTGCACTAAACGGTTATTTAAAAAAAGCTCAGCTCAGTTAAGTTGGCTTTTTTTCGAATCCGATGCATAACAATGATTTTGTTGCATTTGAGAAATTCGCCTTTCTGTTCCTCCAATATATAATACATAGGCATTCATCTACGCTGACAATATGTTCATGATTCATTCATGAGTTTGTACGGTTGGGTATTTTTTGGAACATAGTTCGACTTATTATTCAAGGCCGTTTTGTAAGCATTTCGGCGAGATTACCTAGAACGTAACGTTAAGTCTAAAATTAGAACTTTGAGAAGTACGTACAATATCTATCATAAAGTGCTAGGATTGAATTATCGAAAGACTGAACTAAGAGGATATATGAAGATCTATTTTTATAATTTAACATCAAGCAAGTGTTTCGTGTGAAATTAAGATATTTCGCCCTAGGTCGCTCAAATAAGCGACATCTGGATACTGAAAAAGCCGCGAATCTCAACGTGCCTTTCTCTACTTCTATTCTTCTTGCAAATCCGAATCTTTGGCTTTTGCTTCTCTTTTTCTCCTACAGTTCTTATTCCTTTTTTTCGATTCATTTTTCTGTTTCTGTTCTTCTTCTTTATATTCTCTTCTTATTCCTATTTCTTTTATTTATTTTTGCACGTGTGTTCTCGCACTTTCCGTTTATCTTACGATGTCTTCCTTCAGTTTTCTCTTTACCTGTTCTATTCTTCTATTTCACCGATAACATTGAAATTTAGAACGATATTCAATCCTAGTAGTTGTTGCTTACTGATGAAAATTTATCAAAATTTTTCCAATTTGTAGGACGGATTTCCATTCGTTAGCCAATTACATGAAAAGAAACTAAGAATGTGTACAAAAATCGTATCATACTCTGACCTTTGACGAAATCGATTTCGATTGTTATGCTGATTCAGAATACGTGTGCTTCGTATATAGACACATGTCTATTAAAAACGACAAAGCTGGCGAATGACAAAGTGAAACGATTTATTAGCATACAGGTCCTTTGCCTTTGTTGATAAATTCTGTCGCACTTCCATCTGTGTTTAATTCAATCATTTGTATACGTTGAAATTGCATTATTTTCTTGTGTAGTTCACAAAAGAAAATTAAAGTATATTGTGACGTAAACCAACATGCACAGCAAGCTGTAAAAGCTTTTCCTATTACCCTGCCATTAACATTTAACTTAACATAGCATGACAATGAGTACATTAAGGGAAACACAATGTAAAGTATTTCTTTAACGTCGTAAATATTTCTATGAAGCCATCAATAGGACGTAGGTGTATTTCAAGAAATTTAATTAAATCTAAATTTGTCGCAAAAAAAATGAAATTTTTTACTGTGGTACGATGAGTATCAATCACCGTGAATGAGTTTACGATTATTATTTAACCCTGAAATTAAAAAAAATCGTGCCTGTAAAGAAACGGGAAATCACTTAATTTGCAACAAGCGAAGAACAATATTCACTAATAGACTATTAAAGGCAGACAACTCAAGCGTTAGCTTTGACTGTTTAATGCAAAAATGAAATGATATGAAAGAGTGCGGCCCCATGTAAGTGCATATGCATGCAAGTGCGTGTATACGTGTATAAATTTTCGCTTATACATGCATGAACTTGTAGTACGAGCATTAAAACACTTGTGTTCATTTATTATTACTATTATTATGATTTTTCTTCTTTGCCTTCGCAGTGGTCATCAGACGTATTGAGAGACTAACAGATGGACAGACAGACAGGCAAAGCCGACAGGCAAGTGGACAGACGTCCGATGCGGTACAGTTGAATTGAGTTGAGCTCTCGAGTTCAGTTCATTTATTCATACGCAATACATACACTTTCCTCAATATTAGTGGTTCATGCATCTTTTACGGTAAATCTTTTGTTTGTTTTTGACATTAATGTACGCTAACAATCATACGCTCACATTCACATAGGCATAGATTGTATATATGTGCAAGTAATGCTACACTGCTATGCACAAACTTTTCGTATAAAGAGCTCAAGCATTTAAAGTGAATAAAATATTTAAAAAAATATACTGGCAGTGGTCTGCAAAAATACTAAAAATTAAAAAAAAAAAAAAAAAAAGAGTTAAATACTTACATATTTATCCAATGTGCAGTAGTAGCAACGCGAAATGCCAACGTCCACATGTACGTTAAGAATACACTCGGAAATTTTTGCCTTAAATAAAATATAAAGAGTGCATTTTTCAAAAATCTTTCAATTACCTCTTCTCGTAGTATCCTAAGCTAAAGGATATAAACATTTTTAATTTAAGCATTACACCTTCTCAAAGACTTTGTCATATCAAAGTTGTAAACAAAGAAAACTTTCAGAAATAGGTCTACTGTAGATTGCACTTTAATGTCGAGAATATGACAAGAATTCGGTACGGTGTTCCCAACCTATCAAGCTACGGTGAATGGAGGATATCCATTTTCGAGTTCACTGATATCAGATAATTAACATATTACCATAAGAACATTACTTCGACTGATAAGGTCTTCTTCAGTCCCCAAGCACCCGCTCGCAATACTACTCCAAACTTAAGACCCTTCCAAATACCTGGGATAAAATCGTTCCGTATCAGTACAGCCATAGGAAATCTATGCATATAAAAAACCTCGGCTTCTCTATTGACGGTTCCGTTACAGCATTCCGGCATTCTGAGTATAATATTTACATTACATAGCCGACATCGCGAAATCGATTCGCTAACAGTACTGGAAACTAATAAGTAATCTATTGTGTAGTATGACATGCTTCGTCTTCTCCTGTTTGGCTTCACCAGACCGTAGATCTTTTCTTTAAAAAATTCTGTCTTTCTAATGTCTCCTCTTCGCAGGCTACTCTGCCATGCTCAAACTTTTCCAATAAAGTTCATTATACGCGTTAGATATTGACCCAACTTAAGCACCTCTTTTCCCTTTTTTCGAAAAAATCGTAAATTTCACAAACAATTTAAAAAAAATTCTCCAAGTGTTTCTGTATCCATAAGCTTTACTCTATAGTTGCAATTTGCACACTGACTAACAGAATTTCGCTATGGCAACGTAAAGAATCGGAAAAAAATATTTATAACAAACATATGTATGTTATAATAAAATTTCGTATATCTGACCGTTTGTGCATTCTATATATGCATGTATGTAGCGTACAACTTTATGTTTCTACTAATATGTGACTGCATCTATGTATGGTATATTTGTATATATACACACATGCACGTATGTTTTTATGTACATATGTATGTATGTATGTATGTATGTAAATATGTGTGCTTATAGTTAATTTGCCATTTCCGCTCTAGTAGTAAAACGTAATGAAAGTCACATATGAAAGAAGATATGTATAGGAAAAATATTTGTTGAAAATACATTTCTTATTAAAAATTTCATTAGGAAAATGGTATCCTATATGCGAATTAAAGTCTGGGTATAAGAAAGACTTGGTTTTAACGGTAGTGAAAGTTGTTAACCATTTTATGCAGAAATCAGTAAAAGTTTTACAAAATAAGTGGCTTGTACAATAGTGAAATGAATTTTTGTCTTTGTACTTCATTTCGGTTCTGGGCAAAAATCTAATACAAGCGATAATTAAGTTGTAATTTTTGGAAGAGGAAGCGCAATATCAGGCTAGACTGAACGCTTGAAAAGACAACCATAGTGGTCTATGATTCTGCGTTGATCAAAAAACTCTACACTTGCTATGAAGACAGCGAGACTGTTAAAGAAAAAACGGAAAACATAGCTAACCAATCCCACAAAAGACAAAATCAATTTTATTCCGTACGATTAGATTTCTTTGGTGTAATAATAGAATGAAAATTTTGCGGTTGGACTTTTGCGCCCCCATAATAGAGTCTGCTCGGTTCATACTTCATTGTGTGTTTCATCGTCAAACCAGAAATCCAGAAATTGCTTCATCGAAAACTGAGTGCTTTTATTCGGGCTTTGTTGTGAATCGCTTGTTAATATAAATCTTTCTAATTTTAACTATTCTATTCTAACCTGAAATCATCACAATCAGCATTTTTTTCAAATTCATTATTTGTTCATTATCAAGTATCAGTGCAAATGATTTCGTTTCGTTTGTATAACACACAAACAATTGTTTTTATTTTTATTCATTTCATCACTTCATTATGATGATATCTTGATTTTATTATATATTTATGTTTATATACGTGGGTATACGAACACACAAGCATACCTTCACATATGGTATACAAATGAAGTGTGATTGCATTGAATTTTCATTAAACTTATTTAAATTGCAAAAAGTACCTTAAATCATAGCGAGAACGCGCTATAGGAATGAGAAAAAGAAAGAATGAGCACGACAGCGTAGAAAAGGAGAGAAACGAGAGGAAGCGAAAAACAAACGGAAAAAAATTTGCATAATCTATATATAAATTTAATTTTTACTCTACTCAATCACTACTTAAACTCTGGCATTCTGTAACGGAGAGGCAGAGAGCAATTAATTTTGTTTTCCTCCCCTCTACAACATGGCAATCATTTACATTTTGTGTCCTAGTGTTGTTTTCTTTCTTTTTTTTTATTTCTAGTTTAAGTGTTTTTATTTGTTGTTTATTGTTATTATTCTTACTGTTGAATACCGTTTACAGAGCTGTTATAATGCTCTCGATTTATCTGTTAATTTACATAAAACTTTGTTTAGAGCTTTTTATTTATGAATATTTGTTGTTTGCTTGTTTTGCTGTAGATATTTTTTTTTCATTACATATACTTTCAAGTGTATTTTATGTAAGTTTTTAATCAAGTCTGTAGTCTCTCACCTTTTAAGTCTCAAGAAAAAAAGAGGGAAATTAAGCAGCAAATGAAGGAAAACAAAAGGAAGATTATGACTGATTCCTAATTCGAGACAAGCTTGTTTTTCAATAGTTCAAAACTATGTTTCTGTATGACAGCTCCGGTATGAAGAGATACGATGGGAAATTTCATTCAATTAACAGAAAAATTAAGTAAAGAAAACGTATGCGTTTCACCTGTAATTCTGGGTCAAGCAAGTAAATTTAATATGTTATCTTCTTTTCGTACATAAGATGTTTTATATCAGATCCCACCACTATCAGCTGTTAAGATTCTTCTCAACGAAACCGTAACAATATCGCACAGAATCCTGAGTTCCTTTGACCATTTCCAAGCTAGTTAAAAATTAGAAACGAATTTAAATAGTCCAAAATAAAAATAGAGTTTCAATCTCTCTATAGAGACAAGAAAAATTGTAATGGTTCATTGGTGGTTATACCACTCCGTCGGCTTGAGATTGAGAATGATTATTACTTAGTAATGTAAAGTTTAACGACGTGGCCTGTTTTTTAATTTTTTCTCTTTTGTTTTCTATCAAGAAAATATCTTGTTGAGCATTCCTTGAAATATGATTTTTTTTTTTAAATAGAGTATATGTAGTTGGTATTGTTCGGATATCAGAAAGAACAAATATTGCCCTATAGTTGTTATTGTTAATTTGTTTTTGTTGTCATTTTGTTATACATATAAATCGTCAAACTTGGCGCCGTTAATTTGCACATTGAATTTTATTCCAAGGTTTTATTTTTTGTTTCATTGAATAGAGAAGTAACCCCTCTCGAGAAGTTTTATTCTTCCGTGTAATCAACAGAGTTACCTTGTGGACGCCCTCCTAAATCGATTACGTTTACAAAATCTTAAATATATTAACAACTGTCGATTATGGTGTGTACAGTCTTGTGAAAAATGTTGTTAAATTTTCAATACATTATTAAGTTTTTATTTTTTGAAAGAGTTTGAAATATTTTTTACGTTAACCAAAATTTGTCTTTTATTCTAACTATCCATACTCATATTCAGTGCAGATGTCAATTCAGATCCTCTTTATAGTGTTTTTTAAGTATCCGTAACAGTTTAACTTAAATAATCGGAATTACGTATAATCGTTCAAAACAAAATATATTCGGATAGCAGAGAAAAAGAGAAGAAAATAACTTTAAACAGAACATCGAAGAAAATAGTGGAATGGTTAGGAGAACAAGTAGAGATTGCCGTAAGAGTTAATATAATTGAGCGACAAATGTATGCGATTAATGTTAACTAACATTTTTATAACAGCATTTAGAGGATTAATTGATTTTCTCACGAGCTATTTGTGTTAGAGAAGCAATGAAGGATTTTATTGTTATTCTAATATGTGACAAGGATGTTTAGAAACAAAACCAAATCGGTAAATAACGAATTGAAAATACTGTTTGAAGGGAATGTTTAAAAAATATGTTTAAAAACTTGAGTTGATTTAAGGCACTGGGAAATAGAAAGCGTTGTGAAATAATCGAATATATCTTTATGATGCAAATGTCCCTCACAAGCACAATCGACTGCAACTAAACTGTTATATATATATATTTTATTTATTATTTTTAGTTATAATCGGTTGTAGATTCTTACCGTATTATCATAAAATTTTATAATTTGCGTTTTTGTCTGTTGTGTGTCAAACAAAGAATTATATTTATACGTAGATCTGGGCGGTACAGCAACAGTCATTATATATTATTCAGTACTTTTTATAGTTCAGTACATTTTGCCGCTCTTCCAAAATGGGTCGATTTCTCATGTTTCACTTCACGACACACAAACGCTGTCTTTTATAATACACAATGTATGCGGCACTTAACATTTTGAGCATTTATCCACTCTGTTAACTCGCATAAAAGAGCGCCGCTGTTACATTGCGCTCACATAAGTGCGCTTTTTCTCTATTAAAAACCTTTGCTTGGTCGGATTGTTCGCATTCATCGTACATCTGTGTATGTGTGGAATGTTTTGCTACTTATTTTTCGTGTCAATGAATTGCATTGAAAATCAGCTCAACACTTTACAATGTACACACACTTAGGCGACTATACAATAATCGTGTGTGAATATATGTCGGTACATATATGTGGGTAGGGTATATATTACATCTATACGAGAAGTGTATGATAAGCAAACGAACAGATATTTGACAGTTGGGAGGAGAATCGCAAACAAGAAACGAAAAAAGTGCCATTTATCATTAGCTCGCATTCAACGAGAATGGAGAAGGACGCAGAAAAAATACGAACGAATGTTTTTTTTTTAATTAAATGAAAAATGGCTGAATCCACATCGATTATACGTCCGATATTATTACAGAACGTAATACTCATTACACTGAAGTTATGAAATAGACAGGTTTCAATCGTTTGTTAAATGTTTTGTTCATTTTTTTTTTTTTTTTTGATGTTAACACAAAAACTTTATATATATTTGCCTAAAATCTTAGAAATAATCACCGTGACAATATCTTTATAAATATAATTTCAATCGAATCAACAACCTCCTTGGAATTTGTGATTAATCCGTAATTGATTTTATTATCCGATCGGTTAATCATTTTAATATTAGGTCATCGCACAAATCTTTAAGACTGAATCTCTAAACTGCGTTAGATCATTTCCTCCAGCTTTTTATTTTCAACATTCTCTTCTACGATTGATTTCTAGCTTGCCTTTTGCTTTAAGCTTTGTAATCGATATAATGCCTTTAAACCGCTTTCCATAATACCAACAGTTTACAAAAAAAATAATTTCGCTTTTTAATTTCCAAGCAAAACGTAGCACAAGAGAGCCAAAGGATTTTTCATCTATCAATGTTTTAACTTTTCCACTGCCCTAATGGAAAATACTAAACACTCTCTATACAAAACCTAATAATTAAAGATTGAAAGAATTGTAAAATATATGAATGTGCGCTTGTAATTTCCTATTACATATATTATGTAGAGATACCGTGCAAGACGTGACTTTTTAAGTCTTCTTTTCAATACCATATAGCTTCTGCTTGCGTTTAGCTGATAGTTCGTTCGTTTAGTGCTGTTTGTGTGTCATCAACCATATCCACTCATTTTTTTTATTATGCATTTGTAAGGTAATATAAACGAGTGTATATTTGCATCTGGTCTGCGTGACGTAGAATATCTCTCACACATTATGTGCGTTCGAGTGATTTTTCTTTTTTCGCTGCTATGAGACTTTAACTCAACTACTTTGATTTAACAGATTTGAAGTTCGAGTGTCTCTCTTCCTCTCTCTCTCTCTCGGTTGCTCTCCCTGTCTATTAGGCCGACCAATTTAAAAGAGGATATACTAAATCTGTCGATTTGTAAGCAACACTCAATTACTAACCGTGTTGTGTTGAATATAATGCTTTCTAAATTTCCTGTTGATTTTCACAGGTCAGGTCAGGAAATATCCAAAGGCCTGTATCAAGTATTTAAAAGTTTTGTGTGAGTGTTTTTTGTATTTAACATAAATCAAAATTTAATAATTAAAATCAGTGACAGGTATTTCAAATTCTCTTTAAAGCGTTCTTGGACTTCTTGTGTGTTGCTGCTCAAAGATTTAGTTGTGCTTTTCTTCGATTCTGAATCTTTTCGTCGGTTGTAGCCTGCGCCGAATCGTCATTTCATGCTCACTTGTATTTTATTTGTTAAAGCAATCAATGCTACTGCTTCGGTTTCTGTTGTCGTGTTTAACTTGTTGGTTAAAAAAATCATAAAAATTCAGTTGATTTTCATTTAGAATGCAATCATCTCCGTCTGAATTTCAATTTTATATTAAAAACTTTTTTGCTTTTTTTCTTTGCTAAAGATTTCATGTGAAATTTTCATCGAAATTCTTTACGTTACTTATGAAGGAGAAGATTACAGTTAACTTTGACATTTAAATTATACCATTACCGGTGTCTCTAGAAAAGTTACATGTTACGAATAAGTAATAGTTTTTCTTGGATTTTCAAAAGTAAAACTTCAACTGTACTCCTTTACTTGCGTGAAAATAAAATTGAAAGGTTAAGATTACTACATATTTATAAGTTCGTTAAGCAAATAACTGTGAAATGGATTAATAATATATAAATATATATTAGATTTATCAGATCTTTGCCACATGTAGAAATACGTGTCGAAGACTTCATAGAGAATATATATATTGTTAATAAGCACAAATAATGGAATCCATTTGTCCATTTTTGTTCGCTCGACACAAGCTTGCAAACTTTGAACTTTCAAGCCCCCGCTTTTAGCTTCAAACCGGTTAATTTCATATCGCAAACACATCCGTTTACATCTAGCCTTTCCCTTGCCTATTCACGACATATCATACAGAATTTGATTTTTCCCTTTTCACGCTTAACGTACGAATAGAAATTTATTTCGTATTAATACTTTCGTTCAGATGTCTCTAAGGTTCTGTCAAGAATTCCATGCTTTTCTTCTTCTTTCGTTCATGTTGATTCTATGTTGGTACTCCTTTACAGACCACATCTTAAAGCCACAATCGTCACTTACGGAAACAATGTATTTGGTTAGAGTGGGCCTTACGATGACTGTTGTTGAATCTATATAGACCTGAATCACCTTGTGTCACATAACTATCAGGTTTGTCATTATCATGGTTTTGCAGTTGGCGAAGCATATTACTGGAAGAACCTGCCTTGACGATCAAGGAATCGGTTTGGATAGATAATATGGATCTCATTAACTGTCCGCTCGCTGTTCATGCCTTCAGAATTGCTAACTTAATCTAAATGTGATGCTATTTTACTTTCTGCCAGTCGTTGTAAACATCGAATGGAATCCAATGTTCACAGCGCTTCTGAACATTGTGTCTTACGACGCTTATTTAATGCTTATGTATTTTGACCCTTCAACTTTTCCTTCCTATTTGTCTGGCTTTTTCGTTTTCTTCCTTTGTTCTTAATGGTTGCCAAAGAAGCCTTAAAGAATTTCTGCTTTTTATGTTGATAGAATCACGAAAGTGTAGCAATTCTTTTCCTTAGAATCCAAACTTTGTTTTATGTTAAGTAACTGAACGCTGTAGAGTTCAAAAACTTTTATGTAAACATGATGATTTGACATCAAAATTTTGTTATAAATTTCATTTTTATTTATTCGCCTTCTCGTTGCAGATAGAATCTAATGGTTAGAAATAAGTTGTAGTGTAGATAATATGCAGAAAATCGCAAAATCTTTTCAAACATTCGTAGTTGTCTTAGGCACGTTTACTTTCTTGTTGAATAAAAGACTTAGCTAAATGGGAATTAGTAGAAGTTAGTAAATATAAACGAAGTAACTCTGCTTTGCTGATACCAAGCGTAGCCCTTACTGTTTGTTCGTACGGCCAATAAGACTGGAAATTATTATTATATTATTCTAGAGCTGATAACCTTACCTTTCTGAAAAAAGCTCATAAGAGGACAGGATCGACTTATAATTTCTGTTTCTATTTACTTATTGTAGAAAACCAACTCGAAAGTATCTTTGAGGAAGGTAACGTTCGAAACATTTCATGGTGATGAATTTTATTTTCGGTCAATCAAATCTGCTTTACCTGATGTGACTCATTTTAAAAATATCATAGCTTATAAAAAATCGTTTAAACTTGATACGCGTCATTAGTTCTCCAACCATGTACAGTTACACAAGTCGGATGTGGGATCTTTAATCTTCTCAAACGTGAAATCCAAGAGAGAACAACATCTTAGAAAATATAATAAACTGTAGCTTTCTACCTGACTCCGCTTATAAAAACATAACTGGTTACTAAAAAAATATTAGTGGGATATATGTATGTTTTATGGGCTCTCTGAATTACAAAATTAAGATGTGGGCTAAAACTTGTGGACAAAATGGAATTGCAATTGTCTAAGAGAATATACTTACCAACAGAAATTTCGTTGGGTATCAGAGATTCGACTAAACTTAAGTTTTGTTTTCCTTTAATTTTATTAAAAAATTCTAAAACAATCATGTTTTTAAATGAAGTCAACGATGAATTGTTTGATTAGCTATTTAAAGTTAACATTGAAAAAATTCAATATTCTCTACGAAAACAAAAAAAAATTAATTTACATAGCAATGACCATTTAGAGGGCCAGTAAAATCAAACATATGTTTCCACATAAATATAGAAAAAAAAAACCGAATTTTATACAAAATCCAGAGTCATTTTACATCCTCCTTAAAATTCTTCTCTCTGACACATATATAACAACACACACACGGTACAGGGATAACAGTTTAGTTGTCACCATGTCTGAAAATCAACAATACTTCCCACTAATGCAAGCGAACATTCACACATATATATGCCTCAACATTTGTGAATCGCGTAGAAACGAAAAAAAGAAACCAGAACGTATTGAGAAGCAACAAATTTTTGTAAACATTTGCGCCTCTTTAAAAACAAATGACAATTAAACTGTGGACATGAGCGTATGCAACATAAATATGATTTTTGAAATTACACCACTCACACTCATGCAGCAAAGGCGGGCAGACAGATATGAAGCCAGCACGTAAGCAAACAACCACCTCAATCATTAGAAGCTACCTTACCTTGCGATAGTCGTGTTAGCTTAACAGAATATCACTCATACGTTTAAAAATAGAGAGAATAAAAGCAGAGACTTCAAAATTCACACATACAATGAATGAGAACTAGAAAGACAGAGATAGAAAGATATAGAGAGAAAATGTGCGTATAGACTCGTTGATATGATAGAGAGTAAATTAGATTTACTTCATTGAAAGGAAACCAGGAACAGGGACAAGGAAGCGGAAGTATGTCTGTTAACCTATAAAGTAAATGCAATTAAATTTTTTGCTGTAAAGAGAGCATGAGTGAGAAAGAAGCGTATTTACTCATACGTCCGTGACTTTCTAATTTTAATATAGCACTCGAGCTCAAAGAGAGAATAGAATTTTCTGGTACGAAAAGGAATCGTTGTAGAAGAATTACAATAAAAAGACAAAAACAATTTTCAATAATCACAACAAAAAATGAACTTTCTATTGAGTTATTCTCGCTGCTTGCGAGCAGTTCGTTTGTCGTCTGTGTATAAATGGATGTGGCTGTTGGCTCGCTGCTTGACTAGCTAACTTGACTTGACTTGGTTGGTTGCTTGCATGGTTGAATGGATGGCTGGATGGATGGCTCGTTGGCTGTGTTTGGCATGCCATGCGATAAATGTATGGCTCGTGCCACCAGTACTCAATTGACAGCCAAACACGGCGCACACGACCACTTCTGCTAAGCGCACATAACTTCTTCTTATTTTATCATTGTGTATGTGTGTGTATATGTCTGTGTGTGCGAGTGTGTGTGTCTGTGTATGTGTCTCAGACTGACTATGTGCATAGAGTTTAAAAATTATTTTTCACACACATTTATAATCAGTTTGTATTTGTTGTCTCAGCCAGCCACCAGCAGTGACAGTGTCAAGCACTGACTGTGCTAAACACAGTCCGTCCCCCCTTTTATTAAAAAAGAAGCAAAGAACTATACGAAGTATCGTTGTGAGCAGAGCGCGTTTTGCGTTAACATTCTCTTGTTTAAGCCGCGATCAAGAACATATTACACATACTTACCTATATTAGCCTTTATGAAAAAACAATAACAAAACCGCAGATACACAAAAAAAGAAGAAAAAGTGCAAACACAAATAAATAAATCGTCAACGTTAATAATGATTGTGTGCTGTAAGAGTGTGCGTTGAATAAAAATTTAAAAAAAATAAAAATAAATAAAAATTACAAATTTTATCAAAAACAGAGAATGTCAGTAATTTCTGAAGGAAATAAAAACATATCTAAACGTCAACGTGTGTTTATATTATGATGCATTTTATTATTATTGTTACCTCTATCATTGTTGTTATTATAGTTGTTGTTATACACAAGCATAACTTTTTAGAATATTATATATACCCTGCATGTTCAGAGTGTGCTGACTCCAGGTTTCACTGTATACCTGGAGCATGATGACCAACTTTGGATCATTTTTTATATGCGTGCGAATGTGTACGTATATGTTCGTGTGTGCATATGCTTTTGTTTATACTCACGTCGCTTGATTATTTTAATGTTTTTATTTTATTACCTACATTGTACTGTTTTTCGTTTATACAACCTAAGCGTTGCACACATATTTACGTACACATATTTACGTTCCACAGTATGTGTATATATATTTATATGCATTTATAAATTTGTACGTATGCCCGTATTTTATTTAAAAGTATTATACATAATTATTTTACCAATTTAGTGAATCTCTATAAATTTTGGATTTTCTATAATAATGTATGTGCCTGAGTGCGGTCTTATTGCTGACAATATGTTATAGTGTTATGTGTGAGAAGAATTTTGTATATATGTAATAATTCCACAAACTTCCACAGCAGATTTTATTTAGAAACAAATTGAAAAAGTAATGAAGAATTGTTCCAAAAATAAAATTTTAAAAGTGTAGTTAATCAGAAACAAAAAGAAAATTAAACCAATAAATAAAATATTTCTTTTACTTTTCTTTAAACTAAATAATTATTAGATATCGTTGGAATTAAAATTGAGCTCTTAAAACGCAACTCAAACTATGTCAAACTTCCGTTTTTATGTTTATTATTTCGAAATATTTTTAAGATCGCTTAAGTAACCGCCTAGATGATGAGAACAAAATTGATTATTCTCCCAGAATTTTCATGATACCATATTTGAAATAATGAAAATCGAAAAATTAAGCTTTTGAATTATGTATCAAATGTGAAATCATAATAATTCCTTAGTCTCTCTCTATTATGGGTTTAATAGCAAGTCGATCGCAACATTACGGAATATTTTTAGAAAATCTTTACGTTAGTTTCTCTGCTGCGGACTCAGTTCCTTTTAAAAACTTATTTGTTCTTCAATTGCGAAGGCAGACTTCAGTTCATTTGGTTCTTTGGCAAACTAGGGGATGATTCGAAAAAGAAAAAAAAGGAAAAGGAAAAGCAAGGAAGGAATTATTGTCCTCCTTATATTTTGATATTTATTTCTAAATTGTAATGGGAGCTTGACGAAGACAAAATTAGGTTGGCAAGAAAGAAATTTCGAATTATTCTCTTCTCTGGGTCGTATCAGTTACATGCGGGTGGAAATAAATAAACATTAAATATATGTGTGTGTGTATATGTATATATAAGTTCTCCTTAAAGTATATTTATTGTAGCCACCTACGGTCACAAAACATGATACAGAAGTCTGCGCTATGATATTTCCATACACATGCCCACGATCAGTAAAAGAGCCACATATGAACGAAGTGGTTTGCTTTCCTGATTCGCTTCAAAGTTTTCCGCCGTCCTGAATAACGTTCTGTGTCGAAATTTCGTTTAAGACATTTTCAAAACTTTTTTAACAGACGTTGCTTCCTGTCTCGAATTATCAAAAAATATATTTTCTAATTTTTTCTTTTTTGCAAAAAGCACTGCAGAGGATTCGTTTTTTCAAACTTACTAAGAAAGTTCAATAATAATAAATATTTTGTATTTTTATGCAAACTGTGTCCGTCCGACTAATTTTGAAATAAATTTTCGTCCACATAAATACTTAAGATACTAACGAGAATATTAAAACGAATTTAATTCACGTAGATCTGGACACGGTCGCATTTTTCATTCTGTTTATGGAAAGACAGACAACATTTTTTGCCTAGAACTTGCATATGAATTAACAATACTGTGAACATATGCTCCAGGTGTAACGTTTATAAATATTTTTACCTTTCGTAATAATGATTAAGAATCCTCTAGCAACGCTCGTGTAAATATTAATATAAAAACAAACAAACATTATTAGCAAAATGCAAGATACAACCATAAAAACAGAACTAAACTGAGCTAAGTAGAACAAGAAAACTAACTACGAAGCGAAGAAATAAGTGAAAACTGAGAACCTGTTACAAGGGTATATATATACACTCATGTTAATAATGAGAAAGAAATAAAAGAAAAATGCGCACCTTTTGTAGAGAAAGTCATTAAAAATAATAATAATTAATTTAAGTAAAAAAATACAACTTAGCCAAGTTCATCTGCCTTGGAACGAACTTTACATAACCCTCCATTTGTATTTGTAAAACATTTCCTTAGACTTTGTCTTCTCGGTTGCTCGGTAGACACCACTAATACTCTCGTTTTGCTTGGCTACGTTCCTAGGAAAAGCTTATACCAGGATTTACGCCGACAGCTCTTATAAGTTGTAAATTAGAATTTCTCCATCGTGGCATCCATCTATTTATGCGTTGAAGACTTGAATTTAGGTGCGCCGTATTCCAAGTTAGGTTTTCTCAGTCTTCATCTGTTATATAAACTATGGCCTCGACGATTGTATGCGGTACAAACACAGACGAGCTGCAGGATGGTAGTAAATCAAGTACAATGGATTAGTGTAGACACAAGATCATCATTTTAACTCTAACAAAAGAATAATAGCAATAAAATTGGACCGAGTAATGTCAAAAACAAAAGCAACACAATTTTATCAAACATTACTTGCTATGTACGCGTAGTCATTGCAGTAGGCATGACTATGATGTATGTAAATGAAAATATATTGACAGGTGTGGTATTCAAGAATAAATAATAACAAACTATTCTTTCAAGGCAGATGTACACTCTCTTATTTTCACACAATTATGGTTAACAAACGAAGGGTCTAAGAGTCTGCCCAATTGTAGAAGTAAGACCGAAAAATCAAAGACGAATTTTTTAAGTGCGTCTTAGCAATCTTAGAAGACGGATTCATAGGCATGATCAAATTCTCTGATCATTTTGTTATAAACATTTGAATTGAACTTTATATCCCCCCTGCGTTGGATAAAAAAGAACGACAGAAAAATTTTAATTAATGACAAAAAAGAAAACACTTTACAACAAACGAATAACTTAACAAAGCAAAACTCTATTAAAGATTATAAAGTTAAAAGAAAAATTATTTAATATATGTATGCATTACGTATGCAAACACACGAGATACGCACGCATATATTTATTTATAGGGGCATACAAACCTACGTATGTGTAGAAAATGATGCCGCAAACCTTGACATAATAATGTACAAGAGTAGAAAACAGTAGAAAATAGAGGCGGCCAAAGCAACAACAAATTAAGAAATTGTTTGTGTGTTCGTCTTCTTTTACTCTGGTATTTATATATTTTGTACACACACACACATAAATATTTATCGTTATGTATATATATATTATTTATTATTATATATATGTATTATTTGAAAGTAAAAATTATTTTTAATTTTTTCCCTCTGTTATGTTTTACTTGATTTAATTTCACTCGAGATGAAATTATACTTTTTGTTTTTAAACGATTGTTTTTGGGTTTATTTGGCAAGTAATCAACGGCAGTATGAATCTTGTATCAGTTAATGAGATGTAATTATTAGACGTAAAGTGCTATATGTTAGTTTGTACGAAGGTGTTTTCACGTGTGAATGCGTATGTTAAACTGTATTAAATAATATATTTACTCACTAAAGTCTGTAATGCAAATATGATAAAAAAAAACTTCATTCGCAGAATGTATTGTAAATATTTATTTAAAATTCTTTTACAAAAACGGAAATCTGAATCAATTACTGCGAAGTATTTGTTATCTATGGACCATACATTCATCCAAATATTTTAAATTACAAACGACCTAAATGTACTATACGACAACGTTTCACGTTGGCTTGTACTAGGCAACCAAAATGGTCAGCGACTAATAGTCTGACAGCATATCGATAGTGTATTGAGCCATATTTCATGTTTTGTAAGCGTAACCTAAGCAATTTTTATGCTGATACAAGAAAAATTTATCGTCGTCTTCCTGCGTTTCAATGAAGTACGGATCTATTAAAATCGGTCAATTTCATTAACGCTTGCAGTGATGGAAATCCGATTGATCGTACGCGAAAATTCACTCCTTCTCCGGCAATTATGCTCTGCCTTCCAAACAAAATCATCCTCGGTTACTAATAAAATTCATAAAGAGATTTTACTTTAATGACGTACGTCAGCAAATGTTTCTTAACAAACTTTTTACTAATAAGTTCAAAGGAGAATCATCTATTTATATAAAAAGTAGAAGATAAGAATTGGCTTCGTAAGCTTTGCGCAAGCGCCATTAACTAAAATGGAATGGAATGGTGGAAAACAGTCAACCATAGAGCACCTTGGAGAACGGTCAGAAAACGTATGTGCTTTCAGCTTCTTTTATACTGTAGGCGTGGTCTGCGATCAATTTGGCCGTTTTCAATAGGAGCTCACCAGAAACAACTTATAATGTTTCTGCCAAATTTGAAGTTGATATCTTCGTTTTTGCTGCCAGGAGAGTGTTTAGTATAGACATTACGCAGACGGACAGATAAACATGTTTAAATCGATTCTAAATTTGATGCTAATCAAGTTTGTGGGGTCTCCAAAGTTTCCTTCTGGGAGTTATAAACCAAATGACAAAATGAAATATACCCCTCACCTTCGGTGGTGGGTGTAAAAATGATTGTTGTCATGTACAGTGAAATGTGTGGGTATAGATAGTATGTAAATTAGATACATTATCTGCGAAGCCAACTTGAAGTTTCTGGAATAATTTTTGAAATAAGAAACTAAAATAATAATAACACAATAGTTAATATGTAACAATAAAATATTTCTATATGGTGGGTGGCATGTGGCGATGGTCCTTCAAGTTGCAGTTAAATTAGCTTTTTCCTACCGTTTTTAATGTCCCCCTCCAAGCATATCACAGAAAATACAAGTGATGTATATTTTTAGAATTTCTTATCATTTATTTATTCGCGATGATATTGCAAAGACATTAAATTTTTCGACCAGCTTTTGTCGTTCTTTCAGATCTATTGAAACTCTGAAGAGGTCTGACTTCTGTGTACCTTTTTATAACAAGGTTTGTACATTTTTCAGCGCATGTATGGTAGTTAGTAACATTGGCATAGCTTTCTGGCCTTGTGGTTATAAGACTTAAGGGTTAGCCTTGACGTTATGACCGTTCACTAGACGCAGAAGAAAACAACGTGTTTTCTTATCATACTAATTTTGTAATTAATTGATTGCATCAAATGTATGATGTTCGGGAGCGATAACCCCAATAAAAAACAAGGCTGTGAAGAAGTAACGAGTCATTAAGCTTGTATTTTAATATTTAAAAGAATGAAAATTTTTGAAAAAAATTAAGAAATGTCTGTAGAAATCTTTAGCTGAAGGGGCTCTGAGGCACGTAGTGTAAATGAAACAAACTTGGATGAAGGAAAAAGAAAAAAACATTTGATTTCCAAGCCTATGTCTAGAGAAAAGCGTAGAATTCGTTAAAAATATTGATGTTTGTGGGATTCACGTGCTTTTGATTGAAAAAATTCTATTTTAGACCAAAATGAAGGAATTATTCTATCAATAAAAGAATATTTACGTTAGCTTTTTGAACATATTCTACGTCATTCATACATTCTAGAGAATGTTGTTTTAAAGATGTTGTACAAATTTCGGACGGAAAAAATGAGAATTGATGTCTTTCGAGAAAAACGATTTTAAAATTTTGAAATATGATGTCGTTCTTTTATTGCAACAATTTTTCTGCTATTATTTTCCGTTAGCATGTAATCTTAGGCTCTTCCATGTTCAAATATTTCTTCTCGTTCTCTTTTGCTGCATCTATCAAAGATAGAATCACCTGTTTTCCACTTTATGCGGACAGAAATCACAAAGAAAAAAGCAAAAAAATGTATAATTCTTTAGCTGAATTCATAATCAAATCCAAAGTTTTCATTTCGAACTTTTAAGTTTTTGGTAGAAAGAAGTACTCGGTCGAATCGCTTTCAACATCAAATCTTTTTAGCGTTCCTCTCAATGAAGCTACACTATAAAGTCTTTAAAAACATTTAAAATAATCACGAATACTCTCTAGAGTTAGTCAATTAGAGAAGCTAGAAACCAGTAAGGAAGAGATTAGGCCTACAACTTCCTAGCGAGGGTTCATTCGATGCAGGCGCTCCCGTGGAAATATTTACGAAAAAGGTCCAAATTTCAAGGCAAACACTTTTTTGCAGGTAAACAATTCTAAGCATTTAAGCCAATAAAAAAAGATTCATTTTTCTGAAATTTACAGTGGAGTTACCTCTTAAGTCAAAAGACAAATTAGGATTATTTAATATTAGTCCGATTTCTCGGTTTTTATGTTAGGAATGGTATTTTTGCTCATGGTCTTTACTCGGGTAGGTCCTTGCGTCTCTTTTTCTCTGTTGCTGTCATTCATTGTCTGTCTATCTAAATATAACTCTATAACTCTTTTAATTTTTCACTCCACCTGTTTCTGCTTTAAACAGTCTCTTTACTGCTGTCCCTCACTTTGTACTTCTCCCTATTCGTCACTCTTCTTCTCTCTGTTTGTCTCTTACCCAAGAAAAGTATTTAACATCAAAATAACCTAAAAGTAATTCTAAGGAATACGATCGCAATCAGGTCCATAACTCCCTTCAGAATTGAAGTCATCGGTACATTTTGTTAGGCTTCTTTGAGTTTATAATAAACACAATACGTTATCAAATACTTGCTTGTTTGCCACACAAATTCTCTTATAAAATAGCATAAGTAAGCTGAGCTAGAAAGGAATCCTCCGTCCTGACAAATATAGCCGAACACAAATTTGGCAAATAACATTAATAGCTGAGCGTGTATTAGAAACTAATATACTTACACATGCTTATAAAGTAAGATTCATTTGGTCTTAGAGACAAACACTCACATATTTACGTACATGTATGCAACGTTTTTATGCAGCAATTGACTGACATCACATCCATGTACGCACGTTTGACTTTCCATTTACTTTAGTAAAGATGGACACATAAGCTACGACTTCGTAATGATTGTTTTTCTGTTATGTGTGTTGCAGTACAGTAATATAATTTTTGTTATTTTGCTGTAAAAAGGCAAATAAAAAAATGTTTACGACTTTTCCTAGATTTCCTTAATGAAAACTCTTAACAAAAGTGAACAATTATTTATGGATAGAAATTCACTCAGTTCAGTTTAGATGCGTATTATAGTGAAGAGATTTAGATTATATTACAAATACTTTGGTCCACTGGTTACGTGTTATGAACATCTTACATTTACGTGGTTTTTTTTTTATATTCTATATATAGATATACGGACCGTTGATATATTCTATTGCAACACCAGAGAATATTTATGGGCGAGCTTATTAAATATGTAGTTGATATTCGCAATATTATGGATTAACTTGAGATAAAAAGATAAATTGTTTATTTATTTCCGTAAATTAAATATGGAAAAGGGCGTGGTTGACTTTTAGTAGCAATGTTAAAATGAAAAAATTCATGATCAAGTGCAAGGTTTTTATGCAAAATTTCGATCACAATTGACGCTTAGGGAAAATCGACGCTTGAGTTTCTAGAGCGCTAACGACTGTGTAAATATCAGCGGTGAGTCCCATATAGCACCTTATTTATTTTTTTATGATTTCAACTATGATGCGTATAGACAGGATGTGCAAAAGCATGGAACAATATTTAAAGTACTTTTTTCATTACATTTTTGACGAGCCAATTTTATATTATGTATAATTTGAATGTAAAATGAAAAAATCAACATAACACTCAACATTAAATTGTAGTAATTAACGATGCGTAGCAATGAAATAACACCCCAGCAACAGGAGCATTAATTTGAATTAAGTGTAATATGAAAACACAGAGAAATAAAAGTAAACAAATGAACTATAATATCGCAAAACAATAACAACAATGTGTACAGAAATATATGATATATAAGGGCTGCATAACGCCTTCATAAATCTATATTCACACCATCATCAATAAAAGAGCTCTCTCTCCCAAGTTTTTCGGGGAACGTTTTCGCATTAAAAATTGGATAATAAAATTGAAGAAAAATAAGTAAATAAGCCCAAGGCATTCGCCAGCGCCTTTGTTAATAGAGATAGCAATAGTAATAACAACAACAATAATAATAATAAAATGCCGGTATTTTTTTTTTTTATTGAACACACATTATTGTTATTACTATTTACGGCAAATTTTTTAAATCATAAAAACATTATGCTTTGCATGTCATTAAAGGAGAGTATAACTTCAAATAAACAAATTATTCTTTTAAACGTTTAATTTAATGCCAGAAGCACAACTTAATGTTTACAATAAACGAAAAAGCCCGTAAATACATTTTACAACAATTTTTGTGTGTGTGAAGAAAAATCTATTATTTTGCAGAAGAATGAAAATGATTTTAAAGCAACAACTCAAATATTCTAAAGAAAACAATCTAATATACAGTGTTGCATCAACATATTCTTGAACTTTAAAGCTTAGACACTTACCTGTCTCAACAAATAAAAAAGAATCTCTCTTAGCAATAAAATTCATCCTAAATTAGTCAAAGGAAGACTTGCACTTTTTTGTCTTCTTCATTAAAACTCTCTCTCTCTCTCTCTGCATTTGCTGTTGCATATTTTACGGCAGAATTTAAATAATCGTACATTAATGAATATTTGGGTAATTAAGTGATAAACTATTATTGATTAAATCAATTAAAGATCAATTTATTTTGTTATTAAATTTATATTTTTTGTTTTCTAGCAACAAAAATTCCTAAAACGACCTACCGATGATGGGGATAATGGTGCTGAGAACTTTGAACCGCCTCATAAATTGCCCAATACCAATAATAATAACAATAATAACAACAATAATAACAACACCAACAACAATAATAATGGTTCCGAAAATTTAACCAAATTTTCTGTCGAAATTGTTCAACAATTGGAATTCACTACATCGGCTGCCAATTCCCAACCGCAACAGATTAGCACTAATGTTACAGTAAAAGCTTTAACAAACACTTCCGTTAAAAGTGAACCGGGTGTTGTTGGGAGCGGCGGTGGCGGTGGCGTTAATCCAGGCCAGGGTGTTGGTGTAGCTGATTCCCAGGTGAACAGCAACGCTAATAATGGACGTGTTGGTGTTGGCGGTGGTTTGCATATGGGTAATGGTCCTAATGCAGGTGCCAATTTAATAGGTGGCCATAATATGAATACAAATCAACAGCAACAGCAACAACAGCATCAACAAAAGTCGGCGATGGGCGGTTTGGCCAATTTGGTCGAGTGCAAACGTGAACCCGACCACGACTTCCCTGATTTAGCGGGCCTGGAAAAAGATGGTGGGCCGAATAGTAATTTCCCTGGTTTCCCCGAATTTATGGGCGACGATGCCGCTGAAGGCAACGAAACGTTCAAAGATCTTATTAACGATCTGCAAGATTTCAATCCCGGCTTTTTGGATGCCTTGGATGAGAAGCCTTTATTGGATATAAAAACCGAGGATGGTATTAAGGTAGAACCTCCCAACGTGCAAGATCTTATCAATAGCTTGAATGTCAAGTCTGAAAATGCTATGGCTCAGTTTAATGCTGCCTTTGGTGGGCCCACTAACAATGTTATGGGCAACAATATGGGTTCCGTAATGAGTGGAGGAGGAGGCGGTGGTGGTGGTCATATGGGTAATGTTAACAATGACCCACAAGCTATGAACAAAATGCGTTCACAATTTCAAAATGGGCCCAATACGGGACCCATGTCTGAATTGTCGTTGGCGGCTCAAACTCTTAAACAAATGGCTGAACAGCATCAGCATAAAAATGCCATGGGTGGTATGAGTTTCCCACGACCTTCCATGCATCAAACACAACAACAGCAGATGATGGGAGCAGGACCACCCAATGGACGCTACGGCGATTATGGCGGTGGAGGTTTTGGAGGACCAAATGATTTTATGACAGGACCGCCACAACAACACCCTCAGCAACATCAAAATATTCCATCTCAATTTCAGCAAAAGATGCCACCGAACGGACCGATGGGACCTGGTAATGGTGGTGTTGGGCAGCAATCTTTCCTAGATATCAAACAGGAACTCTTTTATTCATCACAACAAAACGATTTCGATCTCAAACGTCTTCAGCATCAGCAACAATTACAACAGCAGCAGCAGCAGCATATGGCTCACGCCAATATGGCTAAAATGGCTCCAAATATGTCGAATGTTGTTGGTGGCTTCTCCAAAACCAATGGTCCCGGTCAGCCTCAGCAAACGCAACAACCACAAAATCCTACGCAACAGCCACAATACTCGCCATATAACTCGCCCATGGGTCCAGGCGGTATTGGCCAACCAAATACCGGACAAGGTAATTTTATGCATGTACCAACGCGCGGGCCTAATCAAGGGCCAAATAATGGAGGGCCGCCGACTATGTCACCAGTGCAACAGCAACAACAACAAGCCCAACAAACACAGGCACAAAGTAATAACCATAGAGGCATAAATAATGTAGGTCCAACGCCAGCCAATTTAGCAGGCTGCCCTGGCGTTAACAATCCAAATGCAAATAATCAAAATGTGCCGAATACCGGAGCAAGTATAAATGGAGCTGCCGGCAACGGTCCCAACCCACAAACACAAACTAGCCCCAATATGACTCAATCGCAGCAGCAACAACAGCAACCGCAGCAACAAACAACCACTACAACATTGCAAATGAAGCAAACGCAGCAGTTGCACATTAGCCAACAAGGCGGTGCTCATGGTATACAGGTAAGTGGAATCAAAAACTGTAAATATTTCCAATTTTATGCAACTACTCAAGGCTAGTTAGATTTTGAAACGCAGTGGAATGATCATTACGAGAGCATAAGCGCTTTGTACACCAGCCTTATGACGAACACAAAAGAGGAACATTTTTGTCTTTGTAAACATATATAAAACACTGAAAAGAACACTTCTTTAATATTCCATTGACACGTAAATTCTATGCATATTAAAAATATCAACAACTTCAGAGCACACATAAAAAGAAAACCTTTGAGCAACACACTTTACATTTTAGAATAGTGCTAGAGTACGCTCAGCATTCTATGCTAGCTTTTAAACTAAAGCTCGTATTACATTTTATTAAAGGAACAAGTAGAAAAAA
Source organism: Glossina brevipalpis (assembly GCA_000671755.1). NCBI lineage: Eukaryota > Metazoa > Arthropoda > Insecta > Diptera > Glossinidae > Glossina > Glossina brevipalpis. The sequence continues at coordinate 237,409 of KK351061.1, forward strand.
TGTATCCAAGAGGTAACCCGAAGAGCTAGTCACTCACACTCGCTTACTCTCCTTGTGATATGTTGAAATTTGTCCTTCCATCTGCTTGTATGTATGTGTGATTGCAGAAATTTAACAATTTACATTTACTTCCCCATTTGTAATATAAAAATCTATTATTTATGTTTTTGTTGTGCTTCTACAATGCATCCCAAACATTATATCAATTACTTAGTCTCATAAGCTATAATGGTCTGTTGTGGCCCAAAATTAGTAATGAAAGAGAATTTTTTATTTTTTCTTTGCTTTCTTTCTTTTTTTTTTTTTTTTTTTTTTTTTGTTTGTCTTATGTCCTCTCTATAACATTTATATAAACGCTCTATCACTGTTTTCCTCTCGTGGTTATGTTGTTACTTTCTTTTCGGCCTTTCGCCTCCTATGCCCTTATAATCTTTTCAAAAGGTTTGTTCCTTTTTAACTTTAGGCTCAATTTGTATTGTTGATTTGTAGTAAGTGTATGGGGTGAATCCAACTACCTACTAATATTGTTAAATGAGAGATTTTATTGCTTAAAAGCTTATCTAAGGTGACCATCGTGAAATGAAGTCATTAAGATAACTTTACAGAAAATAATTAAGATTTAACAACAGATTCTTTTACTCCGGAACATATCGTGATCGTTATTTAACAACTGAGATCCATTTATGAAGCCAAAATAGTTCCCGAGACTTATTGTTGCTCTGTCAACATTACCGCAAACTGCAACTTCTGCTTGAAAGTCCGGCACACTTGGGTGGGTATGCATGGTCACTTTGCGAACAGAATCTCTAAAAACAGGATTCAACTTATTTGAAGGTATTACAATCAAAAAATTCTTCCACCAAATAGCTTAAACGTCGTTTGTGTTTAAACTCAAAGTGAAAATACACTCAGCTGTATATCCTTAAGGGTTGAAAGCTATTATAAAATAACTTGTGCGACTTATTTGGTTAGTCTTTGAGTTGAAAGTTACTGTTTCATAAAATCGCATTTTAGGAAAACAGATAATGACAAAACTTGAAAGTGATTTTGTTCGCAAAGGATTTTTAGAGAGCTTTTCCTTTTGCACAATTGAATAAAACTTCTGTGAAAAGTTTATTAAAAATGCAACATATGACTGAAACAGTCATAGGAATAGCTGACTGCGGTCACAATTCATCCAGCTTCGCAAGTAATCTTCTTTCGGCTTTTCACTCAAATCTGCTCTTACAGTTAAAACAAACTCATTTGGTGTGAGTGCAATAAATCGAAAAACTTCGGCTCAAGTCTTTTATGCGGCATTCTTTTAGAAAAACTCAGTTTTTTGCTGCGCAAAAAGTATGTTATGAAATCTTTTGTTTGTTGCTTTTGACTTTGTGATGAACCAGTTGGTTAATCTCTATCTCTTTTTAATCACTAAATTAGTTTACAGTTCATTCATTCTAAATTTGAATATAAAGGACGATGATTACGAAAACTGTACAAACTTTTTCATCCATTCCTTACCCCCAACAACATTCCAATATATAAAATATAATAAATGTGATATTTTATGGTTATTTTGAAATTTTTCGGCAGCAGCTTTGGTAATTGAAGGCGATATGTATGAGTTCATTTTCGTAAAATGTGTGTGCTTTTGGAAGTTGCGGGCATGAGTTCTTTATAATAATTTTGGCAGTCAATATCGAAGTATAAGAATACATTAATTTCATGTGTAGTTTTAAAAATGACAACTTGAGGATTTGCTCCCTTTTCTGCCTTTTATTGGAATTTTGCAAAATCAATTAATATGAAATGGAATCTTGACACATGTAAGCAATTATTATATGATGCGATTAAGGTTTCGTAACGCAAGTGTAGTCATCTAAAAGCGCTTATCACGTCGTATGGACTCGACGTACATAATGTTCATTAAAGTATTCACTGAGCTAGCCATAATGAATGTCGTTGGTTTTTATTATGCGGGAGGACAGGTCAGAGTTTCGGAGCTAGGAGTCACTATTCCGAAAGAGCTCAAAGGCTTGTATGGACTTTACTTTTGTCGCGATCGGGAAGGGATTTGCTATTCACATCGCTGAATATTGGAGGGAAGACCATAATTCAGTTCACGTGTTTTAAACTTTTGTGTATGCTGTTATGGTCTAATATTTGTTTAATTGATGAATTTGTTTGCCTTTTGCTCCTTTCTTTTGCTTCTTTTTTTTTGTTTCCAGAATACAATAAATGAATCAATAAACAGTTAAATTTAAATACATTTCAAATTCATTAACATTTTCATTCATGATTTTCAATTTTTCTTTTCGAAACAAGGCATTTTGTATATAGACTGAAAGCAGTCCATTATAAAAAAACAAAAAAAAGGTGCAGATGAATGTAGGCGCTTACATTTGAATTTTTTGTTTGTTTCTAAAATGCAAGGATTACGCAATCACCTGTTACGTAATTTTGCCTGTAAGCGAAATTTTAGCAATTTTGACTGTTGTCTTCTTTTAAGACAATCGGAATGGAATATAAAATGAAGGCTGTACTTAAAAATATAAAAAAATAAATTTTGCAAAAAAGGAATATAAAAAACAATACTCAAATCGATATAGAACAAAAATTCCTCTGAAGTCAAATGCGTTCAACATAGAAATCGGTCACCATATTGATATTTCAAGAAAATTTATCCTGAAACTTTCTCAGTTTTTCTAATTTCATCATGTTATGGTTACTGCCAGATAATGTTTATACAAGTATAAAATATTCCTTAATTTAAATAAATCATTATATTCTGACGTATATGAATGAAAAACGACGATCTTCCACAAAAATTTATTTAAAAGTTGATTTTATATTTTATTTCACATGTTGAACATATATCAGACAACGAAGTCATTAGCAAACTCATTCATAGTTCCAAAAAAGCACACAAGGCCTTTTTAAATGTCAGCCTTTTGAAATTTTCTGGAATTCGCCTGAAAGAAAGTACATGTATTCCATTCAATTTTTATTTCTTTGCAGTTTTCTTGCAATTATCTCATCATTTCGCAATGTAGGCGTAGTAGTACATCCCACGCTATGTTGAGTTGCAATAATCTGTCCTCTGGCCAATAGTTTCGTGTATCACTGTAGAACTAACATCGTTAGGCATCCAATTTATGACTAAAGTAATATTACGCTGTAAGAAATAATAGGAATACAATTATCGAACTCAATAATAAGTACTAGTTTACCTGGTAGTTAGTTAGAATATCTGAATCGAAAATAAATCTCTCTGGATTTGCACTACTTCGTCTTATCACAACCAAACCGTGATGAGCAACAATATCTTCAATCTAGAAACAAATGTTACACTTTCATTTCTGGATTGGTGAATTTCTAGCCTTTGACGTGTAATTTCACACGCATGGCGAAATAAATAACGAAACAATATTAAAATTATATGTAAATTATAACAAATTTTTTTGGAAAAGTTGGTAATGATTACTTACATCAGCATCTGACCATAAGCCCGGGACGGCAAAAGATTCAAGTAAATCGGCTTCACAAAGCAGCTTTAATTGTACAGGATCTTAGCTGTCATGCAAATCAGATGGCAGCCAACTTGACAAACAATCACCCCCATTCATATTAGTCTTAATGTCTGTAACGTGTAGTCCAAGCGTAAACGAAGAGAAACTACCTTTCCTGTTGTTACCTTTTTTCCATTGAGGTGGAGCAGCTTTGAAAACACTGCACACGAATAATGTGCTTCAATACTAAGAAAATATGAGGACCTGTACGATCTTTTGCCGTTCTGACCGTGTATCAGGCGAGATTGCTGGTACTCGTCAGAATTCGGCGACACTTTCCTTCTCATTAAATCGGAAAAGAAATACCTTTTTTGTAAAGAATTGAAACCCGTCTTTTTGAAACGGTAATGAGAAAATATATTGTAACTCACTAGCGTGCTTACTAAAGATTTTGGAAAGTACGTTTACTCTTGGCAACCTGATAACGATTCGAAACTACTCTTTAATCCGGTCAATATATCTGTGAGCTTTAATTCACATTGCCGGATTGCCGGAAAATAACGCTCTTCACTAATTCGAGAACAGTAGACTTCTTTGATTTGGTTTGAAATATGGTCTAAATTTTAGAAAGGTAGTCGCCGTTTTAGCTGGTTTCACTTTCCCTTGCAGCTTTTGCCTCCAACATTTCATTTCCATTTGTTTTTTCTTTTGTCCGTTACTTGCTTGTTTGTTTCGAGCATTTCCGCTTCTTAGTAACGTCACCAAAATTGACTTGAAATTGATTTCATGTTATTTATATGTATAATGATTTTATTTTCTTTACATTTTTTTGAAAACTTAAAAGCACAATAGACACAAAACTTTAATCAAATCTTTTAAGCAGTTTTTTTTTTTTTTTTGTTAAAGGTGATAGAATTCTTTTTCTGAATTTGTTTTTCCCCAGATTCTTGTTCTACTATCAAAACGAAAAGGACATTTTTACATTAACAAATTTCATTTTTTTGTATGAATATTGTTTCAGCTTTGCGCCCTCCTCATGGCTGAAAAAAGAAAACTAACACTAAAAAGATTCTTTTTTTTTAAATTTGCTTATGGGAAAATGTTGCTTACACATGCTGGTACAACTTATAATGCATTTTATATGTTCCATATGCGTAAGGGTACGTCAAACTTATGCACAATGTTTATGACCGAAATTCTAGTCAGTAGCTGTTCAAGCTATTGGACGAGTTTAATGATACTTATAAAAGTTTTGTTTTGTATGCGAACCAAATCCGTAGCGTTCAATTGCTCTTCTATATCAATAAACAAGTTTTTAGAAAGTCCACCATATTATATATGAAAACAGTAACCCTGAAGGTGGTTTATATTTTGTCGAAAAATTGCTTGATAAAAAAATTTGCAAAATTCACAAAAGAGATTAAATTGAGACGCACATAAAGAATCACTATTAACGCCGTATCTTTCACAATACGGTTTCAATTTCCGAGTAGCCACAGCAGAAAGTTGTCAAAATATTGTATTGCCGCACTTAAGTTAAAACATGATACAAAAGACGTCATGTGTGAGCAATTATGATAAATTCTTTATAACCTGTATATTTTTATTGCATCATTTAGTGCATCATTTCTATGAAATTTATTTCGATTTTTGTTTTAATAAAATCTTTTTTCTTGCTTAAGAATTGTTTCTTTCCTCTTATCAAATATAAAGTAATACGTACTCCCTCCATAAGCTGCTTCCGATTAAGATTTCACTTCAGTAGGAGTTCGTATGGCTTGCGTAAATTTGTTCAAGTAGGAGAAAGGATGAAGAATCGTTATAGCATTCACTTGTAAAAAGCGCTTACAAATAAGACATAAGTTGCATTTTTCGCCTTTTAGGAGTTTGGGGTTCGAATACATCGGAACTCATGCTATAATTTTGCACCCGCATTTTTATTCACAAAAAGTGTGAAATTGAAGCCTCAGGGATTTGTAAAATGTAAGAAATAGGAGCTGAACGTATTCGTTTATAGTTTAAAATTGAATTTGTTAGGAACAGCGAAAGTCAAAATGAAAGTATGCACTCGTTCTTTACGTAGATAAAAATGCTGCCAAAATTCAATAATTTAAATCTCATTCTAAAACACACAGCTTCACATAATTAGAAAAAAAAATTCTTCAGACCGATTCGTATTCTATCGCAATTATATCTCAGTCATCATATAAGTGTGTTAGTTTTCATAAAGTCATCACTAATAACTTATTGTTCACTTTACTTAACATCGAATTCCCATAGTATGAAAATTCACACGAAGCCATTTACACAAAAAAAAAAAAGACAACAGAGAAAACTTTACTCAACAAGATACGAATTTTAATATCCTCCATCTGCGTTTGATATTTGAAAATTGCAAATTTCTTTAGCTGGTTACGAGCCTTTTATTGACCTTGAAAATTTTAAACAAAGTCAAGTTTTTATAATTCGGATTTCATTGCGATTTTTTTGTCAATCAATATTGATTGAGAACGTCTATCATTTTGGGGATTTTGGACGGAAATGCATCTTAAAAGTACTCCAGAGTTGACATTGCATTAATAAAATTATGAAGTTTATAGTACTTTACCTTTTTTTTTTTTACTTTTATTTGCAATTGATACTCATTTTCAAATCTTATCTGTAGAATTCAAGTAATAACATATCGTACATATCGGATGTCGTATTCCTATTTTATAGTCACAACTGAAAGATGGAACTGGACTGTATTTTTACATCCTCACATAAATATGCATCAGACAATGGCTAAGCGTAAGATTCCTAATAGATTTATATGTCTAATTTTAAGTCCGTCTGTATTTACAGTCGCGAAAAGATAAAAGTTAACACATAGTACTGCGATGAACTAGTAATAAGACAAAGTTCTTTTTCTGCACCATAGTGGTCCGCCGGAACAAGTGCTAACAACGTTTATTATTTGAGCATTAAGCGTTATTCACGTGAAATTGTTCATCAGTTTTGTGGGTAGACTCTCTCTTCGTTTTACATCACGATGATGGATCATCTTACATAGTATTTGCTCTTGAATACTTTTTCATCAGAAATTTGCCCCGTTCAGTTGATTTAGCTCTATTTGATTTCAAACTACTTTCGAATCTTAAAAATTAACTTTTTTGGCTAAAAATATAAAAAATCATCTCATGGACTATGGCATCGAATTAAAATTTAAACCGAAATGAGCGTGATATGTCCAAGATCAAAACAACCCAAAAAACATGTAACTTGCAATACTACCATCAAAAAACTTCAGTACAGGCGGCGGGTTCATCCATCCACACGTATGCTCGTAATACAATCAATAATAAAAACTGAACCAAAATTTAGTACAAATACCTCTTGGTAGCCATTACAATAATTAGCAAAACAACTGATACGTTAAATAAAAATCTTTACAATTTTCAAGTATTAGTATGAGGTAGTGAGTATCGAAGCAAATGCAACGTTTCTTCTGATATTATCTCAATTTTTGTGTATTTAAGAGTAGCAATTTTAATGGGTCTAGGGATAAGGTTTATTTTTCAATTTCGGCCCATTTTTCATTACAGATAGGTTAATAAATTTTTGCAGGTTTTTCTTCGCATCAATTTTAATTATTTAGATAGCGAATGTTTCCATTTATTATAATTGGTAATCTGCTCACGTCACTTCCACTGTTCCGCATCTATGAATTAAGAATTTTTCTTTGGCTTGGTGTAGATATTACCAACAACCAACAAACGAACAAAATTTATATATCCCCCTTTATTAGAATTGAATCATCAACTATGAGAATAGTGAGAGCCTTCTGCCTACAATTATGTTAGTAAACCCAAAAACGTTGATTATAAAATCTCTTTAACATTTAGAAAAATCACTGTCACATAATCTCTACTCATTAGTTCTAAAATCACAGCGACATACAAACCCTTAAAAAAATTATTTGAGCTCACATATACATAACAAGCACACATACGGGGATACATCTATATAAATACATAAGCCATCATATCTTTGCTTAAATCAGAAACTATCACATTACCTGGCTATACGGAACTGTCCACCACCATCAGCACAAGCCACGCCACCCCATTGAACATGATGAACGTTTTATATGTATTTGGTGTTAGTGCACGGATTAAAATTCTTAACTGAGAGTAGAGGCATTCAAAAAATAGTATGTAGATCTTGTGGCGAATCTTTGACACCTAACAATTGCCGTGTCTTCTTGATTGGTATTCATCCTAATGGGCATTTTTGAAGAAAATATTTTTAATAATAATTTAATAATTGGCTATAAATCGTAACGTATTTATGGGAACATTCTGAATATTTGCGTATTTTAACTATTGCTAGCATACGTGTTCAGAATTCAGATTTGCGTGGTTTGGAACTCAAATGCGACTTTTTGAATTCGTAGAACATAAAAGGGACGGACAGGAGTTTATAAGTTAATCGCTGCAAGTTTATAGTTTTAAGGACTGTCTTATAAATGTCACAAATGAAATAGTAAAGTCGATACGCTATTATCTCTTAAGGATAAAATTATTGTCTGATGAGAGAAAATAATTGCAGCAAAGAGAAAGAGAACGAATGAGATTTTATGTGTAATACAAATGTAGCTTCAGTAAATATTAGCATAACAAGTTGTCTAACGAATTGTTTTCCAATTCATCCCCCACACAAGCACACACTCACACCTATGTTATAACTCGTTATTAAATGTGCAAAGGTAGTTTACAAAAATTATATCGTTACACTAATAACATCATACATATTTGAATATGTGAATAAGTGAAAAACGTGAAAGTTCATTGAAATCATAATATTCGGAGAAACTTCGTAGTTTTAATTAATTTTTTGTTTTGTTTTTGCTTATATACTATTTCCATAAAAAATCAATCAAAAAGTAAGGCATTGCTTGATTACGTTTCTTAGGAAAAAAATTTAATAAATTATTTATAAAATAAAAATATACTTAATACGGTATTGGTTGGTACTCGAAAAAAGAAAAGAAAATTTGAAAAAGTTTCATTAAATTTTTACATAAAAATCCCGACGTGTTCTGTTCTCTCTTTCACAAGGCTGTGGTTTTTCTGCAGTAATAATATTATAAATAAATTATTTGTTAATATAAATAAGAATTAAAATTTAACCAATGTAACGGGAAGTTTTTTAAGTGAAAAGAGAGACAACAACAGTGTGCCTGTGTAATGCGAGAACTAACTCAAATGTTGAGTCATTTTCTCTGCCAGTTAAAAACTCGATATATTTGAGTGTTTACTTTGTGAGGATTCTGCGCTCTTTCGTTCCAGTTATCACTGTTTCGTGTTCGTTTTCCTCCTTTTTTTTTTTTTAATTTTTCGTTTACTTTGACTATATTGCGTTTTAAGTCTCTGTAGACTCATAAATTACAGCGCGTTTGGGTTTTAATGTTCTCTACGTGTTTTATCAATGCTTAAATTCAGTAAAATTCTTTTGCCCTTCCCTTTAACGAAACCAATTACATTTGTCCTCTTCAGTTTATGAAATCAAACAGGATTTATTTATTAGTTTTTCTTTTATCATTTTAGTTTCTTTAACTTCTACTGCCTATTTATCAATTGGTTAACATTTCGGTTGTCACCAGCAAATGTGCATTTTGTCTGATATTGCAATACTTTTATTCTTCCTTCTTTCAACATATATTCTTTAATTTATTCTATGATTACACTGAAGGCGCTAGTATTGATAGGCGGACGAGTTCGCATGTTTAGCTTGTATTATTTGCCTGGCAGTTATTGTTCGTTGTTTAAATTGATTTAAATCTGTTTTTGATTTACTTTCCATTTCTTTAGGTGGGTAATTCATTGTTTATTTTTCTGTCATTATTTACGTATTCTATAGCATACATTTAGATTGAAGTTTATTTCATATTATTATAGTATTATTTAGGGTTTATCTTTAAATTCCTTTCAAAATTTTGCAATATCGTTGAATATAAACTTGTCTACCTTTAGGCTTTCTTTGCTAATTATTTGTATTCTCACATTAAGCGCTATTAAAGCAATCTTTATAATTAATATCATCTGCGTACTGTTGCACGACTAATAGCTTCTTACAAGTCTAACTGAATACAAGATTTATGAACATCCCTTATTTTTAATTTATTTTGAAAAGCTTTTTATTACTTTCTTGGATCAATTTAATCTAAAATAACTTTACTGTTACTTATTGTTAACCATTTGGTAACTGATATATTTAACTCTGCTTTAACATAACTTTCTACCGCCCACATTCCATATTACTTTCCTCTCTCCACTCTCCACTCTCCGCTCTGCCTGTTGGTCTTGTTTTCTGCTTACCTGTTAGTCGAACGAAAAACGCTTTCTTCCTCTTCTTTTAGATTCTTTTACACTTTGTTTTCCTAATTTCCTTTTAGTGTTTTATGTTGCGTTAAATAAAATTTTATGTTTATTATAAACCTTTCTACTTTTGGCCCCTATACTGGTACAAAAGTAAGGAGAAGAAAAAAGCCAAATATATTTTAGTGTAAGAGATAATTTTAATGCACACATACCTGTAATTGTCTTTACGTAGTTAATTTAATACATTTAACTTTGTTAATCCCCTGGAGAATTGCAAACCTAAATACATTAGTTTTCTCTTCCATGTTCATTTTGCCTTATTTATATGCGCTTAAGAATATTTTCTCTAATTTTCTACTTAATGAAATTTTATGGAAATTTTTTTTTTTTACTTTTTTCTCATTTTCACAAGAAAAGTTTAGCTTTAGTTTAATATAAGAATGTTTTTGAATATAATAAGATTAAAATTTATCTGAAAAGTTTAGTTTCAACTTAGTGAATTATGACAGTATTAGCGTCGTTATAGAAACGACTGTTGAAAAGATCAGAAACCCAAAAGCGTCTTCGTAGCGTCTTCTCTCTATGCTTAGAAGAATAAAGGAATTATAAAATTTATGATCATTTTTCTTTCTACAGCGATTTTTACTTGAAGAAAAATGATTTCATTACATTATTTTGTCCACACTTTGGAAAAATTTTAATGCTTTATTCGAAATTGCTCGGTTTAAGTAGAATTGTGTGATTTCTGTTCTCCTATTATGTTTTTAGGATTAAACGAATCTTTTTAAAGTAAACCTTAACCGCTTAAGCAGATTTCGATATGTAGTAACCTATATCTCTCTACCTGCCTAAGCCCTATGTACCTACGTACTTCTTCTCTTGATGCATGGAAATTCCGTTGGTTTCAACCGAAGTGATACGGGAATACATTTGAAAGAGCGGTACGGTATTTTCTCATTGGATTAGATCTAAAAGAGATTTCTTTCTTCAAAGTTTGGATCAAAATGTTCTACCAAAATAAACCTTTGCATTCTCTCTTCTCACATAACGTTATGCTTTTTTTGGTCTTGTGCTTCTGAGCATTCGTCGAATATTCTAACTTTTTCACATCAAGGCCCTTTACTTTGCTTTACAACTTATTTTTAAATTCCGATGTCTGGGTTTGCAATGACTCTTGTTGATGTCAAATATTACTTGCGGTTAACGTGTGAAGAAACGCGAAGGACTGAGTGCTTCTAAATAACCCTCAGAACCCTTGTATTATATTTCTTTATACGTATGCATGTATTCTATCAAACTTTGCCTACTTTCAACTGCATGCTGCAGTATATTTTTGGGTATATTTTTGGGAGCTGTGGATACTACTTATTTATGATTTTAATTGTCAATGTAATTATAAGATAAGAGAGATGAAGACAGTTACAGTAAAGAAAGTAAACAGATAACTGACATGATGGTGCAGTTTATGAGAATATTATAAAGGAATAGATTTCCTGCATAAATGTACATGGAAAATAAATTCATTTAATTGAATATTCTGTAAATGTCATATCAAAGATTTAAAAAAAAACATATTCACACACGCACACGCACATACACACAAACACATATATGATTATAGATGTAAAACATAAACTGTACACATATTATATTCAAGTTGTTTACTACATATGTATATATGAGCTGCATTATAATGAAAAAGAAAAGAAAACTAAATGCAAGCAATTTATTACAATGGTCGGCCTAAAAAATAGCAACAAATAATATATAAGATATAAAATCAGTAAAACTCGGAAATAAAGAGGAACGTGTTTCATCATCATCGTAGTTTTTGTAGTCATCGTGAACATGTTCAGTTTGTTATATAACAGTGTCTATACATATACATATATATACATATATATACATATATATATATATATATATATATATACATATATAGTCGTGTACGTATTTATGTTTGTATGTGCTTGGCTTTGTACTTTGTAGTACAACCTAAGCATTGTACGTCGGTGTTGATGTGCATATGAAAATTCTCGTTTTGTTAACGTTGGTTGATGCTGAGGGTAGAGCGTAATAAATTTGTCTCTATGCTGCTACTTTTATCAGACGTTCTTTTCTCTCAGCCTGTTTCGCTGGGTTATCGTTACTATTTTATTGGTAGGATACCAAACTACGTTCTACAATGAGAGAGATTCTATATGTGGTGAGCTAAAGTACTGATGATGAGCAAGTGAATACCGCTGTTAGTGCTTGCTAGTCAAAGTACATCGTTTACGTTTTCTATATGCCCTCAAATTAATTACTTTTCTTCCTACAGCTTTCGGTGCCCTACCACCAAGCCAAGGGGTCCTTATTTTCATGCTTGTAACTATATAGTTACAATGTTTTGTATTTTTCTTCTTACATTCGTGCAGCAATAAGCTTTAATAGTTCTGCAGTAATATTGGTTGACTATTGCTCTAGCCAGTCCTGTTACTGCCTGTTGTTTTATATTCTACGTTGTAAACAAAGATTTCATTTTAATTTACATCAGATAGGTTTACTTGTATATGAATTTTAGACTTTTAATATATTCACCAAAAATTTTGTAAGAAATTCTTATATAAATCTAAATGCATGGATTCCTTCATATGTTTTAGAAAGAAAACTTTAACAATAAATTATTAAATAATTTCTCGGTGTCGAGAGAGAAATAATTTCGATATCTATAAAAATTCTTTCGCTAAACTTCTTAATTAAAATGAAAATACTTTAAAAACGAAGTTGCATTCGCATTAGAACGTGTATTGAGCAAGACGTCCACATCACGTAAATATAAAAAAATCGTTTTATATAGATTTAACGGATATCATCTGTTGTCGTGGTCCCGATATTAAAGCACACAATTTTTAATATTGAAAAAACTTAAATTGAACCGTACGGTTATCAAAGAATAGCGAAAAATGCGAAAACTAAAATCGCCACCCAAAGCGTAGGAAGTAGAACAACAGGCGAAAAATCAACAAATTAAAATCATGCTTTAAAATTCTTTTTAAACTGTCTCTAAAAAATATGCTACAAAGTAATTTTTTGATAACATTTTTTCATTTCACTATTAATTCGTTTGTTTCCAAAGTTGTTTTTTCATAAATTACAAATTGAAAAAATGCTGCTTTCTAGGTGAAAAAGTCCCACTTTCCATAGAAAACCTTTTTGCACTTTTATTTTTTAAATTAAAATTCAAGCAAACAGATTATGTCAACATTTTATGGTAATTATGTGGTTTCTCTCAATGAAATCTATTGTGTAGCGCTGTAGAATTATTTTATCATTATGCACAGGGGCGTGCCAAGAGAAAGCTAACAGGGACATAAATCAATCGAAATTAAAATTGTTGTAATAATTAAATAATTGAACGATTTACGCACCAAATAAAACCGACATATGCTCAAAACGATGAAAGAAAAAATTGTGAATTTTATTTACCATCGAAATGTTTTCATATTTTAAACGTTAAATTACGTGAAATTCTTTACGAAGTAGATAACATTGACGGGTACAATGTTTATCGTTATGATAGTTGCTTAACAACCATTTACTCATTATGATGTTTGCTAATAACACAAATTCAACCTCTCAATTTTGGAAATAATTCGCTTTATCGTCTTATACTTATAAACCTTAAAATGAAGGATGAAAATGTGAGAACAAACATAACATACATTCTAGTCATTCCAAAGTTTTTAATAATGTGCAGACTACTACTGTTGAATTTCGCAGAACTGTTTTATGATTATAAACTTCACTCAATATTTGTATTCGGTCACTTAATTTTGTTCTTACTATAATTCTTAAGATGTAGCGGAGTCGTGTTAGGTGAAAAAGAATTCAAATCTAACTCGTAATAGATTCTTTAATCCGCATTGACAATCTACAAATGTGGTGCGATTGTGCAAACTTTTTCAGACTTGGTTTAAATAATCCTGAAGTCGTCATTCCGTCTCAGTCTGCATGTTGAACTTTGCTTTAAGGCAAGACTGTAACTTTTCACAGATAAATTTAAAAAATGACAATAATCAATTAATAATCAAATGTTTGAAACGTGTTATTATCATTAGATTGTAAATTTTAATACGGTTTAATCAAATACTTAGCATAAATGTTCAAGAGATTCTAATGGCTGATAAAAGTATAACAAGCTGGAAGAAGACTACGTCGAGAAATAAGAATATTTTTTCAAAAAGTTGTAAAATTTTTCCTAACTGTATTCGAACAAGATTCATATCTACTTAATAGGGTCTGACTAACTTTATCCTGCATACGAACGCAGAATCATCGTATCAATGAACTGGTTAATTCAACTGAGAATTGAAGAATTTGAGTTCAATAGAAAGGACAGAAAAAACAAGAAATGAATAGAAGTTGAAACAGCCATAAGCCGTGTATCAATCATTGTCTGAACAATTTCTTCTTCCTGTCTTGGCCTATGTTTAAATAAATTGACTGGTTTTATTATACCCTCCACCATTCGTAGTAAAACGTATATTAAGTTTGTGCGGATGCTTGTAACATCTAAAATAGCCTAAAATAGAACCATGTTTTACTATACCGTCTCAGAATAATTGTCTGACTCGATGTGAGCATGTCTGTCTCTCTGTATGCCTTTCTGTCTGCCTAATGTTTGTCTTCAACTTACAGGTCTCAATTTTTGAGATATTTTGATTAAATATGGTATACCTGTGAGATATTTTTTTGCGTAAATACGAAAACTTTTAACGATAGATTTGACTGGAGTATTTTTACGATGTCCACCTATATAAAGCCCAATTCGAAAAGAGTTCAAGAAAAAGAAAGAGTTCCAAAAACAAAAATTGCAATTGTTAATATTTTTCGACAAAAATCTGGTATAAAAAACAAGTATTTCATTACATAACAATAGTATTTAGTATATTTTGGTAAACTAAGCATAAGCAATTTGAATCGAATGAAACCTTTCTCTTAACCATCTGCGAGAAGGGCAATCGGCTAATCGTCCTCTTCATGTTTGCAATAGTATTTATGCATCCGAAATGGTATTTGCCATCACCCGTCACAATGTAGTCGTACTTTTGTTCGAGTTAAGCAGGAAAAATAACATCTGATATTTTTTTTGATAATAAATTCTATCTACTTGAAGCACGAGATTAATTTTCAATCTATTGTGCGCGTACATTTGCAAGCGGATCTCAATCATTTCTTAACGTTGCTTTCTTAAACGATCAAGCAATGTTTATACCAAGTTTCAATTTTGCGAAAATCGCAAGTCGACAATGATTAGAGATAGAAATGATCTCATTTAGTAGAAATAAGTTTATGCAAATTATCGATGGTTCTAGTGTTAAAAAAAAACACAAAATATTTGTTTTAAGTATTAAAAAATGAAGATATGTATTTTCAAAAGTTATATATGTATTTTGTCAAAAGTTGTGTTTTTCAATTTTAAATATTTTCTTAAAACAGTTCCCAAAAAATTTATTTACAAAAAATAAAAATTATTGAAGAAGCACTCGCCATTAATATATTGAAAATAAGAACAATAACAGCAACAACTTACACAATTCAGCAACGAATTTTACATCATTATCTCATCAGTAAATATGTTTAACATACGAACATATTCACTCATTTATTGATATCCACTGAAAAACCACCGTAGAAATGCGTTGACTCTTGTGCAATATAAGCCATGAACACAAATTAACTTTATAGTCAAACACATATAGAATGGGACTAATAGGAAGAGAGAGGAAGAGAGAGAGAGACTGGCAAACAACGAAGGAGAGAAGTTCCATGAGAGCTGGTGGTGGAGTGAGAGAGATTAAGTTGGAAAGCTCAATATGTTAAGTACATATATAAACAAACAATTTGCGTTATGAGAAAAGCAATGAAACTATTTGTTGCTACAGGAGATAATTAATAATAATAATGTTTAAAGGATTTTCTCGGATACATTTTCTGTCTTCTTTTCTGGTGCATTTTAATGATGGAAAAGCGACAGCAATTTATTGAGTTTTAGTGAAATAAATTTAATTAAATAAATTTTGTAAAAAAAGAAAAGAAATAACACTTAAGAGAGGAATATATAATACAGAATATTCTACAATAATGTTTTTCTAATATACGTTGCGTAAAACTTTTCCAAAATTAAACATTCTTTACCCTAGATATCACTTTTGCAACTTTTTTTTAAATCACTTCTAAACTATGTTCATTATGTGGTAATTAAAATAGATATAAAGTACGGGCTTTAATATATAAAAACTCTTAAAATTGTGCAACAGTAAAGATTTCTCTTTTTGGCTCTGAAAAGTAGGCAATTATTTGCCAAGTATTTTGTGTTTCAAGCAAAAATAAAGCAACAAATGTATACTAACATAGAGCATAAACCAAAAACTTATTTCGCTCCAAATTTAGAAAAATTTAATCGAAAAAAAGTAACTTAAGGTTGAAGTTGGATTTCAGATACGCTTTACTGGATGATCCTGCGAATGAGTGAATATTTTTTTTTTATTTGTCTTACATTTAAACATTAATTTAACGTAATCGGCTAAAAAGCTCTTTTCGAAACATCCTTATTAAAGAAAGTTTTTGAATATCATATAGAAATTCTTTTCAAAATTTCATATTTCCTGTCTGGCAAAGATTATCGTTGTAAATGATGATGATGATGATGATGAGGATGATGAACCCTTAACTAAATTTTAATTTTTTATCTTCTTGCTTTATTCTCATTTATTTAATGACAAATTTAAATTTTTACTTTTTTTCTATTTTTAATTAACACAGCGGTATAAGCAAGTAAATAACGTCATCATTCCTTTTGATTATCTGCATAAACATTAAGTTATTTTCGTTCTTTGTACAAGACTATTACGATTACGGTTCTACTTGTAATCTACAGAAGAAGGATCATATTTTAAATTGTACCCTATGCGTTCAATTTGTCACATATCTGTCTTTTGCTATAACTCACGAAATTTACAGAAAGTTTATAACTGCAATTTCGAACATAGAATTTGAATATAACTTATGTTTTCAATAAAACACATCCGATGCTATACTTTGCAAACACCAATTCACAGTATCTAGCTCCTGAAAGTGATAAGGAGCCAGCATAATTATTCTTTATTTTTCTTCTTTATGAAAATTCAAAAATTAATTCAAAGTTCGGTGTAAGTGTTCTGTAAGAAGTAAAGAAATCCAAGATTCGATGCGAGCAGGGGATTCGTAAGTCTAGCCTACTTACTGGTTACTGTGTACTGTAAACGGTTTTTATTTATGAGTAACTTCGATGCTTATACTCAAATTATCCACCTAAAATCCAACTTTGGCTTCCCTTGATTCTTAAGGATTCTTAAGTATTTATAAAAAGATGTACTGATGACTAATGCTTTTCAGTTTGCTTCTATTTCATATTATTAGAAAAACAGAGAATCTCTTAAAAATTGGTTATAATTTATATTATTTTTGACTTTCAGTTTGTTGTCCTCCCAAATGAATACAAAGGATTAATGGATGATTTGCCAACTTTTGAGCTTTTTTTATATTTATTATTATTTTATGTTTTTTTCAATTTTATTTGATTAAATTTATATTCTTGCAGTATTTGTTGTTTTTGTTACCGCTGCTGCTGCTGTTGGAATCATGTTCATTTTATTTTTATTTGATTTTAGTTTCCAGTATTAAATGGTTATTAGCATCTCAATTGTGCAATATACAGTAGATATATAATACAACAGTTGGTGTTGTGGTTGTTAGTGTTATTGTTGTTGTAGTCAAGTTAGTAATAGAGAATTTAAATGCATTAAATTTTCAGTGTTTGCATAATAATTGCAATATTCATAGCATAGTTTAGGGTAAATATACAAAAAACAATAAAAAAGAAACAGAAAAGCAAAAAATCCATAAATAACAAAATGTGTGTGCAGGGCGGGTAAAGAGACGCAACATTTTATATAAATACACGTGTGTGTGTGTGTGTGTGTGTGTATATGGGCATATGTAAGCGCATGTGTTACCTTTACATAAATTATACAGATTGTTATTTTATTTGCTAAATTTTTCCCAAATGCTATTGATTTTGATGTGATAGTAAAAATAAAATTATATAAAAAATTCATGTAGAATGCTTGAGGGACTTTAGCATCCAAAAAAAAAACGTTTGTTTTTACAGTCAATGTGAAAGGTCAGGCACAACCTTTGCGCATCTGAATTCTCTATTATATTATATCAAAATCGATTCAAACTGATTTTCCTAAAAACTAAATTGATCGATTGAGATTTCGAAAAGCAAGAAACGACATACACTACGAAATGTCTTATACTAAGTAACTAACGTCTAATTAGACGGCTCGCTTAGAAAATTTACTATTTTACGGAGATGCCTGTCAAATGATGGAAAAATGGAAAAAATTGGAAAATTAAAAAATAAATAAGAAGAGAAACATGAAGACAAAGAATGAAAGAGCTTTTGAATAATTGGCGAACTAGTAAAGTGTCTAAATAGTGTAAGTGCAAGCGGAAACACTGCGAGCCAATAAGCAACCCAGAAAAAAAGTAATATTCAATTTATAATTTATAGTCCATGGAATTGAAATAGAATATAAATTGAGATTTTAATTACATTTTGAGCGAATTCGTAGTGATGTTTACTTCGAGATATTTTATTCAAAGGATCAGTCATCGTTATGCACGTCTTTTTTTTTTTAGTATCATGAACGCAATCAGATATGCTATAACTAAAGGGATGTCACAAGCGGAATTTCGAAGGAGCAATCCAGCGGGTGGAGTAGCGCATTCTCGCTCAGTGTTCCTAAACTTTCTTGAACATGTTTTGCAATATGCGGCCGAGAGTTTTCATATTAGGAAACCCCTTTATAATAGCGCTGGGTATATTTAATTGTAACGTCTAATGGGCTTTTTAGTTGTGGTTTCATATCACATTCTATGATTAAATACAAAGTACATTTTTAAATTTTGGGTCGTCCAATCTATTATCAGAAATTTTATCAATCGATTCCGGTTTTATCACTTATGCTTTTAAGATCACATTTAAATTCGAATATCCATGACCATCTTATCCGAACGAGCAGGTTCGCTATAGTTTTTCTTTAGCTTGTTTTTCAGCTTCGTCTACTTTTGTCCACCATGAAATGAGCAATCGGAATGACTTACTTTCTTGGGATAATCATGTATTTATCGAACTTAAACTGTAATACACGCAAATGTTACGAATCCGTGATTCCTCTTCTCTTTAAACACACACCGAGAAAGGCATAGTGACAACACGAAGTACTTTGCCT
Source organism: Glossina brevipalpis (assembly GCA_000671755.1). NCBI lineage: Eukaryota > Metazoa > Arthropoda > Insecta > Diptera > Glossinidae > Glossina > Glossina brevipalpis. The sequence continues at coordinate 256,585 of KK351061.1, forward strand.
GACCCTTAATAAAATCTGCGCTTAGCTTAGATTACTTGCTATTACTCGAGCCTTTTGCGATTTTTTTTGTTGACATTAGTTGCAGTTGTTACTTTTAAGCAATTTGTTGATTTTTTTTAAATTTTACTTTATTTTTTTTTAAGACACACAGGTCTATTTGATAACATATACTACATGGTTTTTTGCAAAATTGTTCTAGACAACTGCCGACACACTGATTTAATAAAACAATATGATTTTTTAAACATATATTTTATTCCTAATAAATAGAAAATACAATTAATAATTGCATGTAATTGCTTTTTCAATTCAATAACATTTTGTTTCATGATTTTCAATTTTTAATTTTTAATCTAACACTGGTATACAGTTTTATTTTAAATTTGATAGTGAATAAGCGACATGAACGTCATACTATCAGCGAGAATAGAAATCTAATAAAACAATATTTATACAAATTTTATAAATTTGGGAAAAATTCGCAGTTTGACTACGATTCTGTATATACTTAAGTTGCACGTTTCAAGAAAGAAAAAGATAACGGTTTTATAAGCTGTGAAATTACAAAATACTTTTGAAAAATACTTTTCACTTTTTTTTTCACTTTTACACAAATCTTACGCAGATGTTTATAGACTATTATTGGGATAGGTACCGACAATATCAAGATCCGGTCTACAAAGCACTTCACCATTTAATGATAATACGATAGAGCTTGTCAATCTCATCGAGGTGACTAAAAGATTTTTTAACTTCCCGGTACATATTCGCAGTTTACTTAAAAACGTATATAATTCTGCTGATTCGCTTTAAACCTTCCAGTTGTAAACGTTTTCGATGAATTCTGCTAATTAGGTATCATGGAAATGCTATCTACTGGAGCAAATACTTAGTGCTTAGTGATTTGTCAGATAATTAGCTTATTCTCGACTTTCTGATCCGTTAGCAAAGCGAGGATTTCAACCCTCTTATATTTATTATTATAACAAAAAAGTTTTGTACGAATTTGTTCTCTTTTCTGAAGCTCTGCTAAAAACCTTTTAAATTCTTTTTAAATTAGTTACTTAATCTCTACTTAACTCGCTACAGAAAATGTGTACATATGGTTAATACATATGGTCATATAAAAATCTGTGTGTGTGTGTGTGTGTGTGTGTGTGTGAGTAAATGTATTCTGTGCATATATTAACATACATTTGACTTGAAATGTAAATTTCGTTTCATTCCACAATTTTTGCGCTAAATTTATTAATATTATAATGGTTTCAAATGGACTTTTGGTATAAAATTTATGATCATTTGTTGTTGTCATTTTAATGCATTCAATACTAGGAGAGTAGCACATCCCTTTCTCGTCCCCTTTTAATCTATCTCCCCCAAATGTTTTCCTTCATTCTCTTGCTCCTGCTCCTACTCCTTTAGTCAATACATATAGATTTGCTGTAATGCTTGCTGTCACACAGAATACGAAATATTTTGTAAAATATTTGCTCGATTTATATGAGAGTAGTAATAACAACAACAATAACTACATTATATATGAAATAATTTACTTGCCTTCAAAAAGGTGGCTTTATTGGGGGTTGTTGTGTTGTTCGATTATGTCTCTACACATATATTCACTCCGTGTACCCATTTCGCTTAGGGTATCCGTTATGTACGTATATCTACAGTGGGTGACTACTGCCGGGTTGACTACAGCCTGTTTGATTGGGTGGTTGATTAAGATTTGTTATTGGGTTTTCACAGTTTCACTTCGTTCACTTATATATATGAATATATATAAATATATGCAGAGTTTGACTTTATTATGACTTTTAAAATTTAATGCAAATTAAATCCTCTCAATTGCATTTAATTAAATTGTAACTTCTTTCCGTGTTTAGTACGATAAGTCTTAGTACGTGTAATGAGCTTTCCATTGCAATGAGAAACGAAATCTATACTAAGCAGTAATTGGAAAATAAATTAGTTTAATGGAACCAAACGTGGAGAATACTTAAAAATAGCGAGATAACGCACTTTCCGCCTTAAAATGATAAAAATTAAATTCTTTAGGTTTTCCTTATTAAGTTCGATCCAAATTTTTTTTTATTTTAAGCTTCCCCTGTGTTTGCCAGCTGCTTCTTTTAGGTACAGATTTTTATTATTTTTTTTTTTTTTTGAAAGAATACTAGATCTGCCATCGCTTGAAACGTAGAAAAACTTTCCGATGCTATTGTTACTCATAGAAATACCAGAGCAGTCTCGTCTCATAAACATCCAACCTGACAGAGGAAGCAAAAAAATTAGGAAACACGATCTCCTTTTAGATCGATACGGTTTTCTCAGCGTTGTTTAACGTTGCTTTGATGCCCTACTTGTAACGAGAACTGCCAATATCACCGCAATAGCGTTCGAACGCCAACTCTACTTATTGGAGGCAAATGTTCTGCAATCCATTCTTTGTGGAAAAAAGAAAATTAATCCGTGGAAATTAAATTTGGCGACCAATTTGCGTCTGCATTGAAGCCAACTCTCTCCTTTCAGTCCAGTATTTTACGTTTTTCGTTTTACGTTTATCTTATCATAGTTATAATGTCATGTTCTCACATTTGACATTTTGCGATTACGAATTGAAGCAAAAACCCGGCGTTGTGAAACTTCGCTCAACATTCAGTTGAAATAAAGTCACAGCGTTTGTTTTATTCCACTACGAGCAAAGACGTTTTCAGTTAATATGAAATTCAGTGCATTTTTTTTTCACTGCAATGACCTGTAAACTCTAATACCTAATATTTTATTGTTGTAATATTGTTTCAAATGGAGGCATTGTTTCACATAATGACGATCACTTTTGTTTATTGATAGTTTACGTTCACGCAAATACAACACAGCTTCATTAAACTTCCCCCTTAAACTGTGCTTTCGAGCACTCGAGTCACCCTCAAAATCAATAGGTTGCAACCTGACATTTGGTACAAACATTTGTCAAGGCTGTACAAAAGTTGAATGCGAAATTGTTCTCGGTCAGCCTATAGGCTATCTCCAATTGTCAAGTCGTTAACAGACTGATTATGCGCTGTCGTCTTACGCCGGGCAAACAGTGGTATACGCTTTGCTAACTAATGAGGCTAAAGAACTGAAAAAAGAAAAATCATCTTATGCCTGTTTTATGAATACATCGCGTCCGCGCGTCCGTAGTAAATACTATCATGCACACTAATATCTAAAAGCTTGCAAAAGCTTATTCTTTGCGTAGGCAAAAAATTTTTCGTTGAAAACTTTTGTATAATTATTTGAATATTCTTTTGCTTAATATACTTCACTTCTAGTTATTGGAATTTTCATTTTCACTAATTAAACGAAATTAATATTTGATCATTAAAATTTAGTCATGTGCAATGAGAGCTCCTAAAAATACAAAGTAAGAGAAAATGCACTTGTAAATAGTTAAAGACAAGAAGTAATGACTTGCAATCAAACAACAGTGCAACATTCCTTTTTAATGATACAGAATATCTGGCAGTAGCAGTAGCAGTAGCAGTAGCAGCGTAGATAAAGAACGTCAAATGTAGAAAAAAGAAGAAATTATGAAGCAATTCAATAAACTGAATTAAAGATTTATTGTTAGCATATTATGTTGGGCTCACTGAGGAGAAGAAAACAATTTTAATAACTGCCGTGCGCAAGAAGAAGTATGATGCAGACGCGCTGCTATGATATTCTTCGAATGTAGAAGAGTTATGAAGAGAAACTCCTAGGCTTGTGTGTGTAAACATTTTAGAAATTCTTCTAATAACGACGGTCATGCATTATTTTTCTAATTTATTACTGCATTAACATTTGCTATATTTTAGTTGAAAATCATTTATTTACATAAAATCTAAATATCAATGAATAATGTATTACTTAGCGAGACCCCGCAAATGTTCTTAAATAGATAACATAAGATTCTGAATCAATTCAACCAACCATGTACAGCAATAACTCTCTAAAGTAATAAATCGCGTTGAGCTAACAAATATTTTAAACCAAATTGTTAAATATCGATGAGTTAAATAACTTATACTGTTGTACCTAATTTTTATTTACACAATGTAACGAAATGCGATACAATGTATAAAAAATAAAAATTTACATTAACACACTTGATGGGGTAAATTATTTAAAGACAAAGCAAAAAAGCCCCATGAAAACAAGGCAAACTCATATACAATATTAATTGAATTAACTACTGACCTCATTTCTACTGCTCGAGTGTTAGTAGTAAAACGTACTTTTTATATGTTTTATATATTTAATATAAATATAAATGGAATTTAATTGAAGTACACAATAATGGAAGAAAAAATAGTCCACATGCCGTTAAAACATTACTTTCAAGTTCGTTCAATTCTTATGTTCTCGTTAAGGAGAAATTCCTTCCTTATATTGCTTATGCTTGAATGGCTATTCAGGAAATATGACCTATGTATACTTTATGTATACTTTAAAGATAATACATACAGTAGAGAATAATGTTTGTATAACTTGTGTGTATTGGAGTTTGTGCAAGTAAAAGCGGGCAACGGAATCAAGGAAAGATCAGTCGATTGGGTGAGAACACAGAAAAAATCGAATAATTCTATCAAATGACTTCATTCATGGATTTTATCTTTGTGAAACGCTTCGCCTCTGTACCTATACGTAAGCATAACAAAAGTCCACAAGCCCACCGAAGCTAAAAAGTATCGTAGATACTCTCGATATCTGTGACCGTCTGTGCTCTTTGCTGTATGTGACAAAGTGACTCCATGCAACACCATAAAACTCTCACCCGTACAAACGGATTATATTCTAATTTCAACCGTATATAGGTGGTGTAAGTGACGCGGACACCGATTAGGATGTTTATATATAGGTTATATCTATATCATAGTGGGTAAAAATTTTTTGTTCGAATAGTGCCAGTGTAGTAATCATTTCTTCGCTTGACCCGTTGAAGTTTTTATCAAAAGGTCGTATAAAATTTCCCTTCATTTATATTTGATCCTTGTTCCTACTCTGTGTTTTATGACCTAAGTTTACTTCATTCGTGTAGATAAAGCAATTAATGCGTCGATAATTTAAAAATTTTTTCAGAACAATTCGTATAAGTAGAATAAAGTTTTCATAACAAAATCCATTGGTTTGCTTATAAACTGGTAAACAGCCCTTTTTTTACTGCAATAAATGAATCAAATGATCTGTGAAATGCCACATTTTTAGATGTTTTTGTAAGGCTAAACACCCCTGAAAGAGCCCAAAAGGAATGTTTTTTTAAACAAAATTTTTGTCGGAAGAAATGTTAACAAATATATTTAAATACTAAAAAACAACTATTCTAGCAATGCTTGCTTACTTTCAGTAGTGCTGGTACAAATTTTAATTTAAAAAAAATCTGCTGATGTCCATGTATATAGCTGACGGAGTTCAAAAGAGATTTTTAAAATATATAAAGTCTATATTAACTTATGGAAACTTCAGAATATTATTTTAAAAATATAGTTAAAAAGTTCGAAGGAAAGAATGACAATTGAGTTGAATTATTGAAGTTGCTTCCTGTTTTCAAAAACCCTGGTTTGAGAAAAATATTTTTAAAGTTTTGAAGTTTTTTACAGACCTGCTTTTTTATTACAATAAATTTTTGCTGTTAATCTGCTGTTCCAAATACCTTTCTATATTTAAGCATTTTTTTAACATCCTTTCCCACGTAGGTTTTTCTGCCAGAACGTGTTGCTTTTGCAGCATCTGTTAAAACAGCATCAAATAATTTCGCCTTAATAGGTTGCGAAATGATAGAAAATGGCGAAAAATATATAGTTTGTGCTATCACTGAATTCCTAATTAGTATCAAAAACTTCCGCCGAACTTTTAATTTCTCCACCTTTTGAATCGCTCTCAGCATGTTTTCCATTCAACAGTCATCCGGATGAAGAAAAAGTTTCCTTAGGTAATACCTTCTTTCCTATCTTCTGGAACCTTCAAAGCACCTGTTAAGCCAATACATATAATTGATTTCTTGAAAAATATAAGGTTTTTAAAATTTTGTTTACATTTACATTTTGTAAAACAATTATTTTTTCACATCACTGTACGCATTAATTTAAGAGGATTAATAAGTCATATGTAAAAAATTATCTGTAAAAAAACGTAATTTAATTAACGTAATTAAATATATCATAGTTTTAATATTAAATTGAATATAATTTTGATTATAATGAACAAAAGTATGCTTTAAATAATTTTTTCTCACATTATAGTTCGAACAAGAAAAAGTATGCTATGACATAAAAACAAAATTAGCGGTTAAAGTGACTTCACTTTATTTTACAGCAGTAACCTACTTTTTGGAGGTTATCCATTGTATGCTTATTAGTAAATTGTTACAGCGTGATTATCATTTCCTTTGAAATGTGTCCTTTATTTATTTAATCCTACCATGAAATGCGTTAATTTTAATTAAACCAAACGTAAAACACAGAGCTTGGCGTTAGAATTTTCATATAAATTTGTCAACAAATTAGTTTTGATTATTTATGCATGATTCTCTTATAGATTTATTCACAATAAAATTAATTATATAGCGCAGAGCACAGATTAGGCGTAGATGCCTGCCCCTTTTATGTTCAAAATGTTATATCAATACATTAAACACTTAAACACGCTTGAATATATAGATACATAAAGGGAACGAATTTTGTAACCCTTTGCAATGACTGCAAGTGCTGCGGGATAGTTGAACTCTGTTACTTAGTAAAACAAAACATGTCCCCGCTTAATATACCACATTGACGTAATACCAAATTAGATAAGTTTCTAAAAGGATCATACAAGTTATCAGTGAAAATCGGATTGAAAACATAAGAAATAGGATGTTTGCCTTTTCTTCATAGGTATCCGTTAACTTCTAGAAATCGCATCAAGTGAAATTCTCATTTAAAGTGAACTTTTTTTATGACTTCGTGTAAAACTCTTATAATAATATTCACCACGGGTTTTTAGAACTTTCAAAACAGAAATCGAGAGAACGATTTTGGAAATAAGCGGCGGCCCATTTACGGATATGTTGTTTAACATGTAATTCCTCTGGTGACTGAGAGAATGACCTACAGTTACATTTATTGAGAATATCCAACAAATCAATCGCTTAGTTGCCGAGGTAATAAACGTTCAAACTCAGCATTGGATTGGATGGAAGAGTTATTGGAAGTTTATTCGTCGAAAACTTTCGTTGCTCGATTGCTTGCTAATTCCAAACAGTGTTGTATGTAATGTAGATGATGCTGGACGCAAAGGACGTCCAAAGGACCATCAAACATGTACCGAAAGGCATTCCAGATAATTGAAAAGTTAAATTGCAAAGCACAGATGACAGTTTAAATATCAAACAGGAGAGCAAATTTAATGCAAAGTTCTATGAATTAGTTGAAGTCTGATCCACCGTATTCGTCAGAACTCGCCCCCTCGACCGGTAACTGTTTGTAAGCACTAAAAGGTTGCACCGAGGAAACTGAAGCGTATTTTGACAGTCTTAACAAACCGTTCTGTAGATGAGATATCGAAATGTTAAAGCACCTTGGTCCTGATTGTATCATTTTTGAATGGACAAAGACGAGCTTTTCAAAAAAAGAAATTGCTTTTTCTTACTTTGTTCGAAATCTTTGCTAAATTGACTTGCAAAGAAGAGATCAGGTGTTGCTTATTCTTAACAAGCTTTTTGCTTTTCTCGGATCTTTCTGTTCTTCTCCTATCCTTTATATCAAATTGTTCACTTTTACGTAGTGATGCGACGCTTACAAGAGAGTAAGCATCAAGGTTTTCAAAAGAGATGTCAGCGAATCCTGCAACGGCTCTTATTGGTCCATTTACATGAAAGAAAGCATACATCTGCTCATATTTGCACATCTCTAGCATTTTAGCTTCGTTAGTGCGTTCAGAAGATAGGAAGATTCAGGGAGGAAAGAAAGAAGAGCAAAGAAATCGCATTTAATCTTGATTGGTTTTTCTTTGGATATTTGTTTAATGCGTTAATAAATTTGCTCATAAAAAGACTATAAATGAGATTAAAATAAAAGAGAGTTCGGTTAGTGTGTAGCTTTTCCTAACTTCTTTCTCCCTCTAATCTAATTAATGTTTCTTTAAAATTTATAATAATAAATTTAAAAAGTTAATTTAATATTTATTAAAATGATACACAAAACTGCTCAATACATTTACATGCACAATAAAACTGCTCTTGAATTCCCTGTTTGGTATTTTTTTTTTCTTTTTTTTTTTAACATTTTTTCGTATAAAGAATTTAAAATCCCTTCGGCAAGATATCCAAACCCATTTACGTTGTTACGTGCAAGCAGGTGTATAAATATACATATAAATGGATATGTAAGCTTACATAACTGTGTATGTAAATAAATAAATATAGGAGCCAATAAGCATAATTTTGTTTTCTGAGATATGTGGGTAACACAACTATTACGACATTACCACAATTTTATATATATTGCAGAACTGTAGCGAAGCATGCTTGCAAAGTGCAAATGACAAATTTTCTGCAGATTTCGTTCATTTCGTTTCATTTATATATTTATAGGTTCGTTTGTGTCAGTTTTTTATAACATAATTTAATTTCATTTAATTAAATTAATTTTTTTTCTTTTAACATAATTTATTTAAATCCTTTTTTTAACTCAAGCGAAAAAGTAAGCTCTCACATGCATGCTGGAGTTGCGCTCAATTTTTTGAGACTTCTTTCACTGATTATTGCTGTGTGCAAATGCTTATACACTTCACATATATGTACATCTGCGCTGTGGGGTGTTTGTTAAGATTGAATGTATTTTTCACAAATAACACAACCACTTAAAATAATTGGAAATTTTTGCACAGTCAGGGCAATGAAGAAAAATGTGAAAATCCTGTAGATCTGAAGGAAACAATATTCACAAAAAATTGTAAACGACAAAATCATAAAAATTTTGTTAGTTTTCTATGATTTTTAATTTTTTAAATAAAAAAAGAATTTTATGTGACTGCATCTTATAAGAGCATTGACCTCTGAACAGAGTTCTCTGGCCTGCAAGTTACATTTTTCCCAAATGCAGCTGCTAGTTCGATATTTTTTTTCTTTACCATGATCCGCCACTACACTTTTAAAAACACGTTAGTGGTGAAAAAGATATAGGAAGAGAAGGACAAGCTGTTGCAGTAACCTTGGAGGCGTACGACCGATCGAGAAGTGTTGTTCGTCTATCGATCGGACATTCGCTACAGTTGTAGCCATACGACAAACGTAATTAATGTATTGTCAACCGCAATAGGAATTGATTCTTACCTACTACGTTGTGAAGCACCTCGCCCTAACTAAGTATAGAAACATGTTAAAATTTTCCCCATCCCGAAACTTCAAGACCTCAAGTAATAAGGAACCGTATTAATCCACAACATAAGTTTTGTAATGCACAAAACACCTCTTTCGGCATCGAAGAAAATCTTGTGTCACCCATATTCAAGCATTCTACAGTTTCGTAGTGAAAAGTAATCGCCGACAACGGATTTTTGTTTTCGTTTTTTTTGTTTTTAGCAATACGGCACATAAATACTTTAAGAGTGACGTGGAGACACGTTCAATATATACGTACTCCGATCCATCCCTCTTACTGAGTTTTGGCCCGTCATGCATTTGATTTCAAAATCTGCCTTCTGCAAAGGTGTTGTTAATTAAGATACGATAGAATAGAGCTAAAACTGATTTTATTAAACTAACAGCACAAAACTGCCCTCTTTTGAACATCATCGTCATAAATCAGTGCTGATTGGGGCGCCTCACAACTAATATAACCAATTATGGTAAAATTCATTAATAATAAAACAACTGCGTATCCCCACTTTTTGAGATAACATTATGGAAGAAAGTGTTATATTACTTGGTATAAAATAGGGAAATTTGTGATCCTTTTATCTGGAACACAACAAACAAGTTCCTACCAGTAGCGACTATTCCATGGTGGCGTAAGTCTACTGAGCACAAGTTCAGGCGTCCAAAACTGGTTATGCGAAGATAGTTAGTGATAAATTAATGAATGAAAGTCGACCACGTTAGATGCTACAAAATGTATTCGTTTTTGTTTCTTTATTGATTTCTTTAAAAAATTTATGCAACAAATGCATTAATATAAAACACACTTTCAACCCTAATTTGATCAAAGAGTTTTGCTGGTTAATATAGCAAATGAGGGGTGAATAAACGGTCTTATTATTATTCCATGCATTTTATTGATCTAGATCTACTTTTTACTAAAAGAAATCTTTTATTCGCATCGACTACGAAAGCGTATACAATTAAGAATGTTGTCCTTCATAATGTAATTCGAAGCACTGGCGTTTTAAATATTGCTGCGCCGCGTAGCTCATTTTGTCCCACTAGGAAGCAGCTAAAACAAAGCACCTAAAACAAATGTCTTCAAAAAACCCACAGTAAAACCTCAAATATATGCTAGTATTCTAAACGTTCATTTCTATTTTATATTGTCTTCCTTCCCCAGGTCTCTGCCGGTCAGCATTTGCACTTAAGTGGCGATATGAAGAGCAACGTCTCAGTAGCCGCCCAACAAGGTGTATTTTTCAATCAGCAACAGCAGCAGCAGCAACAACAACAACAACAACAGCAGCAGCAGCAACAAAATGCTCAGAGCCAACAGCAAACGTCCGGTAATAGCGGAGGTGGCCCTACATTAAGTTCTCAGCAACACTCGCAGCCGCCACAACAGCAACAGCAGTCTAATCAAAATTTGAACAATAACGGTGAGTTTTATTTTTACTTCATATTTACATCATACTTCATATTTTTACTCCATACACCGGTTGTGGTACAGCATATATTAAGTTTGTGCGGAATGCAACACCCAGAAAGCCTTAGGATGAACGCATTTTTTATTCAGAAGCAATCTGTGAATCGGTTTAGCTTGCCTGTGTGATGTATTCCTGTTTCAAGCTTCAGGTCGCAATTTTTGAGAAATTCCGATAACATTTAGCAAAGTGACGCCTTGTGACCCAAGGATGAAAACTGTTGGAAATGAATCCGAATGAAGCATTCCTACGACCATTCTCCATATAAAGCCTCAAATCAAATGTGAAAAATTTGGATCAGAAGGGATCACGTCCTACGTACCTATTCGTATGAAAAGTGGGTCTTCATATAAAAAGATCCTAATTTCTATTATCTTGTAGCGAAAATGAGTCAATAATAGTGATGTGCCCCAAATTTAAACGATGTAAAACTACTTTTCGGACCCTAACCCACATGAAGTTGTATATTATATCGTAATAATAATATTGGTTCCTATCATTTCACACACAACTCTTCCCCTATAAGGTCTCTTATGACAAGTATGTCTTTATATGAGAACAAAGTACAATTTTTACTATTTTATCAGGAAAGCAAATGAATACCTTTATAATACAAAATGATGTAGAGTATTTAATGATCGGATTTTCTCGACTACGGTGTTTTCACTTGTCTTTTTTTATCAAGTAGGTGCCCCCGACGGTTTTTCAATGTCACAATCACAAACTATGAACTTCAGTCAAGCGCAACAGCAAACCCAGCACACAAATCCTCAGCAATCACAAGAAGGTCCAGGTGCGACTCAACAGCAACAACAGCCGCAGCAACAAGTACCGCCTAATATGCGTCAGAGACAAAATCAAAATCAACAACAGCAGGCCCAACAAGCGGCTGCGGTAGCAGCGGCTGCGGCGGCTGCAGCTCAATCAGTAGCCAATGGCAGCGGTCCGGTTTCTGGATCGGTTGGTCCAAATAATGCTCCGAATAATATAGTGGTCGGAGGCCCAAATAATTCCGGTGTAATGAATGCACCGCAATTAGGCACTGGACCCAATACAGCTGTCCCTACAGCGCCGAATAATAATGGACCTATTGTTAACATGGGAGGGCCTGGCGTAAATGGTCCTGGACAAATGGGTCCCGGTGGCCCTATGGGTAGTACTGGTATGCCTGGAATGGGAGCAGGTCCGCAACAAATGATATCTGCAGCTGGCATGAATCCAAATATAGGGGCTGGCCCGAACTCTGGCATGATGATGGGTGGTCCTGGTCCAAATGGACCATCCATGAATATTAACCAAGCTAAATACCTACAGCAACAACAAATAATGCGCGCTCAGGTAATGCAGCAACAGCATGGTATGTCCGCTGCTCGGCCACCTCCTCCCGAATACAAAGCTACACAGGCACAGCTTATGCAAGCGCAAATGATGCAACAAACAGTAGGCGCAGGAGCTGCACGTTTTCCCAACGCGGCAGCGATGCGGCGTATGACTCAGCAACCAATACCCCCTTCAGGTAATAATTTTGTTTTTACATATATGTTCAAAAATTAACTTTCTAGAAACTATCAGGACCCATGATGCGTCCTCAACATTCTATGTACATGCAACATTCCGCTGCAGCTGGTGGGCCAAGAACAGCCTTAGGACCTTATGGAGGTCCTATGGGACCAGGTGGTCCTCAACAGAGGCCTCCTAACGTCCAGGTAGCCCCGGACGGCATGCCTATCGGTTCGCAGCAAGAATGGCGACACATGATGATGCAACAACAACAGATGGGCTTTGGTGGTGGTCCAGGACCCGGTGGGCCAATGAGACAAGGTCCCGGTAATTTTAATGGAGGTAAATGACATTCTCCAATGCTACAGAAGATTTGTTAAAAACAATTGTTGGGTCTAGGATTTATGACTTAGAAAAATTTTTCAATGTTCAAAACTTAGAAAAATTGTTCAAATTTTTAGAAACTATTACCTGCAATAAGAACTTTTTTTTATCGAACTTTTACCTTGGGATTCTTAAGAAACGATAAATCTCAATACAAACGCTTAATGAAGTTTCTAAGCAGATTTCAAAAATTAAATTGTAAACCAAAAAATTGCCAAAACATTAGATGTTCATGCACACCGCCAGAAAATGGGACAAAAGGGCTGCCTAAATATAGTATAAGCTGGAAACATCTCCGACTTTTTCATATTTGAAAAATTTTGTCACGTCTATCCAATATTATAAAACGTTTTTATTTTTGTAGTTTTATTTTTCGTTTCGTTTTTATTGTTGTTCTAGAAATTAAAAGTTTTCTATATCGTATCATTTTACTTAGGGTAGTTTACATGTTTATTTGCAGGAGTATATGATTTTAAAAATTCTCACAGTTTGAAGTCTGAATACGCATTTTATCTATATATTCTTCTTCTTGTTTCGTTAGTTATGCATGCTATGGTACCTAATGGACCAAACGGTCCTGGCACTATGGGTGGTGGTCCAAACCCGGGAATGCAAATGACACCTACTCAAATGCAGCAGCAAATAATGCGCCAACAGCAAATGCAAAACCAGCAAATGATGGGAGGTCCGAATCCCTCTGCCGCCGCCGCCAACAGCATGCAAATTCAAATGATGCAACAACAGCATCAACAGCCACAACCGAATGGTCCTGGCGGTGGACCCGGTAACGGGCCTACGGGCATGATGGCACAAATGCAAATGGCAAGCATGCATATGTCACAAAGCCAGCAACAGATTACGATGCAACAGCAACAATTTGTGCAGCAAACCACCACCACTACAACACACCAGCAACAGCAAATGTTACAAATGACTCAGGGTCCAGGCAACGGCGTTGGTGCTGGCCCTGTAAATGGACCGAACAGTACGAACACCCTGGTAGCCGCATCAGCCTCGGTCTCAACAGCTACTGCTGTCGCAACTTCGAGCACTGCCAACAACAATATCAATCAGACCATTAATTCGGTGGTGGCCGCCAACACTAATGATTTATGTCTCGAATTCTTAGATAATTTGCCTGTCGATGGTAGCAACTTCTCTACCCAGGATCTAATCAATTCACTGGATAACGATAACTTTAACATTCAGGATATATTGCAATAAATATTCTGCTGAGCCGGTGCAAAATGAAAAGGTAATGAAAGTATGTTATTATGGAGGGGAATCAGGAAAATTGTTATTTGCGTTGTTTGTTGTAGTTGACATAATTAATTTACTGAGATATGAAACAGAGAATGTAATTCTCTTCAATTGGTTCTTGAATAATTTTATTTAAAAATCAAATTTGTTATATTTTTCACAAGAAAAAAAAAAGAATTTTGCAAAGTTTTAGCTTTCGAAAATTTCAGAACATTCCATACTATTTTCAATATCGACTTTTCTTCGTAACAATGATTTGCATGCAATAGGATCAATCAAAAGCTAAGAAGAATAGTTTTTTATAATGATTTTGTTGACATATTCTTATAAGGGACAAATATATAAAATATATAACGGTATTCAGTGTTCCTTGAACAATATTTATTTTTGTAACCTTTCCTGGATGTTCTTCTACGAACAAAAAATTTTCTAAGTTTTTGTACAAACAAAAAAATTTCTAAGCTTTTGTTCTCTTCCTACTTGCGCTTTCTTTTCTGCTAGCAAATTCAACTGTGGGACTGAATTTGGACTGAACTGACTTTCGTTAGGCTACCGCATAGCCACGTAGTTAAGAAGCGCGTCTATCAAGTCGGGCTACCTGAGTTCAACTCCCAGTGCGGTAGACCATGGTGAACGCTCCGTCAGTAAAGGCATCACACTTACCGGTCAGCTCTGTGGCTCCAGGCTGCGGTCGCTCCATTTCTGTTTCCCACTTCTTTCTGAACAGCATCGTGTTATACTTACAGGAACATCCCCTGATTGACTGAAAAAAATATAATTCATGTTCCATAACGATTCAGTACGAAAATATAAATACCTTTAATTTTTTTACGATAAATGTTTTAGAATCTTGTGTCGATTTGATCGTATACCAGATTTCACGTAAAACTAACATCTAAATACGCCCACCACCGCGTTTTCCTCTTGTCTTGACTTATCTTTTCCTCGCTTGTGTTCTTTTCTATTCCCCTTCTACCTAGCCTTTTCTTTAAATGTTTTCTTCGATCCTTGGGACCCGAGCTTTTTAGTATCTACTTCAATAAAGCATGTGTAGCGTAAAGAATAGCTAGCGTGGTCGCAAACTCTTGAAATTTTAAACATTTAAAATCCACGATTTCGGTTTTCGAACGTTAATGTCAACTAAATAGCAACTGCTATATGTTTTTCTAAAATAATATTTACACTAAAACTTCTTATATTACACCTTTATCCGCTTACTACATACGGCAAAAAACGACCGTTGTAAACGTAAATCATAATCGTTTGAGTCTTTTCAAATCATTACTTGCTAACGATTTTACAATTTTCATTTGTGGGTATTCCTCGCCATGTGAAGTGAATGGTTCTGCTCACCGCAATTTTTGCAACGCAGCACATCGTAAATTTGAATTTTTGCGTTTTAACCGCCAGATACTGCAGAATGATAAGAATTCGTCCCACATCAAGTTTCCTCTTCATTACCTAACACGTTGTACGCTGAACCTTAGACATCTTTTCTTATTTTCGCTTCCTTTTCCTCTTTCGCTTTCTTGTTTTATATTTTGTTCTTATCAGGTGTTGTGTCTATATTTAATATTCGTAAGACATTTTTTGCCGATGTACTTAAGTTGCTAAATTTCTTCTAAAAATTAATAAATTTGATACTTTTAAATAAAATTATTAACAATAGACGGAAAAAAATTATATATTTTGTAATTTTTATATATTTTAAGTTTTGTAAATTTTTTCCGAAACATTAGATATGTAAAAATTCCCAACATAAGCACTTAATTAAAAAAAGAAAAAAATATTGGTGATATTTGTTATTCTTTGTACTTTTTGTAAATTTTTTTTAAAATAAACTTTAAAAAGAAAATGATGGAAAACACAGAAATTTACTTTATTTAAAATATAAATGAAATAAATTCTAAGTGAAAGGGAAAAATAAACGAAACTAAACTAAATTAAGTGGGGAAAGTTTACCGAAAACTGAATTCGTAAAATTTAAATGAGTGATTCCTTCATTTCCATTGAAGGCTCGAGAAAAGAGCATATGGGGAAAAGTAACGATACCTATTGAATATACAATTCTCAAAATAGCTTAACCGTGTGCAAAATTGTAATAAAATTTAAAAAAGAATTAACTCAGAATTCCATACAAGGAGCAGGCGTAAGGGTGCTGTCACTTATACGGATTGCACGACGCCGTATACTCCTAATTCTCCGGACATTTAGAAGATATCAATTGACTGATAGATAGAAATGATTACACTGAGACTCCCTGCAAACGCACCTTGTAGGGTTGAGCGTAAAATATTTAAAAAATCAATTGAATTTAAGAGCATATTAAGAAAGTAAAAAAATTTTAAATAAAACAAAATTACGAAAGAGTAAAAAAATAAAATGTAAAAATATGTAGTAAACGTAAAGTGAAAGAAAAAATTTAAAAAATTAATATTTAATGAACACAAAAAAATAAAACTAAAAAGGCAATTATTTAACAACAACAAAAAAACATTTGTAGTTTTGTAGAAAATTCTTATTTTTTATACAGTCTTAAGGAACACACTTAATAATATACACTCACCCATATATATACATATATGCCTAGATATAGCGTACATAATCCAAAATACGTATTTATACATGAAATTTTAATTAAACGTGAAGAAAAATAAATTAGTGAAAATAAAAAGAAATTAAAACAAATTTTTTTTTGTACAATATTAACACAGAAGAGGGTTGATAATAATAAGAAAATATAACGATGAATGAACGGAAGCTTTGAACAAACACATTGGCCATAACTTTACATCAGCCTTTTTTTTTAAAAAAAACCAAACTTCGTTGCTAAGTTTAATTAACAAAAAAGTATGAAATTTTAAATATTTTTAAAAGCATTCTCTTTTGTGTTTTTATAAAAAGGTAACGGATTATTATTGAAAAGATATTTAAAATTTACAAAACTCTTTAAGACGATGCTAAAAGTATCATGGAGCAGTTAAATGGTGACGTGTGGAACCAGATTAAGTAAGAGAATAGTAATAATAAGAAAAATAATAAAAAATCAGAAAGAATAAAAATGAAAATAAAAAAACTTTATAATAAGAATAATAATAATAGGAATCATTTTACATAAAATAATAATAACAATAGTAATTGTATTAATCTTAACGATTATAAAATTAAGTCAACTCAAAAAAATATAATAAAATCAAATTTTTTAAAAAAACCTATTTATTAAAAACATGAAAAAAACCATACAATATGTAATAGCTTAACTTGTCGTAGAAAAGCTAAATTATACACAAAACAACAGCATTTGCATAAAAAATCAAAAAATAATAAATAAATTAAGAACAAATAAAAATTATTAATAAAAAATTATATTAAAAAATATGGTAGTTTTTTTTAAGGTTGTTAACATACTTATAAAAAAGAACCAGAGCCATGATTAATTTGCCCTCCATAAACCATAAACCACGAAATACATAAAACAAATAATATCTAAAAAAAAAATTTTTTAATTTTTTTAAGAATCAATAAACCGAACAAAACGACCACGTCTTTCTTAATTTCACAACAAAGCATAACACTTTTAATTTAAGAAAAACAATTATAATTTGATAATAATATAAAAATAATTATTTAAGAAAACAAAAAAAATATAAACAGTAAATTATTCTAAAATTTCTAGTTTGCAAAAAACCATTTTAAGGAATACAGAAAATGAAAAGGACAAAAAACCATTAAAAATTCCACTAAAAACTTAACAATATTAATTTGTAAGTAAATCAGCGAAACTAAATCGTAGGAAAGGAAAAATATTTTCAAAAAAAAGTATTGCAACAAATATACATTAAACTTAAGTAAACCACGTATATACTCCATACTACATATTAATTATATGTATTTATAGAAATTGTTAATATAAACATCAATTATTAATTAAATTATGTAGCATCGATATATTTTACAAGCAAAAAAAAAAAAAACGGATACAGGCATCATTTATTTTATGTATGTATACATTTTTTATGTAAATTGATATTTTGATTTCTTTTATGATTTTTTTTATTATTATATAAATTTTAAACAGAATTGTTTTGTTGATGTCATTTTGTTCTTATTTTTTTAAATTGTAAATCCTTTTTTAAAAAATTTTACCAGAAATTTAATAATAAAACTCAAAAATAGTAAAATATTACTTTTTTGTAAATAAAAAAATTGACGTATTTTATTTAGAAAACGTAGCTTAATACTTTCTATTAAGCTTAAAGTGAGTCCCGAAAGATTTTCGATCTTTTACCTGTCCGCGACAAGATCAACAGGAAGATGAAATCTAGCGTATTAGAGCACTAACAAAGATCCACTGCGAAATCCCGGGATTAGGAGGATTAATAAAGACATCAGAAATAAATCCCGTTATCTATTTTGAAGATAAGGGTCGAAAGGAAGGCTTAAGTCGTTGAAAACAGTATAAGCTCGTGCAATCCTTTAAGTATATTTCAACAAATAATTTGTTCGAGTTCTGTCAATCAAGCTTACGGGTTTGCAAATTTTGCAATCTATTAATAATATCTATTAATAAATATATTAATTAATTTTCGTGCCATAAAAAGTGAACGTATATGCACATTTGTTGTCTATTGTCAGTTGTTGTCAACATTGCAATTCTACATTGCAGGTAAATATAAAGATTTTATTAACAATTTACAACAACTTTCGTAGGCTTGGCTTGCTTCCTTTTCCAGATATTTTATATTCAACGAAGATGTTAAAGGGGCATCTCATCGAACAAAAATATATGCGACGTGATGATGGTAATGAAAGAAAGAAGATGTCATGAATTTATGTCTTGTCGTGGTCATTGAAAATTAACAAAAGAAAATCAATACCCAAAAAAAAACTACTGTGTTGTGATGGAGATATTTTTCACGACTTTTATCGTTAACTTAAAAAGGTTCCTTTCAAAAGCTATTCATAGGAATTTTTTTAATTTAAATATTTTTTTTTTTAGCTTTAAGTTATTCGTGTTCTAATGTTATATATTTTTTCTTTTTATAATAATTTTAAAGTTTATCTACGGCAAAACAGGCAAAATTTTTCCCGCTCTTTTCAATTTTTGCTGACTGTTTTTTAAAATCGCTTTTATATTTTTTTATGTGATTTTTCACATTTTCATTTTTCATTTATGTTTCCTTTTTTTTATTTATATTTACGTCCAAAGTGTGTATTCATTTTTTTTTTCGTATTTTTTTATGTATTTTTGCGTCCAATATGTATTAATTCAATATTTTTTGTATTGATTTCTTGTATTAAGTTAAAGATTTTAAATCCTAATCTAAAATAAAATAAAAAAAAATTATAACACAAAATGTGCTAATTGCTTCCAAATTTTCTTTTTTTAAATAATAATTTCTATGAAAAGTTTAACTATAATTTTTTTTAAATAATAATTTCAAATGGAAAATAAGATGTCAAGTCATTGATAAAAAACAGCGGGTACAGCTCGAAATATTAAAGAAATAAACAAGTATTTAGTGGAAAGGCGATAAAGAACTCGTTTTTGTTCTCTCAATTTGTTTAAATGAGAACTTGTGTAAAATCCCCTCGAATCCAATATACGTGTAAAATACCCACGAACCATATATTGTGTAAATGCTCATCGTGCCCACTTGTCGTGTCTGTGATCAAAGAGCAACACTAATATTCCATAAAAATTTAGAAAATGGTCGAATTTTGCAGAAAATACATCAATTTTGCAGCAATGAATGCCTAGATAATTTTCTTATCATTCAATTATTGTATTCTCATACGTTCATGTGCCTTTTTAAATATTGAAAGAATTTTTAAAAAAATTCAGATCAATTTAGCGCCTTTGTAGGGTTGTAATTTCTTAATGTCGATTAAGCAAAATAGAATCAATCTATTATTATTCAACCCTAACAATTTTAATGAAGATACCTAACTTATTTGTCTAAATTCATAAAACGCAAGAGCTGGCAACCCTAAACCCGGCACATGTTTGCTCTATGACAAGTTATGTGTCACGGTATTCCAGAAAAATAGAAAATATCTGCCCCCGCCTACCCATTAAAACTTAGTTCTCTCCTTTCTTTAAGATAAAGGTGGTGGATGCAAAAGATTCAGCACAGAATGTAAAATGTAAAATTCTTAATTATTGGTTTATGGTTTCTTGCGATTTGTCTTATTATTTGGTGAATTCAACAGGAAGAGCTAAAAATTTGCTCTTGTTCATTCAAAATGTTGAAATTTTCTCATGTATCAACTGCGATTTAAAAAAGTGTTTTCATTCAAAAAGTTTGCAACTTGTCAACCCTTTTGTTGGATTCAGAAGTGTTGATAGATAGAAAAGATTGCTATTTAGAGAATTGAAGCAGGAGATGGGTGGGTTTCGTCCTGATTGCATGCTATGATTATTTTTATCAGACATACTGAGCGGTTGAGACTGTGTGAATCAATTTGTTTGTTAATTCCGTTACAGCTTCTGGTTTGTACATCTTCCTTTAAATATATCAAGACTCGTATGTAACTCCGACAATTTGACAAAATTCTATCATACCAAATGGACCATCTAAAGTGATTAACTTAGCGTCCACGAAAACATTGAAGAACATTGAAGGTTGAACCGAAACTATGCGCAGCTATTGAAAAAACGCGTTTCAAACTCTACCGATGATTTGTGTGAAAAGAATAAATCGCCCCACTTGTGGTATTATATTTCAAGAGCAAAGTAAATTGCTTCAGAGATGTAGGTGGACGTGATACGGTCGATGTAGCTATATTTTCGTTTAATTTTCCAGTAAAATTAGCTGAAAATGGGCTTATTTATTTATTTCATTTAGTTACTTATTAAGCCTTAGGACATCTTAACTACATTAAGTTAAGATTTTTTTATGTAACCATTGATATTGAATTTTTTAAAATAAAACATGAAGCTTTTCCATTATGTTGTAATTTATTAAAATCGTATTCTAGAAGACTGATATTGATTGAATTTTTGAATATCCTCTTTTTTTTTTTAGTTAAGCCGCTTTATGTTGGCATCGATCGATGACTTAAATTCCTTTTTCTAAGTTCCTTTAGTTTATTCTTTTCGTAGTACTGATTTAAAATTTTGAAATATGGAGAATTATAAAGCCATAAATAGAGAACTTGTCGAAACAGTTTAAAGAGCTGGTGCAGTTGTCTAGCTAGCTAGCAACTATTACATGACGTTGAAC